>CM061921.1:186839319-187272828 GCA_031002005.1 Vandiemenella viatica | reverse complement strand
ATGCTGAGGTTGGTCTCAGTATGTTTTCTTCGATATCGTGTTTTGTTCAAAATTTGTATTGATTTTTCATGATCCAGAAGTATTCCGGATTGTTTATTTTATTTTCCGTTTGTTATTCGAGTAGTACTCGCGGTGATTGCAATGAAAGGGGGCCGTAAAGATAATTTAAAGGGAGGTTTGACTAACATTTGTGGCGTAAACGATTCTCTAAATTCACACTTATTTCAAATGCGATCGTTAAAAATTAAATTGAATGCTCCTCCGGAGTGGAAAGTGTATTAGTATGGCACAAAATTTGAATCAAACGGAATCGGGAAATATTGAGGCAGCGATGGAAGCAAATCACGCAAATTTGATAGATACTCCCAGGGCGAATCAACGAATCCATCGCAAAGCAAGGCGGACGAAATTCGAGCGCCACCGTTAAATGATTTAGGTATTTCTGGCCAGATTTTGGGGATATTAAACACATGAACGAAAAATTTACTGCCCACAGAGAGGAAATGAACGAAAAACTTACTGCACTTAGCGAACAGCAAGAAGGATCCAAAGAGAAAATTAGCAACATGAACGAAAAATTTATTGCTCACAGAGCGGAAATGAACGAAAAACTTACTGCTCTTAGCGAACAGCAAGAAAGATCCAAAGAGCAAATGAGCAACATGAACGAAAAATTTATTGCCCAAAGAGCGGAAATGAACGAAAAACTTATTGCTCTTAGCGAACAGCAAAAGGTATGTAAAGAACAAGTGACAGTGGACATTAATGAAAAGTTCAGTGCCTTAAATGAAAAAATTGACACAAAATTGGATGACTTCGGGAATAAACAGGTTGAAATAAAGTAGATTTGCGAAAAGAAGTCTCGGAAATGGTTAATGGCCGGGTCAAGATATTTCAGTCCTCTGTAAGGAGTGAAATAAAGATTCTCAAGAAGGAATCACTAGCAAGAATCAAAGAGCAAGAACGGCTGGAAAATATCAGCAAAAGCATTGAAGAGAACTTGTGTGAAACAAACAGAAAATTAGGGGACTTGGCCAGTAGCACAGAAGAACGGGCGATAGCGATCGAAACGCAAATGAACAATATTCACGCCGAGGTCGACAAGAGTACGGATACGTGTGAAAAGCGAAATCGGGATATGGAAAAGGCAATTGGGGAATGCAAGAAAAATCATTCTTCCCTCAGAGATGACGTGCGGAGCATCCAGGAAGAGGTTACCGCTTTAAGTAATCGCACCGTTGAGGCGCCGAGGATTCAGACGAGCTACAGTGCGGTGGAAATTCCTCTCCCTCAGTTTAGTGCGCGCCTTGGGAAGAATCCGAAAGAAAATCTCCGGAAACAGGAGAACTACTTCAAAATAAAGGGAGTACCGGAGAGCATGAAGTTATTAATAATCCAGAGTACTTTTTTCGAACAAGAATTGCCGTGGTTACCTGTGACATGTACGAATGAAACGCCATACACCACATTCCGAGAACTGTTCTTAGGTACGTTCTGGGATACGATGGCACAGACTCGGTTACAGTTACAATTGTACCATGGCCGATATTCGACAAACGGGCAGGAATCTATGTCATCCTATGCAATGAGAATGGTGACAACGGCAAGATCGTTGGATCACGTGCCCGAGGAAATCGAATTATGTGGTGTGTTACGGTTGCATTTTACCCAATTTGTTCAAAATATGTTGAATCCAGCAGTTAAAAACTTAGCGCAGTTTGACGCTACGCTTCGGGCCGTGGAGAGTGGAGACAGAAACGCAAACAGACCATCCCACGGATACAAAGGAGAACTGCACAATAAACATGGCGAAAAATACGGAGGATGGAATGGGAAACCGGGTAGAAACGAGAACCGGCCGAGAGAGCATGGACAGCAGTATCAATGGTCGCACGGGAATGGCTACAGGGCTGAAGAAACCGTACCAAAAAAGAGAAGCAAATTGCAACGCCGCGCCGTGATGCAGACCACCGAAGATACAAAACAACCATACGTTGAAGATAAGAAAAAACGAAACGAAAATCAAACGTCGCCACCAGAGGCGATGGGACTACAGGGAGCGCATCACAGCTATAACTGCGCACAGAAGGCGGTTATGAATCTCCGGTACTGACAATCAGGAGGACCGGAGATGGCGAGAAATGAAGAGGAATTGGAACAGGCAATAACTAAGCCACTCGCGAGGCGTCCATGCCTTCAAGCTTATGTACATGATCTACACTGTAACGTTTATTGGACTCTGGTAGTGACGTGGATGCCGTGGCGGAACAGTTTGTCCGCAGATTGCGAATGGGAGAACGTGAATTAAAGATCATTGATGCAAGAAATTACCTTAGTCCCAGCTTCGGGCGAAGGAAAGGAAAGTGAATAAACAAGCCATACTAAATGTAAAGTGGGCAAACAAGAAATAGAGGTGATTGCAGTGATAGTATCGGGTTTGTCGACAGATGTGATTATAGGAAATGAAACGATGACAGAGAAAAATGTTATCATGAATTGGAGGGAAAAGTCAGTTGAGGGCTTGTTTCCCGAACCAGTTATTGGGAGAAAACACAACCGAGTGTGCCATCCGCTGTGTACGGAGTTTCCCGCAGGAGGCAGAAAGAAGAATAACCCGAATGCTAATCACTGTGACTCGCTTATGGCAGCTTGTCGGCGATGGCTGACGAACGTAACATCATTGTAGACGCACTATGTGGAGCAATTAAAGAGAACAAGTTACTTAATGCAAGACAGCGCGAGAAAGTGAAGGAGCTTTTGTTAAGTAATCTAAAAACATTTTCATTTCGCCCAGGCAAGGTTAAAGGGAAAGTCCACAAGTTCCGAGTCAGCGATACATCGCCATTACGGTCAGTCGTATACCCCGTGCCTTACAAACATCGTGAGGCCGCAAGTGAAGCGATCAAGGCACTGGAAGAAGCTGGCGTGATTGTGCGCGAACCGTCACCTCACGTAAACCCGATTGCTATAGTGACAAAAAAGGACGGTTCGGCAAGGATATGCTTAGATGCCCGTGCATTAAACCGAAAGGCTAGAAGCAGATGGCGAGCGGCCGGAATGTGTCCAAGACATAATTTCTCGATTTTATGGTAAAAGATGGTTGTCGTCGCTGGATGTAACGGCAGGATTTAATCAGTGGAACTTGACGAAAGCTGTCGTCCCTATACCGCCTTCCTGTTCGAAGGACGCCAATATTGTTTTCAAAGAATCCCTTTTGGCCTGAAACATGCAAGTAGCGCATTTATTAGAGTAATGAACTCTATAATTACACCCGAAATGAGACAATTTTGCACAACGTACGTCGATGACTTACTAATTGCGTCAGAATCATTTGAGGAGCATATCAGACATCTAGAAATAGTATTCAAAGTAATGGCCGAGAATGGAATAACTTTAAGACCGGATAAGGCGGTAATATGTAGTAAGGAGGTCCGATATTTGGGGTTCATGATAACGCCCACAGGAGTACGACCGGCCGAAGATAAAATACAGGAGATTGTCAATTTTGCACCACCGTCAAAGTTGAAGGAGGTCAGACAGTTTGTCGGCATGTGCTCCTACTATCGGTCACATATACCGAATTTTTCGGAAATATTCTATCCGCTCTATAAATTGTTAAAAGGAGGAGTACGCTGGGAGTGGGGAGAGGCACAGGATACGACTCTTTACAATATTTAAGGAGGCCTTTCGGAATCGTGTATGTATTTCGCATCCAGATTTCACGAAAATATTTATATTAAACTGCGATGCTTCCGTTCGTGGGATTGGAGCGTGTCTACAGCAACTAGATGCCCGATATAATTTGAAAGTTTTAGGTATGACAAGTAGATCGTTAAAAGACGCAGAAACAAAATACCATGTTACAGATCTTGAATGCTTGGCAATTTATTTCGCTGTCACTAAATTCAAACCATATATCCTGGGCAGGAAAACAATATTACGAACAGATCATCAAGCCCTAAAATTTCTAAAAAAAAATGCCACGTTCACATCGGCACGAATTACTAGATGGGCATTGCATTTACAAGAGTATGATCTCCAAATTGAACATTGCAAAGGAACAGATAACAAGGTAGCAGATTTGCTAAGTCGCCATGCATTAGATAACAACAAAACCTAGAGACCGTTCCCAATAAAGGGGAGGTATTTATGACGGCCCTAAGGAAATTAGAGGGGATAGACAGGCAGGAAATAAGACAGCAAAATAGTGACGGAACAGCAGAAGCAAGAAGATATTGGTAAGGTACGAAGATTTTTTCAAGATGGATCTGGTGGAGAAGACCTCAGAGTCCGATACACTGCCATGAGGTGCACGATGAAAGACGCGTCTGTTTCCGCAGGCGAGGACTGGAAAATTTGGTTACCTAAGCAACTCCTGATGAAGATTATCGGTCTTTATCACAAGAATTACGGCCATGCCAGAGCATTAAGAACATACAAAACTATGAGCCAAGAATGGTATGGATCAGGATTGAGAAAAGCGATTGACCTCTTCAAGAGCGTGCGACATATGCCAATGGGTGAAAACACCCAAATATAAAGTATGTCGGGGAATACCACCCTGTGATTACAGAGAGGCCGGGGCAGTTGGCATGTATGAATTCTTTTGGGTCCATCCCGAAGGGGTTGTATACAAAACAGTACATCTTGGTAATCGTGGACGCGTTCTCAAAATTTGTAAAAATTATGTGCGACTACGAAGACCTCCACTAAAATATACATGGATCTTGTTTTAAAAAGATACGTTCCTGAATGTGGTTCTCCTGAAAAACTTTTGACTGACAATGCCACAATTTTTAGCACGAAACGTTGGTCCGAAGATCTGCAAGCGGCGGGGATTAAGGCAATTAGAAGCTCTGTTCGAAATCCTGAATCAAATTTGAGGAAGCGGTACATGAGACAATTAGTGGTATATTTTCGTGTACTGGTAAGTGAAAATCACGCCTCGTGGGTGAAACACCTTCCCCAGATCGAAGAATATTTTAATGGGGCAGTACGTTGCTCTACGAACTGCAGACCATTTGAAATGCATTTCAAAAAGAAACTAGAAACACTAGCGGGACAAATTGTGAAACCTCCCGAGAATGATATGCCTATAGATTGGCGATTGAGGCAAGAGGAAGTGAAGGAGTTTCTGCTCTAAAAAGCCACAAGGCGGAAGGAACA
This sequence comes from Vandiemenella viatica, assembly GCA_031002005.1. NCBI lineage: Eukaryota > Metazoa > Arthropoda > Insecta > Orthoptera > Morabidae > Vandiemenella > Vandiemenella viatica. The sequence goes on along the minus strand of CM061921.1, from coordinate 187,267,662 downwards.
TGTGGACCGCGGGAACGTACGGAAATATGATGTTGGAGAGCTAGTCCTCTTAAAATGTGTGAGGCCTTCGGATGCTGCAAAGAAACAAACTTCCAAGTTTTTCCACTTATATGTCGGGCCTTTTACTTTACGGAAAGCTTTGGGCGCAGATGCGTATGTCCTCGACGGAGGGGACAGAAATGTCGGTGTAGAGAATGCTCGGAATCTTAGGAAGTATTATGGAATTGACGATGGTAGTCAACCCAGGAGCTAGGGATGTTCGGAAGTTAACCTTTAAAAATAAGAACGCTAAATTTGATTGTCAAACTTGGCGAATACGGCCGAAACCGAACTACACGCATCTGTATCATTTTTTGCAAACCCAAACAAGAGGGAAGGCGACCCTTCGCTTAGCCGAGAACAGGTAGCTGTTGTGAGACTGTCTCTTATACCTATCCCTTCAAATGTGAAAGCGTTCTGTGGGAACAGCGTGTTTTTACTTGAGTCAGCTGGCCTGTCAGAGCTGACCAGAAACGCTGTTATTGTCTCTGTGACTATGAAAAAAAGTCAGTAAAATCTGTATTTATCTGCAATAATTGAAAAAAAAAGGGGATACCACCCTAAGAAGTGATTTCAACAGAAGCTGTTAAGGGAACTCACATTAAAAATATTCTATCAAAGTATTGGATCTTTTTCGTATTGAAATACAGCCTTGAAAAGAATAGTGTAATAAAATTTTTAAATTAATTAGAAACATTAAGTTTTGAAATGCAAGTTAATGTCACGTATTGGGTAGACAAACATAACTGTTAGGATACTATTGTTATGAAAAGGTGAATTAATAAGTAATTTTAAGAATTATTGTTTTTAATAAAAATAAATTATAGATAATAACTAATTTTGCTTATTATAATAATAAAATGATGTAATTTTGTTTTCATTGAATATTTGTATATCTCGAATCAAAAAAGGACGCTAAGAAATATTTTAAATTAGTTTTATAGAGAAAGATATATGTCACATGCTAATCATAAGATCTGTAATATGTAGTTTTAAAACATGCTGGATTGTCTCGCGAGTTCACTGGGGATCATGTAGGGCACAAGAGAAATTCGCGAAGTACAAAGGTATCACATGTTGTATTAAAATAGGGAACTGAAGATGGGTATATCTTAAGAAGTTTGTTATTGTAACTATTAGCCACATGTGAGGATAACAGACAGTTAGAGTATATTAGAACGAACTAATCTCACTCACAAGGAACATTAACCCAATGACCTGAAATAAGTGAGGTTATAGTGAATTAAAGTGAATTGAAAATTATCCCATAGAATAATTTTCAATTGTATGGGTAATGGTGTAGTAGTTGTAATGAATTAAAAAGTACAGTGTTATTAGGCACCAAGTGATCCCACGGTATGTGTGAATGTTGATGGTGCGATGTGCCAAACCGAACAGATACGTGACGGATCAAAAGCGTCCAGATTTACACGCACCATGGGGACTGAAAACGTTATACCCAACTTGTACACTAAGGGAATTTATAGCCACCATAAATAACTAAGGCCCGCTTTCTCTTTTCGCACGTTTCGGAAAAGACCTGCCGAAAACTGGTGCCGACGAGCGAAAATATACCTTAGTGCCGTTTCCTAGTAAAGAAGCGTTTTCTGAGAGGGGTGGAAGACGATCCAGCCAATAGAGAAGCCGCCTCAATTTATTGACGTGTTGGTGTCTTTTTCTTGTATGTTCTGGGGGCCAATGAATTGCTGGTACTTTGGCGCGGAGTGCTGTGATTCACCAAGGACCGGACGAAACATCGGATTGCGAGATGTACAGAGGCTTGCTTGGAACTGAAAATCGGACGAAGACACTCTGGTTGGGGTCCTCATCTGCTACAGCCGCAAGTGACCTTCGCTGACGTCTGAGCACTGGACGAGCCGGGGCCTGGAGACTGCCAACACGCGGTGCCGGACGAGAAAGCTGGATGAACTCATGTGGCGCTATTCGTGCCCGGGTGCTGACCTGGCCCGTGAACAACGGTAAAATCTACGATCATAACAGAAACTATTGCAATCGTTCCAGCCAGTAAATTGACCCTGAGATTTTACTCTAATTGTTTGACTTTATGTAATTGTTTATATCAGAATATAAACAAACTTCATGCTTGCCGAATTTCACAATAATCAATTGTAATAAATTATACACCCACTTTTCAGTTCTTCTATTAATTCCAATAATATTTCATGTAGTTAGCTTAAAATTTATTACTATTTTGATATTCAAACTTGATAATATTGTTATTGATGAAACATTATTATCCAGAAATCACTGTCCATAAAAGCAGACGTTACAGACTTGATAGAAATACTTTTGTATATTTCAGTAACATATTTTAGGTATACAAAGGTTCCAAATAAATGATTAAACGCCTTTATGTTAGTTCCAATATTGCCCAACATCTTTAAAATTATTTTTTATTTCATATAATTTGATAAAAATACTTTAGGTCAATTCATTAACATATTTTTAGACAGATAAACTTTCCATATAAATGTTTATATTCCTCTAAGAAAAGTTCATTGTTTGTCACCCTTTAAACACTTATCTTTATTTTTAAATGACTTGATAGAAATACATTTGGTTAATTAAGTAATATATATTTAGATCTACAAAATATCATAATAAAAGATTATATGCCTTTATAATAGTTCCAATATAGCCAAACATTTTAAAAATATTTGTTTTTTTTATATAATTTTGTAGAAATACTGTAGGTTAATTGATTAACATGTTTTTAGAACCATAATTGTTTTATATAAATGTTTAAATACCTCTAAGAAAAGTACAATGTTCGTCGAACTTTTAACCAAATACTTGTATATTTTATGAATACATTTGGAAATTTCACCCAGTCTCTAAAGACCTAGCTATTAAGTGACATTAAGCAGTTAAAAAAATATAAAAATTTCAGTTATATGTTTTTAGATCTATAAAGGTACCTAGTAAATAATTAAATGCCTTTAAGATGGGTCCAATATTTGCCAAACATTTTTGGAGTTATTTGTATTTTTATATAATTTGATAGAAAAACTTTAGATCAAATCGTTAAGATAATTTTAGCCCAATAAATGTACAATATAGATGTTTAAATACCTCTAAGAGTAGTCCAATATTTGTCGACCTTTTAACCAATAATTTATATTGTTATATGATTTGATAGAAATACTTTTGGTTAATTCATTAACATATATTTATATCAATAAATATTCCAAATAAATAAATACCTCTAAGAAAATTCCATTATTTGTATTTTTTTCCAATTTTATAGAAACACTTTAGTTCAATTAATTGACATATATTTAAATTAATAAATTGCCCATATTAATGTTTAAATACCTTAAGAAAAGTTCAATAATTGTTGAAGTTTTAAACAATTATTTCTATTTTTATATGATTTGATAGAAGTACTTTGGATTAATTCAGTTACATGTTTTTAGATATTCAACGGTACCGAATAAATAATAAAATGTGGTTAAGGTATCAACATTTGTCCAACATTTCAAAAATTATTTGTTTTTTTTTTTAAGTAATTTAGGTTAAATCATTAAGATATTTTTAGATAAATAAATGTTCCATATAAATGGTTTAATACTTCTAACAAAAAGTCCAATATTTGTTGACCTTGTAACGAACGCGTCTTGTGACCGCTAGTTATATTAGTAAAATATAGATTTATTAATAATTTGTGGAATATTTTAGAGGACATTTGGGCGCTGTGCACATTTGTGGAGCGGCAGAGCTGAGGAATGCCAGCAGGCCGGTTCCTAGAATTAGCGAGGGGAGAATAGTGTGTGCCTAATGGAGGAGCGATTTGTGCGTGCCAGGTAGACAAACAGGGTGATCGGCGAAAGTTTTCTGTTTTGCATGTGGCACGACGAACGAGTGAAGTACGTTCCGATGATGTGATTTCTGGACTGTCTATTCGTGAGTGGGACTGTTGCTGCTGCCTGGATCCGTACACCCGCTATTTTTTTTGAGCAGATGAGCTCAGGCAAAGGACGACATCTGAGGAACTGTGCTACACTGGTCCATAGCAGAGAAGACCGCCATCCAATGTGTGGCGGCAGACATGTACATTCGGTAATTATACATCGCCAATGAAGGACACTATGCTAGCTACAAGTGCAAGTTCATAGCATTGCCCAGCTACGACCCTGCAGATAAGAACTCTCATAGCCCGGAGCAATCATTTTTTCAGAAGTGAACAGTCAAAATGTTGAATTTGTTTACTGTTTAATTTTGTGTATTTTATATAAAATACCCTGGCGCCCGCAAAAGGACAACTGATTAATTTTAACTAATTTTGCTATATATGTCATGTCAGTAATTGAAATAAAACCATTTGTGATTTCTCATATAAAGTATTCACGCAAGTTCTACCTTTCATAATAATAAAATTAATTATAATTTTAAATCAGGTAATGAGGTCAGAATGTTACAATGGAGACCAACGTGGGGCTTTTCGATTATTAATTGCAAAAATTAATTATGCTATGAACGAAAGACAGCACTATGTCCTTGGCAACTTTCTTATTTTGTAGACAGAAAGTAGTTTGTATTAGTTTGCTTAGTTAATGCATGTATAAATTCGTGTTGTACTTGTTGATCTTAGATGCAAGTTGGTTCTGCAATAAGATCTGATAAATTTATTTTGTGTGCATTGCGTGTGTTAAATAATAATTATCTTGTGTGACATGGGAATGTGTAACGGGTTTTGTCCAACCGCACTCAAATTCTGTTGTATTACGGCGTTGATAATTGTTGTGATGCTTTCTTTATGACAATTGCAAGTAGTTGTCGAAATATTTGTGTGGATTTTTAGCAATATGTCCAGGGTAACGATATCTTTTCATATTTAAACCATTTTCCCGAGAAGGTATTTGATGAGTAAATTCTTCTTGTAATTTTTCCATTGAAATTATAGAATGTGCTGTGGAATGTTCTTTGGGTTTGATTCTATTGTGCAATCACGGATTTTATTGAGGCATTTTATTTGCAGATTAGTGTGAAGTCTTTCTGATGGTGTGTTTTGCAATCCTTATTTCTTTTCCTTGTTGTTGTGTATTGGAACATTCTTTCTGTGTCAACGTAATAGTTGAAAATAGCGTGAAGTTTTAAAGTAATGAATGCGCTTGAGATCCAGTACCATTATTAACATGTCGAAAGAAATCGTGGAATGGTCAAATTTATCACAGGAGCCAGTACCCACTGATTCAAATACGGATCATATCGGGGAAGACAATAATGTCGCAGAAATAGCGTATTCCACCCAATCACCCGTTGAATTAAGGCAGGAAAATTTGGAAAATTTTCAGAATACCTCCAACATGAGTGCGAAAAAAGTCTCGGTGATTCCTGCATTGCAGACTCAGCAACACCAGATGAACGATATAGCGGCTTTGTTAATGGACAAATTTTCACAATTATCTGCTCAATTTACAACACAATTTCAAGAATCCAATGAAAAATTGTCTGAACTCTCAGTGCAAATGTCTAGTAAAATCGAGAGTCTTGAAAGAAAACAAGAAATGGCTCACAAAAGAATTGAAGAGCAATTTGATACTTTTCGCGGAGAAATTGGCCGAGAAATACATGATTTTAAAAAGGAAATTAACTCTGAGATCACTCTTTTAAGCAAAGTCCAGACGGAGTTAAAGTCTTCTTGCAATGTACTTGAGACGACTAACAATGAATTTTGCCGTAAAGTAGAAGCAAATAAAAGTTCAATTGAACAAATGCGAACAGAAAACAGTGAAAATTTAGGTCAGATTTCTGAGTTTGCTCATTCAAAAAAAAAAAAAAATGGTGTTGAAGAAAATTTAGGTAAAATAAGATCCGAAGTTGGAGACCTTAAGAATTCCGTGGGAGAAATGGAGGAAAGTCAAAAGAATCTAGAGACCTCACAGTGTAATCTTGCTGCCGAAACGGAGGTAAAGTTACGTAATATGGAACGGAAACTAACCGAAAGGAATAACTCTGCTAGCAACAATGAACAATGTCAAGCTAATTGTACTCAGCTGTTTTCGGGAAATATCCAGTTAAAGCTGCTTAGATTTCGTTCCAAGGGGGGAATAAACCCGAAAGCTTACCTCGAAGACCTTGAAAGCTGTTCCGGACTCGGCAAAACTTTTAATCATAAGCCAGTCATTTTTTGAACAGGATCGTTCATGGCTAAAGGTAGCATGTACTCCAGATATGTCGTACACACAATTTAAGGAATTGTTTTTAAGTACTTTCTGGTCAGCAAAAATGCAAAACCAAGCTAGGACGCGATTTTACCAAGGAAAATACGAGCCTAAACCTGGTGATTCAATGGAAAGGTATGTCGAACGGCTAGTTGTAAAAAGTCGTTACTTCGACACAGTCATGCCAGACTCCGAGTTCATTGATGTAGTAAGCTCACATTTCAGCCCGGGGGTTCAAGAACACATCTCGCCTGTATATGTAAAGAATATCACTGATTTATTAGAAATACTGCGGAATCTAGATGCCATAGGACAACGAGCGTGCCATGAACAGTGCGCGGAAAATGTGCCGGACAATCGCTCTAATTCTCATGGATAATTCCGGCCAAATAATCAGAATAACGGGCAAAGTTTCAATAACAACAGTAACCCAACCCCAATGGAGGTAAAAATTGGAAGCAAGTCCAATCTAGCGATAAGAAACCGTGGAAGACTGATGGTCAGCGGGATTGTCACGGGCAAACACGCAGGGGTTCGCCGGACGTGAATGCTATTCTAACCGTCGATCCCGACAATAACATTCAGAACGAAAGTGAATATGAATTGAGAGTTGGTGCCGCACGCGAAACATCGCAGGGTGACCAATTAAAACAATGAGGTTTCGCCGGGGATGCTGACGGCTCTCCATAGTTTTGCCTTAGTAATTTAACATTTTGGCGAAATGGCGGTGTGGAGAATGAGGAGAATGATGCGGATATAGCAAGACCAAAGCATAATCAAACTTTCACTGTAGGGCAACGAGTATTATTATGCACCAGTCCACTATCATAGACCAATAAGAAGCTTTTGCAAAGTTCATTAAAATATATATAGTCCAAGCACGGTGGAAAGGATAATCTCAGTTAAGTTACTTATTCACTCGTGGAACCAATTACTTTAACCCCATAATTCACGAAACTTGAAAGAGTATTCTGATGATCACAAAGTTTTGGTACAGTCGCGCGAGGATCATTTGGTGCAACTTGTTTCTCTTGATAGTGACGATAGGCATATATGTGCCGGAAAAGGATAAAAACTTTCCTAGATAATATTTTGGGAGTTGATTTCTGGCAGACAGAAGGATTCCAATACGTTGGGGTACATTTACAGATAAATTTCTGGAACTTCACAGATGTTGTGTGGCATATCAAATCACCAAGTAGCCAAGGGAAAAGGATCTCCGAGGTACTAGGGAGATAATATTTTATTTTTGTTTTGTTCATAAGGAATTAAGCGAATCAGCAATCCATGAACAAAAATTCTTTTATGCCATGGAGCAAATGTACTTATAACGTTGTCTTGGGAAATCGGGAAGTATACTGGGATGGCATCCGCGTACACTTGATCGAGATCATGTTAATTTAAAAATCACTCGAGGTCTGTAACAAGCGGAGATAAAAGGTCATGTAATTGTCATTTTTATACGAAAAGGATGGTAGCGGAAATCCATTACAAATACTTTGCTTCGCGGTGACATAGTAAGAAAATATTTGGAACAATCTTGCATTGCTTTGGACAACCCTGCACTTCATAGATGATAACTTCACTGCTTAAAAGTTTTTTTATTATTATTATTCAGATAAGGATATGTTCCCATCAGGTTTATTCATTCATTATACAGGGTGTCCAGAAAAGGACTCCCTGATTTCAAAATTAAATATCTCGAAAACAAAGATCGATAGAGGAATGCAGTAAACGGTATGTTTATCGTGACAGCTGTAAGAAGTGTATACAGCAGTTTGAAATAATAGTTACAAAAGATGCTAACAGATGGGGCTGTAATCGCCATACGTAATGCCTAATTAGTGATCCGAAGCTCAGGGCGATCAGTTCCACCATTGAAACGTGAAAGGAGGTTAACGTACCGAAGGAAGAGTTGATGTGATTGTTTGCAAAGATTGTTTTCATACGATTATTTCACTTATGTATGCTGATATGAGCTATACAGCGTACAGCGCCATCTGTTAGCAGCTTTTGTAACTATTATTTCACACTGCTGTATACACTTCTTACAGCTGTCACAATAAACATACCGTTTACTGCATTCCTTTATCGATCTTTGTTTTCGAGATATTTAATTTTGAAATCAGGGAGTCCATTTCTGGACACCCTGTATATTGAGATTATGTTTGTGTTATCCTATGTGTTGAATATCTATGATAATCACAACTTATGATGTATTGCGTTATATTTATTAAGAATGGTGTCGAATTTAAATTTTCAATTTGATATTAAATGTTATTGTGTTAGAACATCTATATCACTACAATAATTTGTTACTTATAAGGTTACATTTGAAATGGTTATATTATGTATTTAATACTTGCACAAATCTACCCACAATAAGGGATGGGAGTAAGAAAAGTCTATGTACAAAGTAGCCAAGGGACATATGTCCGGTTAAATGTTCATGTTGGTGGAACTTGTGATGGAATAGATTAGAATATATGTTACCAGAGTTAATCAATGTTAGATTAGTGGACGAGGAAGGCAAATTTTTATATTTCTTATGGTGAAAATTTAAATAAAACTAGTTTATTTAAATTTGCCGAACCAGGGGGAATATGTAACGAACGCGTCTTGTGACCGCTAGTTACATTAATAAAATATAGATTTATTAATAATTTGTGGAATATTTTAGAGGACATTTGGGCGCCGTGCACATTTGTGGAGCGGCAGAGCTGAGGAATGCCAGCAGGCCGGTTCCTAGAATTCGCGAGGGGAGAATAATGTGTGCCTAATGGAGGGGCGATTTGTGCATGCCAGGTAGACAAACAGGGTGATCGGCGAAAGTTTTCTATTTTGTATGTGGCACGACGAACGAGTGAAGGAATATTCGATGCCGGCCGGCCAGCACGTTCCGACGATGTGATTTCTGGACTGTCAATTCGTGAGTGGGACTGTTGCTGCTGCCTGGATCCGGACACCCGCTATTTTGTTTGAGCAGATGAGCTCAAGCAAAGGACGACATCTGAGGAACTGTGCTACACTGGTCCATAGCAGAGAAGACCGCCATCCAATGTGTGGCGGCAGACATGTACATTCGGTAATTATACATCGCCAATGAAGGACACTATGCTAGCTACAAGTGCAAGTTCATAGCATTGCCCAGCTACGACCCTGCAGATAAGAACTCTCACAGCCCGGAGCAATCATTTTTTCAGAAGTGAACAGTCAAAATGTTGAATTTGTTTACTGTTTAATTTTGTGTATTTTATATAAAATACCCTGGCGCCCGCAAAAGGACAACTGATTAATTTTAACTAATTTTGCTATATATGTCATGTCAGTAATTGAAATAAAACCATTTGTGATTTCTCATATAAAGTATTCACGCAAGTTCTACCTTTCATAATAATAAAATTAATTATAATATTAAATCAGGTAATGAGGTCAGAACGTTACAATCAGGTCAGAAAGTTACAACCTTATACCAAATAATTTGTATTTTTACATGGTTTGATAAAAGAACTTTTGGTTAATTCAGTAACATGTTTTTAGATCTAAAAATTTTCCTAATAAATGATTAAATGCCTTTGAGTCAGTTCCAATATTGCCTAACATTTAAAAAATTATTGTTTTTTATACAATTTGAGAGAAATAATTTAGGACAATTTACTAACATATTTTTAAAGCAATAAATGATCTATACTAATATTTTAATACCTGACGGAAAGTCCAATATTTAACAAAATATTAACCAATTATTTGTATTTTTATATGATTTGATTGAAATACTCTTGATTAATTCTGTAACATATTTTTAGGTCTGCATAGGTTGATAATAAATGATTATATGCCTTGAAGATAGTTCCAAGATTTGTCCATTTTTCATTAAATTATTTAGAAATACTTTAGGTCAATTCATTAACATATATTTAGAACAATGAATATTCCACATAAATGATTAGATGATACATCTAAGAAAAGTCCATTATTTTTCAAACTTTTTTCCTATTATTATTATTTTTACATAATTTTATGGAAATACGATTGGCTAAATATATTTTTAAATCAATAAATAATCCAAATAAATATTAAAATCCCTCTAAGAAAAGTTCAATATTTGTAGAACTTTTAACCAATTATTTATATTTTTAAATGAGTTGATTGAAAATCTTTTTGTTAATTCAGTTACATCTTTTTAGATATAAAATCGTTACTAGTAAATAAGTCAATATAAGTAAAATTATTCCAATATTTGTCCAAGATTACTAAAATTATTTGTTTTTAAATGTAATTTGGTAGAAATAATTTAGGTTAATTTATTATCATAGTTTTAGATCAATAAAAGTTGCAAATAATTGATTTAATATTTCTACGAAAACAACAATATTTGTTGACTTATAAACCATTTATTTGTTTTATAAAATGATTTGATGGGAATACATCAAGTTAAATATTTACCATATTTTAAATAATTAAATTTTTAAATAAAGGATTAATTGCCTGTATATTTGGTCCAATATTTGTGAATCATGTTCCAATTATATGTATTTTAATATCATTCGCTAGAAATAATTTTGCTTAACTCTTTAACATATTTTAAATCAATAAATTTTCCAAATACCTCTAAGAAAAGTACAATATTTTTCCATCTTTAAACCAATTTTTTGAATTATTAGATAATATGATGGAAATAATTCACATTAATTATTTAACATATTTTTAGATCATTAAATGTTTCAAATAAATAATTAAATTCCTGTAAGATAGTTCCAATATTTGACGAGTTTTTTCCAATTACTTGTATTTTTATAGGATTTGAGAGAAGTACTATTGTTTAATTCATTAACGTATAAGTAGATTAATAAATAATCAATATCAATGATTAAATACTTCTAATATTTGTATAATATTGTACAATATTCGTCGACAAATAATCCAGTTTTTTCTATTATTATATAATTGTTGGAAATACTTCTCGTTAATTCTTTAGCATATTTATAGATTGTGAAATGTTCCAAATTAATGATTAAATACCTCTAAGAAAAGTCCTTTACACAATTTTTTTTGTATTATTATATAATTTGATGGAAATACTTCATGTTAAATATTTAACATATTTTAAATAATTAAAGGATCAAAATAAAGGATTAAATGCCTGTAAGTTTGTTCAATATTTGTAAAATGTTTTCCAGTTATTTTTATTTTTATATGATTTTATAGAAATACTTATGCTTAATTCATTAACATATATTTAGAACAAAATGATTCAATACATCTACAAAAAGTACAATATTTGTCGACCTTTATTCCAATTATTTGTATTATCATATAATTGGTAGAAATACTTCTTTTTAATAATTTAATATATTTTTAGATCATTAATTGTTTCAAATAAATGATTAATTGCTCCTATGCAGGGCCAATATATGTCAAACTTTTTCGAATTATTTGTATTTTTATATCATTGGATTGAAGTACTGTTGCTTAATTCATTAATATATATTTAGATCAATAAATGATGCAAATAGGTGATATAATACCTCTATGAAAACTACAATATTTGTGGACCTACAAACCAATTATTTGTATTATTATATTATTTGATGTGAATACATAAAGTTAAATATTTAACATATTTTAAATAATAAAATTTTCAAAATAAAAGATCTTTTGGCTATATGATTGGTCCAAAATTTGTCAAATCTTTTCGAATTACTTGTATGTAAATATGATTCGCTAGAAATATTTTTGCTTAATTCGTTAACATATATTTATATCATTAAATATTGCATATAATTGATTTAATTCCTCTAAGAAAAGTACAATAACTGTCGACCTTTAAAACAATTATTTGTATTATTATTTGATTTGATGGAAGTTCTCCACGTTAAATATTTAACATATAAATAATTATAGTTTCAAATTAAAGGATTTAGTGCCTGTAGGTTTGGTCCAATATTTGTCAATCGTTTTCCTGTTATTTATATTTTAATGTGATTCTTTAGAAATAATTTTGTTTAACTCATTAACATATATTTAGATCAATTAATTTTCCAAATAATTGATTATGGACCTCTAAGAGCAGTACAATATTTGTCGACCTTTAAACGAATTATTTGTTTATTATATGATTTGATGGAAACACTTCCTGTTAAATATCCGACAAATTTTTAGATGATTAAAGGTTTCAAATAAATAATTAAATTCCTCTAAAATAGGTCCAATATTTGTCAAACGTTTTCCAATTATTTTTATTTTTAAACGATTTGATTGAAGTACATTTGCTTAATTCATTAACATATATTTAGATTAATAAATGATGAAAATAGTTGATTTAGTACCTCTAAGAAAAGCACAATAATTGTTGACCTATAAACCAATTACTTGTATTGTAATATGGTTTGATGGCACTATGTCAAGTTAAGTGTTTATCATATTTTAAATAATTAAATTTTCAAAATAAGAAATTATTTCCTATAAATTTAATCCAATATTTATCAAACGGTATCCTATTGTTTGTATTTTTATATAATTCATTAGAATTACTTCTGCTTGATTCATTAACAAATATTTATATCAATTAATGTTGCAAATAATTGATTTAATTCCTCTAAAGAATGTTGCAATAACTATCGACCTTTGAACCAATTATTTGTATTATTCTATGATTTGATAGAAATACTTCAAGTTAAATATTTAACATATAAATAATTATAGTTTCAAGTTAAAGTATTTATTGCCTGTAAGTTTGGCTCAATATTTGATAATCGTTTTCCAATTATTTGTAGTTTTAAATGATTCAATAGAAATAATTTTGGTTAATTCATTAACATATATTTAGATCAGTAAATTTTCCAAGTAACTGATTAAATTACTCTTGGAAAAGTACAATATTTGTCAACCTTTAAACCAATTACTTGTATTATTATATGATTTGACGGAAATACTTAATGTTAAATATTTAACATATTTTGAATATTTATAGGTTCAATATAAAGGATTAAATGCCTGTAAGTTGGTCCAATATTTGACAAACTTTTTTCCAATTATATGTATTTTTATATGATTTGATAGAAGTACTTTTCCTTAATTCAATAACATATATTAAGATCAATAAATGTTGCAAAAAATGATTAAATACCTCTGAGAATAGTACATAATTACTCGACGTTTATACCAATTATTTGTATTATTTTATCATTTGATTGAAATACTTCTGGTTAATTATTTAATACATTTTTAGATCATTAAAAGTTCCAAATAAATCATTAAATGCCTATAACACCAGTCCAATATTTGTCAAACATTTCCAATTATTTGTATTTTTATATGATTGGATAGAAGTATTTTTACAAATCCATTAACATATATTTACATCAATAAATGTTGCAAATAACTGATGAAATACCTCTAAGAAATGTATAATAACTGTCGACCTTTATACAAAATATTTGAATTATTATTGGTTTGATGGAAATACTTCACGTTTTAATGTAATTCTGTCGCCACATTCTAATGTGCGTTTTTTATTATTTAAATCATAATATTAGTGTAATTTTCATAAATCTTGGGCGACCATCTAAATATTTTTTTAGTAATTTGCTAAAGTACCCAAGATTCCAAGTGAGGACTGTAATGCAATGGTGAACATTCAATGTATCTTGTTGCAACGAATATTAAAGAATTATTGAGCTGTGTAGGCTTGTAGCTAATCGTGGCCTTACCGAGCCACGGAGACAGGCAGTCAGGGATAAAGGGTTTTGCCGGCTTTCACCTTGAGGTGGGGAGTCCACAACAGGCCGCTGATCTGATGTAAAAACTCGCCACCCGAATACGTTCTCACCCTGACGAACTTACCCGAATATTTCCGGCCTCTGTTATATACACGCAGGGAGAATAAGATATCGGGGAAATCACGTGATATTAGGTGCCAACCTCAAGATTCAATCCAAATGAGCACGTAACTTAAAATCCTGGGAATTTTCTGTTAAATGTGATATTCGAGACTGCAAGTGGCGGAGCCAGAGGTTTCCTCGCAGATCGAAGAGGGACGAGCTTCATTCTATACTAGTCTGTGGTGGACTCCGAAAGTTGTCTTTTCTCGCTAACCGCTGCCGTCCGAATCCTGGTGTCGGAAAACTGACGCTGCCGGCTGGCTGGAGCAGTTTTCGCACGGCGTCACAGCCAGTAATGCGATGATGCGCATGACCAGATCTGACGTGCCTGTATCCGCCTTGTGAGACAGTCTCACATACCGCGGGTCATCTCCGAACACTGAAGACATCAGACGCAGAACTGCAATGGTAAATTATTACGACCAAGCCATCTCAAGCCATCTGATTGTGCATTCTGTGAAACTGAACCCTTAGGACGGTTACACACTGGGCGGTTTCGGCCGCGCCGGAAATTTTTCCGTCGCCATGGTTCAGGTAGTGGCGCGAGGGATCAAATGGGAGCTTACACACTGGCAGAGGGGAAAACCCGCGAAGCATATAGCCGCGCGCTGCCACTACTTTCGATGGTGGTTTGGCCGCCCCAGTCCAGGCAGTGGCCCAAGTGGCCAGATAGGCGCTTGCACACCCGGCGGATTTTTAACCACTTGTGCGTTTTCAGTCTTTGTAAAGTTAATATTTTTTGCATTTAAAAATCGTAATGTGAGTTAATTGGTGATAGATAGCGATCTTCTCATTTCGCTAGCAAGACCTGTTGTACAGGACAAAACATTAGATTCTTTCAAAGATCTGGACGCTACCAGGAACGCTTGGAAAGTAGGGTGGCTTGCAATTAGGAATGATTTTGACGAAATGGAAAATGAAGGAAAATGCTTTTTGATAGTAAACTTTTGATCACATATTTACATATATTTTTACAGCTTCAACTAGAACTTTAAAAATGTTGAATCCCATTTTATAGAAAGATTTTGATGTTTAATACTATATAATTGTTTTCTTATATCTTAGAGATTTGCGAAGGAATACTTTCAATATTCAAAATTCTGTCACTCGACATTTTGAGACCCTTTTTTTAGCACAGCAGTGACGAATTTTGAAACTTTAATTACTTTAAACATTTCAAATTATTAATATAAAGTATTTCAATCAAATCATATAATAATACTAATAATTGGTTAAAAGGTCGACAAATATTGTACCTATCTTAGAGATATTTAATCATTTATTTGCAGCTTTTATTGATCAAATTATACGTTAGTGTTTTATGCAAAAGTACTTGTATCAAATTATATAAAAAATACATAATTGGAAACAGTTTGTCAAATAGTAGACAAAATACAGGCATCTATATTTTTTTTAAATAATTATTTAAATTATAATAATTTTTAACATTAAGTTTTTCCAGAAAATGATATAATAATACAAACAATTTGTTTAAAGGTCAACTAATATTGTACTTTTGTGAATGGTATTTAATCATTTCTTTGCAATATTTATTGATATAAATATATGTTAATAAATTAAGAAAAAGTTCTTATATCATATAACATAAAAGTACAAATAACTGGAAAAAGTTTGAGAAATATTGGACCAACTTAAAGGCATGTAATCCTTTATTTTGAACCTTTACTTATTTAAAAATTTCAAATATTAAAAATGAAGCATTTCCGTCAAATCATACTATAATAAAAATAATTGGTTTAAAGGTTGATTTATATTGTATATTTCTTAGAGATATTTAATCATTTTTTTGCATCTTTTATTGATATAAATATATCTTAATGCATTAAGAAAAAGTATTTCAATCGAATCACATAAATATACAAATAATTCGAAAGCGTTTGACAAATTATTGGACCAAATATAAATGCAATAAATCCGATGTTTTGAAAATATAATTAAATAATTTTTTTAATATTTACTTCAAGTAAGTCTTGTAATAATACAATTAATTTGTTGAAATGTCGATAAATTTTGTATACTTCTAAATGGTATTTAAGATCTTATTTGCAACTTTTATTGATATAAATACACGATACTGAATTAAGAATAAGTTCTTCTATCAAACAACATTAAAATACAAATAACTGGAAAACATTCGTCAAATTTCGGTCCAAATATACAGGAAATATATGCTTTATTCTGAAAATTTAATTATTTAAATAATGGTAAATATTTAACTTGAAGTATTACTATTAAATCAGATTATATTTCAAATTATTGGTTTAATGATGGACTAATATTGTACTTTACTTAGAGGTATTTAATCATTTATGTGTAGCTTTTATTGATCTAAACATATGTTAATGAATTAACCAAAAGAACTTGTATCAAATTATATATAAAACAACCAAAAATTTCAATAAAGTTTGACAATTATTATACAAAAAACAGGCATGTATATGTTTTATTTTTAATCTTTAATCATTTAAATTATATTAATTTTTAATATTAACTATTTCCACAAAATCATATAATAATACAATTAATTTGTTTAAAGGTCGACTAATATTGAACTTTTCTTATGGGTATTTAATGATTTATTTGCAACATTTATTAATATAAATATATGTTAAAGAATTAAGAAAAAGATTTTCTATCAGGTAACATAAAAGTACAAATAATTGGAAAAAGTTTGAGAAATATTGTACCAACTTAAAGGCATGTAATCATTTATTTTAAACCATAAATAATTTAAACAATAAACATGAAGTGTTTCCATTAAATCATATTATAATACCAATACTTGGTTTAAAGGTTGACCAGTATTGCACATTTCTTACAGATATGTAATCATTTATTTGCATCTTTTTTTGATATGAATGTAAGTAAATTCATTAAAAAGAAGTATTTCAATTGAATCATATAAAAATACAAATAATAGGAAATCGTTTGACAAATATTGAACCAAACATAAAGGCAATCAATCTGGTGTTTTGAAAATTTAATTATTTAAAAAATATTGAATATTTACTTGAAGTATTTCTATTAAATCTTATAACAATACAATTAATTTGTTTAAATATCAAACATTTTTGAACATTTCTTAATGGTGTTTAAACTTTTATTTGCAACATTTATTGATCAAAATACACGTTAATGATTTAAGAATAAGTTCTTCTAACAGATAACATAAAAATACAAATAATTGGAAAATGTTCAACAAATATCGGACCAAACATACAGGCAATATATGCTTTATTTTGAAAATTTAATTATTTAAATAATGGTAAATATTTTACTTGAAGTTTTCCTTTAAAATCAGATAATGATACAAATAATTGGTTTAGTGTTAGACTAATATTGTACTTTTCTCAGAGGTATTTAATTATTTATTTGCAGCATTTATTGATCTAAATATATGTTAATGAATTAAGCAAAAGTACTTGTATCAAATTAAATAAAAAATAAGTGGAAAATGTTTGACAAAAATTAGACAAAATACAGGCATTTATATGTTTTATTTTGAATCTTTAATTATTTAAATTATATGAATTTTTAAAATTAAGTATTTCCACAATATCTTATAATAATTCAAACAATTTGTTCAAATGTCGACTAATATTTTAAAATTCTTAGTGGTATTTAATCATTTATTTGCAAAATTTATTGATACAAATATATGTAAATTATGAAAGAGTACTTCTATCAGATAACATAAAAGTACATATAATTAGAAATAGTTTTTAGAAATATCTAAGCAACTGACAGGCATGTAATCATTTATTTTGAACCTTTAATTATTTAAATATTAAACGTGAACAATTTCCATCATATCATATTATAATACCAATAACTGGTTTAAAGGTCGACAAATATTGTATATTTCTTAGAGATATTTAATCATTTATTTACAGCGTTTATTAATCAAAATATATGATAGTAAATTAAGCAAAAGTACTTGTATAAATTATATTAATAAGCAAAACATTGAAAATTTCTTTACAAATATTAGAACAATAAATCCTTTATTTTTAAAATTTAATAATTTAAAAATATTAAAAATTTAACTTGAAGTTTATCTATTAAATTTTATTATAAAACAAAAAATTTGTTTAATATACTGTGCTTTTCTAAATGGTATTTAATCTTCTATTTGCTACGTTTTTTTTTATCTAAACCCATATTAATTTATTAAGAATTAGACTTCTATCAAATAACATAAAAATACAAAAAATTTGGAAAAGGTTTGACAAATATTTTACCAACGTACTGGCATTTAATCCTTTATTTTGAGCCTTTACTTAATGTAAACCATTTAAATAACTTACATGAAGTATTTACATCAAATCAATTACTTATACAAATAATTGGTTTAAACGTGGACAAATATTGACTTTTCTTAGAGATATTTCATCATTTATTTGAAATATTTATTGATCTATATATATGTTAATGAATTAAGCAAAGGAATTCCAATCGAATCATATATAAATACAAATAATTGGAAAATGTTTGACAAATATTAAACAAAATATACAGGCAATAAATCCTTAATTTTGAAAAGATAATTATTTAAAAAATATTAAATATTTAACATGAAGCATTTCTATTTAATCATATAATAATAAAACTAAATAAAATAAAGGTCCACAAATATTGTTCTTTCCTTAGAGATATTTTTTAATCATTTATTTGTAGCATTTATTCATCAAAATATTTATTAAAGAATTAAGAAATAGTACTTGTATCAAATTTTGTAAATAACAACTAATTGGAAAAAGTTTGACCAATATTAAACAAACTGACAAAAATTAAATACCGATACCAATTAAAGGTCGACAAATATTGGACTTTTCTAAGAGATATTTAACCATTTATTTGCACTATTTTTTGATCTGTATATATATTAGTGAATTAAGCAAAAGTACATTTACCAAATTATATAAAAATATAAAAAGATGGAAAAAGTTTGACAAATATTAGACAAACTTACAGGCATTTGCATCTTTTATCTTGAATCTTTAATTATTTAAATTATATAAAATTTTTAACATGAAGTATTTCCATTAAATCATATAATAATGCAAATAATATGTTTAAAGGTCGACAGATATTGTACTTTTCTTAGAGGAATTTAATCATTTATTTGCCACTTTTATTGATGTGAATGTAAGTGAATTAAGTAAATGCATTTCAATCGAATCACATAAAAATACAAACAATTGGAAATGGTTGACAAATATTGGACCAAACATACAGACAAAAAACCCTTTATTTTGAAAATTTAATTATTTAACATTTTTCAAATAATTAACATGAAGTATTTCCATTGAATTATATAATAATACAAATAATTGGTTTAAAGGTCAACAAGTTTTGTACTATTCTTTGAGATATTTAATCATTTATTTCTTATATTTATTGATCAAAATATATGGTAATAAATTAAGCTAGAGTATTTCAACCAAATTATACAAAAATACAAATAATTGGAAAACGTTTGTCACATATTGGACCAAATGTACAGGCAATAACTCCTTTATTATGAAAATATAATTTAAAAAAAAATTAAAATATTCAACTTGAAGTATTTTTATTAAATCATATATTAATACAAATAATAGGTTTACATATCGACTAATATAGTACATTTCCTAAAGATATTTGATAATTTATTTGCAACATTTATTGATCTAAATAGATATTAATGAATTAAGAATGATTCCATTAAATTACATAAAAATACAAATAAATGGAACGGGTTTGATAAATATTGGACAAACTTACTGGCATTTAAACCTTTATTTCGAACTTTTATTTATTTTAAACAATTTAAATAATTTCATTGAAGTATTTACATAAGCTCAAATACCAATACAAATAATTGGTTTAAAGGTCGACAAATATTGTACTTTTCTTAGAGATATTTAACCATTTATTTGCAGAATTTTTTGATCTGTATATATCTTAGTGAATTAAGCAAAAGTCCATTTATCAAATTATATAAAAATATAAAAAGCTGGAAAAAGTTTTACAAATATTAGACAAACTTACAGGCATTTGCATCTTTTATCTTGAATCTTTAATATTTAAATTATAGAAAATTTTTAACATGAAGTATTTCCATCAAATTATTTAATAATGCAAATAATATGTTTAAAGGTCAACAAATATTGTACTTTTTTTAGGGATATTTAATCAATTATATGCAGCATTTATTGAGCTAAATATATTAGTGAATTAAGCAAAAGTACTTGTATAAAATTATATGAAAATACAAATAATTGGAAAAAGTTTGACAAACTTACAGGCATTTACATCTTTTATTTTGAATCTTTAATCATTAAAATTATTTTAAATCTATAACTTGAAGTATTTCCATTTAAATCAAATACAAATACAAATAATTGGTTTAAACTTTGACAAAAATTGTACTGTTCTTACAGATATTTCATCATTTATTTGAAACTTTATTGATCTAAATATATGTTAAGAATTAAGCAAAAGTATTTCAGTCGAATCATATAAAAATACCATTAATTGGAAAACGTTTGAAAAATATTGGGCCAAATTTACAGGCAATATATCCTATATTTTGATAATTTAATTATTTAAAAAATGTTAAATATTTAACATGAAGTATTTCTATTAAATCATATAATGATACAAACAATTGGTTTAAAGGAAGACTAATATTTTAATTTTCTTAAAGGTATTTAATCATTTATTTGCAGCATTTATTAATCTAAATATTTGTTAATGAATTAGGTGGATGTACTTCTATCAAATCACATAAAACAAAAAACAATTGGAAAACGGTTGACAAATATTGCAAACAATTACCGGCATTTAATGGTTTATTTTGAACCTTAAACTATTTTAAACACTTTAAATAATTAACATGAAGTATTTCCATCAAATCATATTATAATACCAATTATTGGTTTTAAGGTTAGACAAATATTGTACTTTTCTATGAAATATTTAATCTTTTATTAGTATGATTTATTGATCTAAATATATTTTAGTGAATGAAGTATAAGTATTTCTA
The DNA here is from genome assembly GCA_031002005.1 of Vandiemenella viatica. Lineage (NCBI taxonomy): Eukaryota > Metazoa > Arthropoda > Insecta > Orthoptera > Morabidae > Vandiemenella > Vandiemenella viatica. Next base: position 187,246,504 of record CM061921.1, on the reverse strand, counting down.
ACAAATCATGTAAAAATACATATAATTTGAAGAAGGTTGACAATTATTGGACAATCGTACAAACACTTAATCTCCTATTTCCTATCTTTAATTATTTACGTGATGTTAAATTTTTAACATGAAGTATTTCCATCAAATCATATAATAATATGAATAACTTGTTTAAACGTCGACATAATATTTTACTTATCTTAGAGATATTAAATCATTTATATACAGCATTTATTGATCCAAATATATGTTTGTGAATTAAGCAAAAGTACTAGTATCAAATTGTATAAAAATATAAATAGTTTGTAGTGTCCCCCTTTGTATGCCTCGTTATTTAAAACTTTATAAACTGTTTTATTAATTATCACAAAATAAATCATTATGGGGGGGGCGGCTTCTCTTCCAGAATGGTCCTTCACATTATTATAAGACAAACATATATTCAAAAAGGAACATCTTGATTTTATTAATCTTTATACATAGAAAAGCAAAATTTATTTGACGAAATAGTTAATTTAATGGATAAATGGTTGTTCCCATTCAGGAAATGGATTTAGACTTAATATGTTCTGTAACCTTGGAGCTCGTTGTGGTCACTCTGTAGATGACTGCGTTACCGTAATGTTGAGCATCGCAGGCCATGCGATGAGTCGTGTCGGTGATCCGCGAGGAGAGCTGTGTTAAGCCGATCGGGCGTGTTTTCGGCAGGCACCAGGTAGTCTCATCAGTTGAGCCGAGGGTGGGCCAAGCCTCTGGTGTCTCTCACGTCAAACAGCCCCATTGTTGGTGTCCCAGGAGGCCCTCAGAACTGCGCGAGAAATGGTGGCTCGCTCCATCTTGCCGCACCGAAAACCAAGTGTCCGTCTGCCGGTCTTACATAGAGTGTCCGTCTCCGTCCATTGTACCTCCCTCGTTGACTCGCCTTGGGCGGAGCTCGTTCCCCTTCACAGTTTATTGTTAATGAATGTTTCTTTGCCAGCGACGTCTACAAACTGTCAGACAGCTCAGCACTGGAATACTTTATTATTGGGGTTTCGAAAGAAGTCTTTCATTTATCGAGCATACAAAAAGGCGAGCTCACAATGTCACACTATGTCCATTGTTTTAAACAAGCAAGCACTATATGCGAGGGCATCTCCATCATTTCAGTAAATTAATGACTCAAAACATTCGGTAACACAAGGGAAGTGTGTTCTTTGGAACGTCAACCATACCTCGATAAAGTACATTCTTTATTACTTACTAGCCTTTCCACTAGATTATAACCATTATCCTTGTTCACATTAAATATTCCTGGCGATAACCTTGTCGGTCGAGAACCGCATTCAAATCATATCAAACGAACTTATGGAAATTAATTACAGTATGGCAATAAAACGACTGAATCTAACAACAATATTTCTTGTTATTGATAAACAATGAGATCTACAGAATGGGATATCTCAAGTTAGAAAACGTTTGACAAATATTAGACAAACTTACAGGCATTTACATTTTTATTTTGAATCTTTAAGTACTTAAATTATGTATAATTTTTAACATTAAGTATTGCCATTAAATCATATAATAATACAAATAATTTGTTTAATGGTCGATAAATATTGTACTTTTCTTAGAGGTATTTAATAATTTATTTGAAATTTTTATTGATCTAAATAAATGTTAATGAATTAAGAATAAGTACTTCTATCAAATAACATATAAATGCAAATAATTGATCATTGGGGGCAGATCATTGATTAAAGATATTGAAAAGCAAGAAAGGAAATTTTTAAGGAAAATCTTTGTCCCAGTTTATACCGGTGGAATATGGATGAAAAGGAAATCACACGAACTATATCAATATTCGGAAAAAATTTCAGACACATTCAGGAAAAGAAGAATTAAATTCTACGGCCATATTACAAGAATGAGTAAGAACAGACTAACAAAAAGAATTCTAAACCTGACCATTTCAATGAAAATAAAAAAACAATTGGCTAACTGAAATCGAAAAGGATCTCCAGGAAATTGGAATAACAGACGATATCACAGAGGACAGACACCGATTTAGTAGCGTGGTCAATAACCACCAGTTTGCCAACAGAAGAAGGAACACTTGGACAGAAGAACGTAGGAAAGAGCACAGCGAAAGGATGAAGAGATTCTGGGAACAGAGGAAAAACACGTCTGCTAGATAAGTTCACTCGCGCTCCTGAGTTGGACAGAACGATGGAAAAAAATTAGAAATAACTTTTTCAAATGTGAACAAATTTTGTACTTGTCTTAGTGGTATTTAATCATTAATTTTCAACTTTTCTTGATCAAAATATATGTTAATGAGTTAAGTACAAGTATTTCAATTGAATCATATAAAATACAAATAATTGGAAAACGTTTGACAAATATTGGACAAATGATACAGGCAATAAATACTTTATTTGAAAATTTAATTATTTAAAATATGTTTAATATTTAACTTGAAGTATTTCGTTTTAATCATATTCTAATACAACTAATTCGTATAAAGGTCGACAAATAGTTAATTAAGCAAAAGATCTTGTATCAAATTATATAAAATCAATTAATTGGAAGAAGTTTAACAAATATTGGACAATCTTACAGGCATTTATATCTATTATTTTGAATCTTTAATTAATTAAATTATATTATATTTTTAATATGAAATATTTCCATCAAATTATATAATAATTCAAATAATTTGTTTAATGGTCGACAAATATATTACTTTCCTTAGTGGTATTTAATTTTTTATTTGAAACTTTTATTGATATAAATATATGTTAACGAATTAAGCTAAGGTATTTAAATCAAATTTTAATGAATTAAGCACATGTATTTCAATTGAATCATATAAAAATACAAATAATTGGAAAACGTTTGACAAATATTGGACCAAACATACAGATTATAAAGCCTTTATTTTGAAAATTTAATTATTTAAAAAATATTATATATTTAACTTTTAGTTTTTCTATTAAATCATATAATAATGAAAATAATTGGTTTAAAGGTCGACTGATATTGTACTTTTCTTAAAGATATTTAATCTTTTATTTGCAATATTTATTGATCTAAACAGATGTTAATTAATTAAGAATAAGTACTTGTATCAAATAACATAAAAATGCCAATGATTGGAACAGGTTTTATAAATAATAGACGACCTTACTGGCATTTAAACCTTTATTTTGAAATTTTAATTTTTTTAAATATTTTAAATAATTCACGTGAAGAATTTCCATCAAATAAAATACTAATACAAATAATTGGTTTAAAGGTCGACAAATATTGCACTTTCCTTTGAGATGTTTAATCTTTTATTTGCAGCATTTATTGATCTGTATTTATGTTAATTGAATTAAGCAAAAGTATATGTATCAAACTATATAAAAATTTAAATAGTTGTAAAATGTTTGACAAATACTAGGCAAACTTCCAGGCATTTACATCTTTTATTTTGAATCAATAATTATTTAAATTTTGTCAAATATTTAATATGAATAATCTCCATAAAATCATATAATACTACAAATAACTTGTTTAAACGTCGACAAATATTGTACTTGTCATGGAGGTATTTAATCATTTATTTGCAGCATTTATTTATCAAAATATATGTTAGTTAATAAAGCATAAGTATTTCCATCAAATAATATAGAAAATACAAATAATTGGAAGAAGTTTGACAAATATTGGTCATATAGACAGGCACTTAATCTTCTATTTTGAATCATTAATTATTTACATTATTTTAAATTCTTAACATGAAGTATTTCCATCAAATCATATAATACTACAAATAACTTGTTTAAATATCGACAAATATTGTACTTGCCTTGGAGGTATTTAATCATTTATTTGCTACTTTTATTGAAATAGATACTGGTTAATGAATTAAGAACATGCATTTCAATCGAATCATATAAAAATACAAATAATTGGAAAACGTTTGACAAATATTGGAGAAAACATACAGGATCAATACTCGATTTAAAAAAAATTAGTTATTTTAAAAATGTTAAATATTTAACTTGTAACGTACGGTGGGTCTGGTTGCCTTGTTAATTTATAAAACATATGAATTTAATTTTCTCTAATCTCAGGTAAAATTTTACTAAAGTTACTTCAATTGAGAAATGGTTCACAATCAAATAAAAAGCATGACATCATGATTCATCGATAACACTTCCATAACCTGGACATTTATTTAGGTATTAAAATTTACACATGAAGTGGACATTTTATTTCTGTCAGCACTCAAATATTTACGACATTTAAACAAATTGACTAATCAAAAAGACAAAAGCACGTCATTGATTTTGTTATAAACAAGAAGTTACTTGAATTTATCGCTCTGACTAAAACTAATTACAGTTCGGCAGACTGAGACTATTATCTGCGGTTTCCTCGCCAAGGTCGCTATTTGGGTGAGAGAGCGCCTTCGAATTTTAGTGCACTTTTATAACGTTGGTGTTTACCGTGAGTCCGCACAAGCGTAGACACGCCAGCACCAGTCTTCACATAAACCACCTACACACTTTTGTCCGCGTGGACACAAAAATATCATTTTGTACGGGTCGCCTCTTGTTAGCTCCCCGCTCGCCTCTAAGACCTCTAGCCTCGAGATCTGTCGGACGAGTTTCATCGTTGCCATCATCGCCGCAAGTCTCCACAGCTCGGGGAGTCACCTGGACGTCCGTTCCGCAAATCCAGTCACATCTCCGGCTCTGCCATCTCCGGATACGTCCAGACATGAAAGAAATTTTTTAAATAAGATATTAACTAATTTTGTTATTGGAGCATCAACCTCCTTCCCACACACACACACGACCTCTCTTCATTCCGACTCCCCTGTTTGGCCGCGAGTTTAAGTTTTCAGGGCATTTTATCGGCACTTTCCTGGCTTTCCATTGTTCGTGAGAAAATGCTAACACGCCGTGTCTGCATTTCGCTACTGTCTGTCTTCATAAATCCGCGCAAACCTTAAATTGTCACGACTGCACAATTCTCTACTGTGAGTGTTTGAGCCACATAAATTTCGGTCTTAGGGCGATGTTCCTACATAGCATTTCGCCAGTTGACAGTGAGGAGGTTCCCAAAAAAGTATTTGTATACAATATTTTTATTGTTATTATTGTTACTGTTACTTTATAAATACCCTTCACTGTTTCTTTTTTTGAGTAATAATTTTAGCCTTGCTAACTTTAGTATGACGTGCAGTTTTACATTAGTATTAAGTTAAACATTGAAATACAATCTCATTAACGCTGTCGAAATGTTTCTTAATCTAACAACCCCTTCACAATTTAATAGCAAACATTGACAATCACGTTTAGTGCATTTGATCATGAAATAATTGCATCCAATCTGGAGCCACAATGTTCCATTCACACTTCATTCTGTCTTTCTGGTAAATTATTATTGCAACATACTCAAATTTAAACATATACAATCAAGATCCAATGAGGGAAACACAAAACAATGATGAGCCATAAAGATATCATCAAATTATTCAAACTTGAGAAACATTGGTATTTATATCTTAAGAAACATGTGTTCAATTTACTTCCTCTTAGCATAACAATTTTTTTTAAAAAAAAAGCTATTGTAAATGGTATAGGATCAATACTTGCACATATATTACGTCTTCTATCCATATGAGCTCGTAAATCAGACACGACATAATTATTAGATACTCTGGGAAATATTGTTACCATTTGCGTTCAGACAACGCTCCCTAACTCTTCAAAGAAAAATCATTAACGTTAATGAATCTCGACTTAATGAAATCCTCAAAACTAAAAGAAATAAGTATCCTTGCAATGTTATTTCAACGAACTTAAAGGTGCTTAGAACAATGGTTCTGCGTCTCATGCGTGAATGTATTACCTATCAATTATTGTACAGAACTATGCTTATGGAATATTAAAATCATTGACCTTTGGGCAATCTTAGAAATATGCATTCCCGTCTTCCTATTTCATCCTCGTGTGCCAAAATCGTATGTGTGAATGTCGGTTGTTAGTGTCATGTATTCGCGATAAGGATCCACTGTGTCTCCCTTTATCGTTTGTGTGTATAATTTGACTTACATGTCACTTCAATACACGTGAGTGCCCGTCCTACGGTGCAGCTCAATCATGGCCTTTATGTCAACCTCATTAATAACAACTATGCAGTACACAATGATTGCAAGTTTCAACAACATAAAACTCATTACTCAGCGACGTTTCCTCGTCTCTGGTTCAAGTCTCCTTAATGCAACACAGACTAAGGTTTTACACTTTAACAAATTTATAATCGCTAGCGCCATAACACCTTAAATTTATAGATCTACCATACTGAATTCATACACAAGTTTTCTATTTGTTATTCTGCCCGCTTCATAATTTTATTTCATGGTCACTAATCAAAATACCTTTATGCTCAAGGAAAGTAATACAGTCTACGATTCCCCGCATTAAATCACGCAAGTTTGTTCTCAATGTACGATTAAGTAGGAATAGTTCGACACCATTTTTTAAATTTGGAGCGTCCCGCAACACAGGAAATTTTCAACATCGAAAGGACATACCTTCTTTATAAATGCATACTGTTTCAGATTTAAGTTCTGGTGTATATTTTAAACTGACTGAAAGCTTTAATACTTTCCTCCCGAAGAGAATCAAATACATATTTCATTTCTGATTTTGAAAAACTCCGATGTTTATAGACGTTTGACTCACTAACAATAACGATGATCTATTAGCAGCTTTACAAGTGCAGTACAATTGTCTTTTACCAAGAGTGGTATCTTTAACTCTCCCTATGTTACTTTACTGGCTATAATACGTTCACATTAATTACTGTAATCTATCAACTATCTTACTTAATTCAAACTTATATATGCACTTCCAATCACCTAATCACCTTCGTCAGAATACCGTCTTAGTCAGACGGTTATTTAATTTAGTCAGAGAGTTACCATAGACTTGATTCTGCCATTATATGTAAACTTCAGGTCTCGTCTTTATAAATGCGCATTTTGCTATCTATCATTTATTTTTATAGAACACTGTTGTGTATGCCTTCAGCGCTCTATGCCAGCTGTTTGTATCTTTGGGAATTTGTTTTATTGCGAAGCTATTTGTCCTCGCCACGGCTATTGTGTCCTAAGGACTTCTACCTGAATGGCATTCATCGGAATTCTGCTTATAGCTTCCCCTAGAGACTCCGACCCTGAATACACATACGCCCAACTGCAACGTCAATTACGTCAAAATATTTACTGTCGCAGTCTTACCATCATCGTTTACCAAGTCATTCTTTGAACCTTACAGTTAGTTAATATCAGTATTAGACAAATATTATGGTCCTCAGTCGTACGTCAGTATTTAACCTACAAATTTCTTTCACCGATCCTGCTTCCTTCAATGCAATTGTTCTATAAAAACTGCCATTCAATATGGATTACATTCCTACTTTGGCAATGCGCCATCTATGTAGCAACATTGTATAAAAATATATTGGTCTTACGTCCCTAACAGCCAATTAAACAAAATCGTCACCCTCTTCGGTGTTAGACGACAATAAACACAGCAGTCAATTAACTCTTAGAACCACAAACATTGAAAAGAAAGCAACTCTCGTCTACTTTCACAAACTTTAATTCTGATGGCTATAACAACTACAACTGACTAAATATAATTCTTTGTCTGGCCAAACAATAGTATCTTTTCTCTCGGAATAGACACTTGTGACTTAAGGATACTCCTACTGGCATATGCGTTGAACACACTGGTAGACAGACATTTATCTTCTAGCCAAATCCAAGCATTTCTCGCAGTGACCGTTGGACGTTCAAGGACAAATAAACAATTCTGAACAGCAAGGCAATTATAGTTTTAAACAGAATATTTCTAAATGCAATACTAAAGAAATTCCTGGAATCTCTATGGTAACATCTTCTGTACTTTCAATGTTGTCTGAACTTTGAACATTCAATCCCATGTTTCCTTATCCAATAAATTACCAAGCTATTAAATTCTACCTTACTAGCCACTTAATTTTACCTTCCCTGTACTTCATGATAAATTTTGATATCCCTTCCTAGGAATTAGCATAGCGCAAATCTCATTTTCGTCATTGACTTCAAAATTAGCTGACTTCCTTTGATTTATTATTGAACTACTGTGTAGGGTATGATTGTGTGTCAAGCTCCAGGCTTTCATATGAACAATAGACAAGTATCTTTCATTGCTCGTGCATGGAACCACGTGTATTCTGTCACATTCACTATCATTCCACAATTCATTGCAAGCTACTGAAATTCTCACCCTTGCAATGCCCGACATCAGAAGCTTACATTTCTTATGCAAGTCACCGACGACCCCCCACCTTAGCATTTGCGGGTCAGTGAAAGTGACCGCCGACTGCTCTCTCTGTATACTTGGAAAGATCTCAATCCTTCTGCGTGAGACATGTGTCCCTCGGGACCTGTGTTTAACGTCGTCTAACGACCCTTCATTTCTCCACTGGGTTTTGTGTGAAGCTTCCCCAAACAGCTGACCCTTGAAAACTTGTCTTTTTGCTACGATAACCATTACCCTTCTTTCAGCGACAAAATTTATATTTTCGCGAATCGCGTCTCCTCCCCAAAGATACAACGTCTCTGCTTTTTATAAAATGTGGTCAGTGCTGTTTCGAACTTCAAAAACTTGTTTGCCAATACTTGTTTGGAAACGTTCGAAATCACTCCGAATTTCCGTCTTGAAACTGCTGAATTGCTCTTTCACGGAACTGATTTCACTGCTAAGTTGACTACTGAATTGCTCTTTCACGGAACTGATTTCATTGCTTAAGGCTCATAACTGATTCACTATGGGGGCCAATAATCCCTGGAGGATCAAAAACGTCTGACTATCAAGAACCGACTCGACAGAATTTTCTTTTTCCGGTCCCGTCCTCTCAACAGCTTCCATATCAGGAGTGACCACGGTATTACCGTCTGCTTTTTTTTTACATTTTAATAGCATTAGTTTCGAGGTAGGGTACATTTCCCTCATGAGTGGATGTGCACGCAACAATGTTTGAATTTTCAGTGCTCCCTTCGACGTTCTTTTCCGAATTATCAGCCATTACTTTGGAATTACTGGGTACGGCAATTTGAGTATCAGAATTATGGATCCCTACTACTTTTCCCGATCGTAAAAGCATAAAAAAAATTAATCAGGCGATCCTAATACTTTGTAGGTTGTAAATTTAACTGTTAATCAGAATTTCTTAGCGCCAAAATAAACTAGTCAATAGAAAGGACTACAGATCACCAATAGCATAGCATACATCAGAATAACAGATATGAAAGGGGACTGCAAACACAAGACAAAACCACAAAGCACTTACTTCCTTCAACGACGTGACACTGTTTTCAGAAAACAGAGACAGTAAAATCCAGATGCTTACTTATTCCAAAACAAAACACATCCAAAAATTTACAGAAAATAACTGATAGACCAAAATCAGCAGACCACAACAAAAATAACCATATCAAAACTTGTCAGAATGGCAACAATAAAAATATCAAACTATCGGACACAAGTAAGACGAAAATAAACACAAAAGAAATCAACACAAAAATATTATTATTTATAACCATTACAACGTAGCAAGATAAATGTTAAATAAAACTGCTAACGCTTACTGCACCTGAAAAGACTGAATGCAAACACAGACACTCTCACATACATTCAGCTCCCAACCAGTTAACCGCAAAGCTGCAAAATACATGGCACACAATGACAAGAGACTATTTAAAAATAATTATGCTGTTCACCACAAGCAGAAACTGTGTGAAAATAAGCCCCGAGTACTTGGGTAGCCACTGAAATGTTTTCTATTTTGCTGTAGGAAAATAATATTTCTGGGGACAACACAAAAAGCTAATTTATTATATTTGAAAAAACAAAAGCTCATGGCTTTATTTACTTTATTATTCGACTTTTTAAACACATGTATAAATTTATTTGTCTTGGCTAGACGTAGAGTAGAGCATGGTAATTAGGGCGTGTTATGGTCCGTAGTGAACAGCTTCTCTTGTCGTTACCGTGTCTTGGAGCCGAGCCGTCGCATCGGTGCGAGACGTGATGTCTTGGAGGCAGCCCTGTCGCCGCCGTCCACAAGGGCAGCTGGTTAAACTCCAGCTGACGTCTCCAACAAAAAACTGGGGCAGCCTCCCGGGGTGAGAGTCTGGCCTCGAATGAATGCTTGTGTGGGTCTCTCAATGTTTTTCGGTCGTCCCGCAGAGAGAGGTGGTTGGCGAACCAATCAGGGCTCGATCCGGCGTCCTCTTGGTCGACGGCAATGGAACAATGAAACATTTACATGGCCGTTTAATTGAGGCCATGTGTGATATCCATTTGCGCGCCGCATTAAACACTGCTTTCACTGCTGACAAGCTTGGCGTTACGCCACAGCTTAGCACCCCTACATAAATTTAAAAAAAAAGGAGTTGATTTTTTTTAATTGCTCACCACATTCACAAGTCACAACGCATTATCCACATTCCACTGTATCACTATTCCCTGCTCTTCGGATGCAATCGTATGACATGCCAAGAATCCTTTAACCAAAATTTACAAATTTTTGACGGTATCTTAAACTCACAAATGCAACTAATTGCGTCATCCCAGAAAAATTACACCAGTGGAAAGTTAAAACTACCATCGCGTCTGTTTTTTTTTTTTTTAATATGTTACTGTGACTGTGAAATATTCTTTTTTTCAACGCTGCTTGTGGGGGTTAACAAACCACTATTTTGAAACAGGTTCTTGGTGTGCCATCAAGTATATTACATCCCTCACTGGCAATGGTACTTGGGAGTTTAAATTCACACACACACACATACAGCATTCCTATTTGCAACGCTTATGTTTACGCAATTGATATCGAATTCCAAGGCATGAGACAATACAGATTTTTTTTTAACTTGTTTTACTACGTATTAAAGAAGACAAAAATCATTTTATGGTGATTATTAAACAACATTCCTTTCAAACTAATATTTCCTTATTTTGGGAAAAAAACATCGCTATCATGGACAGAATGAAACCTATAACTAACAATAAACAAAATGGGACAAAAATATTCAATTGAAAAGTGTAACTACTTCAAAATCCAAACTATCCCCTAATAACAATTTGTTGCATCTATAATAGTAATTTTTTTGAAAATCATATTCATCGACTCACCTACTCATATATACCCCCTTTTCCTACTAACATCAAAAAGATGTCTTTTAGGGAAAGCATCTACAAGAAACTACTAATGTTAAGTATTCTTTTTATAAACTTCATGCCATTTACTTCTAATGAAAGATTCAACTATAACATTATTGGACTTTCCCTAATAAATCCTTCATAGAGTATCTACTAATTCAAACATATAAAAAAAATGCCTACACAAATTAGTTTAAGACAACTATATTACTTTGTAATGCAGAGATGTTCTTTATATAAAAAGAATTCCCCACAGAAAACAACATCGCCGAGGTATCGTGTAGAAAGTAGACTCAATTGTACAAATATGTAATAGTGATAAAGGCTTCTCGCGTTGAAACTCTACGCGTTATTGTTATCGTAGTATGTGACTATGTTTCCACATTCTTGCAGATATTCTTGCTAACTCTTTAGTCGAATTATCCAAAATCAAATAATAAGTTGGGTAAATCCTTCTTGAAAACTACAGAAAATTATTCAAACTCTAATAATGGTGAGAGATGACTGATATGTACGCGCGTCGTATGACAGGAGATCTTTTCTTGTTCCCCCTACTAAGATTAAGTTTTTTACACGACAAAAATTAACCACAGCTGAGCACAGATATCTTCTTGTTCCACCAACTGAGACTAAGTTCTTTACATGGGCAAAAATAACAACCGCCACTCCTATTACTAACGCTTCTCGAAGAAAACGCACAATATCGACGAATATCATACTGCCCGCCATTATCATTTAAACAATACATCATAAAATGTATCTTGGACATACTTTAATTCTCAGCTGGTGATTTCATTCCCCACACATATTTCCTTATGTTTTCCTCCTTTTCCCACCAAAAACTTTTGCAAATACAAATGATCCAAATGCTATTGACTGCAAATTATAAACTTACAAGTTTATAATTACTCTTCTCGATATTTCATCTAACCAACACAAATTACTCCCTTCTTAATTTCTGATATCACCGTGATTCTAACGGTTTATATCTGTGGAAAACATTAGATATAATTAAAAAATTTAGGTGTCTTCTCAGTTATAATAGAAATCTTCATCTCTCTACTTCTTCAAACTTAACAATCTTTAAAAAATCTGATGCTGCATTTCTTTACTTATTTTCTAGGTATGTAAAGGTTCGTAAATCTACAACATTGCCAGGCCAATTTACCACTACCAGAACTATCAGAATATTGATTCTAAATCTGTTTCAGTCGACCGTGATTAATCGTTTCCCACAACGTGTAGTTTTCGTGCAAATTTGTTTTGGTAGCCTTTTTGCCTTTAATTGTTCCACCCTGAAAATGGCTGCACTGCTTCATTACAGGTTTCATCTCCTCGTTCCGCATTCTCATCACGATTGTTTTGATTTCTCGGCAAGATATTTCGCAAAATTGTGTCGTCATTGAGTTTTTTTCATGCAATTCTGTACGCTTCGATACGTGTTTAAGAAAACCCTTCCGGTTCACGCACTGAAACAGGTGTTATGACAAGTAGGTTACCTGCAGGCCTACCGGGCTCCCGCTGTGATCGTCTGCCATATGAAGATATTTCAGGTGAACGTTTTCTGACCGCAGAAATTCCAGAAAGCAAATTGACTTATGTGATTTCAACAAAATTCATAAATTTCCTATCTCCTTGCTCACAACTAGTAAAGAACTTCCCTTTTGCCTTGCCGGATCTCTTTTCAATTACTGTTTTCGTATCACGTAACTGATGACGTATGCACCTGATTGACTTCAAAAGCGCTTTCTTAATGTCGACCTCCGTGAGAAATGGCTCAAAAACATTTTCAAACATTGCAATTTGATTGCCGGTCTCAATAATCTGCACATCCTCAACAAATGAAAGAGGCTGATACTTTTCGATCGATTCTGCACAACTGTGATTTATTTCTGCCTGAGTGACTACATCAGTCTGGAAATCATTTTGAGATTTGCGAACCTCCATTTCTCTTTCTTTCAGCACCGCAATATCACTTGATATTTCACTTACCCTTCCACTTACTGTTAAAAACTGAGTGTCCGTTGTCACCCTTAAAGCACTCACATTAGTAGATAATTTCCTCAAACTTTTATCTGTATTTTCAGTCAATGTCACAATTTTACCGTCCGTGTTTGCGATTTGCAACGTTACATTTTCCTGAACTTTGTCTATTTCATCACATCTGGCCAGTAGTTGGTCAGTGCTGTTTCGAACTTCAAAAACTTGTTTGCCAATACTTGTTTGGAAATTTCCGTCTTGAAACTGCTGAATTGCTCTTTCACGGAACTGATTTCACTGCTAAGTTGACTACTGAATTGCTCTTTCACGGAACTGATTTCATTGCTTAAGGCTCATAACTGATTCACTATGGGGGCCAATAATCCCTGGAGGATCAAAAACGTCTGATTATCAGGAACCGACTCGACAGAATTTTCTTTTTCCGGTCCCGTCCTCTCAACAGCTTCCATATCAGGAGTGACCACGGTATTACCGTCTGCTTTTTTTTACATTTTAATAGCATTAATTTCGAGGTAGGGTACATTTCCCTCATGAGTGGATGTGCACGCAACAATGTTTGAATTTTCAGTGCTCCCTTCGACGTTCTTTTCCGAATTATCAGCCATTACCTTGGAATTACTGGGTACGGCAATTTGAGTATCAGAATTATGGATCCCTACTACTTTTCCCGATCGTAAAAGCATAAAAAAAATTAATCAGGCGATCCTAATACTTTGTAGGTTGTAAATTTAACTGTTAATCAGAATTTCTTAGCGCCAAAATAAACTAGTCAATAGAAAGGACTACAGATCACCAATAGCATAGCATACATCAGAATAACAGATATGAAAGGGGACTGCAAACACAAGACAAAACCACAAAGCACTTACTTCCTTCAACGACGTGACACTGTTTTCAGAAAACAGAGACAGTAAAATCCAGATGCTTACTTATTCCAAAACAAAACACATCCAAAAATTTACAGAAAATAACTGATAGACCAAAATCAGCAGACCACAACAAAAATAACCATATCAAAACTTGTCAGAATGGCAACAATAAAAATATCAAACTATCGGACACAAGTAAGACGAAAATAAACACAAAAGAAATCAACACAAAATATTATTATTTATAACCATTACAACGTAGCAAGATCAATGTTAAATAAAACTGCTAACGCTTACTGCACCTGAAAAGACTGAATGCAAACACAGACACTCTCACATACATTCAGCTCCCAACCAGTTAACCGCAAAGCTGCAAAATACATGGCACACAATGACAAGAGACTATTTAAAAATAATTATGCTGTTCACCACAAGCAGAAACTGTGTGAAAATAAGCCCCGAGTACTTGGGTAGCCACTGAAATGTTTTCTATTTTGCTGTAGGAAAATAATATTTCTGGGGACAACACAAAAAGCTAATTTATTATATTTGAAAAAACAAAAGCTCATGGCTTTATTTACTTTATTATTCGACTTTTTAAACACATGTATAAATTTATTTGTCTTGGCTAGACGTAGAGTAGAGCATGGTAATTAGGGCGTGTTATGGTCCGTAGTGAACAGCTTCTCTTGTCGTTACCGTGTCTTGGAGCCGAGCCGTCGCATCGGTGCGAGACGTGATGTCTTGGAGGCAGCCCTGTCGCCGCCGTCCACAAGGGCAGCTGGTTAAACTCCAGCTGACGTCTCCAACAAAAAACTGGGGCAGCCTCCCGGGGTGAGAGTCTGGCCTCGAATGAATGCTTGTGTGGGTCTCTCAATGTTTTTCGGTCGTCCCGCAGAGAGAGGTGGTTGGCGAACCAATCAGGGCTCGATCCGGCGTCCTCTTGGTCGACGGCAATGGAACAATGAAACATTTACATGGCCGTTTAATTGGGCCATGTGTGATATCCATTTGCGCGCCGCATTAAACACTGCTTTCACTGCTGACAAGCTTGGCGTTACGCCACAGCTTAGCACCCCTACATAAATTTTAAAAAAAAGGAGTTGATTTTTTTTGTCAATTGCTCACCACATTCACAAGTCACAACGCATTATCCACATTCCACTGTATCACTATTCCCTGCTCTTCGGATGCAATCGTATGACATGCCAAGAATCCTTTAACCAAAATTTACAAATTTTTGACGGTATCTTAAACTCACAAATGCAACTAATTGCGTCATCCCAGAAAAATTACACCAGTGGAAAGTTAAAACTACCATCGCGTCTGTTTTTTTTTTTTTTTTTTTTAATATGTTACTGTGACTGTGAAATATTCTTTTCTCCTTTCAACGCTGCTTGTGGGGGTTAACAAACCACTATTTTGAAACAGGTTCTTGGTGTGCCATCAAGTATATTACATCCCTCACTGGCAATGGTACTTGGGAGTTTAAATTCACACACACACACATACAGCATTCCTATTTGCAACGCTTATGTTTACGCAATTGATATCGAATTCCAAGGCATGAGACAATACAGATTATTTTTTTAACTTGTTTTACTACGTATTAAAGAAGACAAAAATCATTTTATGGTGATTATTAAACAACATTCCTTTCAAACTAATATTTCCTTATTTTGGGAAAAAAACATCGCTATCATGGACAGAATGAAACCTATAACTAACAATAAACAAAATGGGACAAAAATATTCAATTGAAAAGTGTAACTACTTCAAAATCCAAACTATCCCCTAATAACAATTTGTTGCATCTATAATAGTAATTTTTTTGAAAATCATATTCATCGACTCACCTACTCATATATACCCCCTTTTCCTACTAACATCAAAAAGATGTCTTTTAGGGAAAGCATCTACAAGAAACTACTAATGTTAAGTATTCTTTTTATAAACTTCATGCCATTTACTTCTAATGAAAGATTCAACTATAACATTATTGGACTTTCCCTAATAAATCCTTCATAGAGTATCTACTAATTCAAACATATAAAAAAATGCCTACACAAATTAGTTTAAGACAACTATATTACTTTGTAATGCAGAGATGTTCTTTATATAAAAAGAATTCCCCACAGAAAACAACATCGCCGAGGTATCGTGTAGAAAGTAGACTCAATTGTACAAATATGTAATAGTGATAAAGGCTTCTCGCGTTGAAACTCTACGCGTTATTGTTATCGTAGTATGTGACTATGTTTCCACATTCTTGCAGATATTCTTGCTAACTCTTTAGTCGAATTATCCAAAATCAAATAATAAGTTGGGTAAATCCTTCTTGAAAACTACAGAAAATTATTCAAACTCTAATAATGGTGAGAGATGACTGATATGTACGCGCGTCGTATGACAGGAGATCTTTTCTTGTTCCCCCTACTAAGATTAAGTTTTTTACACGACAAAAATTAACCACAGCTGAGCACAGATATCTTCTTGTTCCACCAACTGAGACTAAGTTCTTTACATGGGCAAAAATAACAACCGCCACTCCTATTACTAACGCTTCTCGAAGAAAACGCACAATATCGACGAATATCATACTGCCCGCCATTATCATTTAAACAATACATCATAAAATGTATCTTGGACATACTTTAATTCTCAGCTGGTGATTTCATTCCCCACACATATTTCCTTATGTTTTCCTCCTTTTCCCACCAAAAACTTTTGCAAATACAAATGATCCAAATGCTATTGACTGCAAATTATAAACTTACAAGTTTATAATTACTCTTCTCGATATTTCATCTAACCAACACAAATTACTCCCTTCTTAATTTCTGATATCACCGTGATTCTAACGGTTTATATCTGTGGAAAACATTAGATATAATTAAAAAATTTAGGTGTCTTCTCAGTTATAATAGAAATCTTCATCTCTCTACTTCTTCAAACTTAACAATCTTTAAAAAATCTGATGCTGCATTTCTTTACTTATTTTCTAGGTATGTAAAGGTTCGTAAATCTACAACATTGCCAGGCCAATTTACCACTACCAGAACTATCAGAATATTGATTCTAAATCTGTTTCAGTCGACCGTGATTAATCGTTTCCCACAACGTGTAGTTTTCGTGCAAATTTGTTTTGGTAGCCTTTTTGCCTTTAATTGTTCCACCCTGAAAATGGCTGCACTGCTTCATTACAGGTTTCATCTCCTCGTTCCGCATTCTCATCACGATTGTTTTGATTTCTCGGCAAGATATTTCGCAAAATTGTGTCGTCATTGAGTTTTTTTTCATGCAATTCTGTACGCTTCGATACGTGTTTAAGAAAACCCTTCCGGTTCACGCACTGAAACAGGTGTTATGACAAGTAGGTTACCTGCAGGCCTACCGGGCTCCCGCTGTGATCGTCTGCCATATGAAGATATTTCAGGTGAACGTTTTCTGACCGCAGAAATTCCAGAAAGCAAATTGACTTATGTGATTTCAACAAAATTCATAAATTTCCTATCTCCTTGCTCACAACTAGTAAAGAACTTCCCTTTTGCCTTGCCGGATCTCTTTTCAATTACTGTTTTCGTATCACGTAACTGATGACGTATGCACCTGATTGACTTCAAAAGCGCTTTCTTAATGTCGACCTCCGTGAGAAATGGCTCAAAAACATTTTCAAACATTGCAATTTGATTGCCGGTCTCAATAATCTGCACATCCTCAACAAATGAAAGAGGCTGATACTTTTCGATCGATTCTGCACAACTGTGATTTATTTCTGCCTGAGTGACTACATCAGTCTGGAAATCATTTTGAGATTTGCGAACCTCCATTTCTCTTTCTTTCAGCACCGCAATATCACTTGATATTTCACTTACCCTTCCACTTACTGTTAAAAACTGAGTGTCCGTTTCACCCTTAAAGCACTCACATTAGTAGATAATTTCCTCAAACTTTTATCTGTATTTTCAGTCAATGTCACAATTTTACCGTCCGTGTTTGCGATTTGCAACGTTACATTTTCCTGAACTTTGTCTATTTCATCACATCTGGCCAGTAGTTGGTCAGTGCTGTTTCGAACTTCAAAAACTTGTTTGCCAATACTTGTTTGGAAATTTCCGTCTTGAAACTGCTGAATTGCTCTTTCACGGAACTGATTTCACTGCTAAGTTGACTACTGAATTGCTCTTTCACGGAACTGATTTCATTGCTTAAGGCTCATAACTGATTCACTATGGGGGCCAATAATCCCTGGAGGATCAAAAACGTCTGATTATCAGGAACCGACTCGACAGAATTTTCTTTTTCCGGTCCCGTCCTCTCAACAGCTTCCATATCAGGAGTGACCACGGTATTACCGTCTGCTTTTTTTTACATTTTAATAGCATTAATTTCGAGGTAGGGTACATTTCCCTCATGAGTGGATGTGCACGCAACAATGTTTGAATTTTCAGTGCTCCCTTCGACGTTCTTTTCCGAATTATCAGCCATTACCTTGGAATTACTGGGTACGGCAATTTGAGTATCAGAATTATGGATCCCTACTACTTTTCCCGATCGTAAAAGCATAAAAAAAAATTAATCAGGCGATCCTAATACTTTGTAGGTTGTAAATTTAACTGTTAATCAGAATTTCTTAGCGCCAAAATAAACTAGTCAATAGAAAGGACTACAGATCACCAATAGCATAGCATACATCAGAATAACAGATATGAAAGGGGACTGCAAACACAAGACAAAACCACAAAGCACTTACTTCCTTCAACGACGTGACACTGTTTTCAGAAAACAGAGACAGTAAAATCCAGATGCTTACTTATTCCAAAACAAAACACATCCAAAAATTTACAGAAAATAACTGATAGACCAAAATCAGCAGACCACAACAAAAATAACCATATCAAAACTTGTCAGAATGGCAACAATAAAAATATCAAACTATCGGACACAAGTAAGACGAAAATAAACACAAAAGAAATCAACACAAAAATATTATTATTTATAACCATTACAACGTAGCAAGATCAATGTTAAATAAAACTGCTAACGCTTACTGCACCTGAAAAGACTGAATGCAAACACAGACACTCTCACATACATTCAGCTCCCAACCAGTTAACCGCAAAGCTGCAAAATACATGGCACACAATGACAAGAGACTATTTAAAAATAATTATGCTGTTCACCACAAGCAGAAACTGTGTGAAAATAAGCCCCGAGTACTTGGGTAGCCACTGAAATGTTTTCTATTTTGCTGTAGGAAAATAATATTTCTGGGGACAACACAAAAAGCTAATTTATTATATTTGAAAAAACAAAAGCTCATGGCTTTATTTACTTTATTATTCGACTTTTTAAACACATGTATAAATTTATTTGTCTTGGCTAGACGTAGAGTAGAGCATGGTAATTAGGGCGTGTTATGGTCCGTAGTGAACAGCTTCTCTTGTCGTTACCGTGTCTTGGAGCCGAGCCGTCGCATCGGTGCGAGACGTGATGTCTTGGAGGCAGCCCTGTCGCCGCCGTCCACAAGGGCAGCTGGTTAAACTCCAGCTGACGTCTCCAACAAAAAACTGGGGCAGCCTCCCGGGGTGAGAGTCTGGCCTCGAATGAATGCTTGTGTGGGTCTCTCAATGTTTTTCGGTCGTCCCGCAGAGAGAGGTGGTTGGCGAACCAATCAGGGCTCGATCCGGCGTCCTCTTGGTCGACGGCAATGGAACAATGAAACATTTACATGGCCGTTTAATTGAGGCCATGTGTGATATCCATTTGCGCGCCGCATTAAACACTGCTTTCACTGCTGACAAGCTTGGCGTTACGCCACAGCTTAGCACCCCTACATAAATTTTAAAAAAAAGGAGTTGATTTTTTTTGTCAATTGCTCACCACATTCACAAGTCACAACGCATTATCCACATTCCACTGTATCACTATTCCCTGCTCTTCGGATGCAATCGTATGACATGCCAAGAATCCTTTAACCAAAATTTACAAATTTTTGACGGTATCTTAAACTCACAAATGCAACTAATTGCGTCATCCCAGAAAAATTACACCAGTGGAAAGTTAAAACTACCATCGCGTCTGTTTTTTTTTTTTTTAATATGTTACTGTGACTGTGAAATATTCTTTTTTTCAACGCTGCTTGTGGGGGTTAACAAACCACTATTTTGAAACAGGTTCTTGGTGTGCCATCAAGTATATTACATCCCTCACTGGCAATGGTACTTGGGAGTTTAAATTCACACACACACACATACAGCATTCCTATTTGCAACGCTTATGTTTACGCAATTGATATCGAATTCCAAGGCATGAGACAATACAGATTTTTTTTTAACTTGTTTTACTACGTATTAAAGAAGACAAAAATCATTTTATGGTGATTATTAAACAACATTCCTTTCAAACTAATATTTCCTTATTTTGGGAAAAAAACATCGCTATCATGGACAGAATGAAACCTATAACTAACAATAAACAAAATGGGACAAAAATATTCAATTGAAAAGTGTAACTACTTCAAAATCCAAACTATCCCCTAATAACAATTTGTTGCATCTATAATAGTAATTTTTTTGAAAATCATATTCATCGACTCACCTACTCATATATACCCCCTTTTCCTACTAACATCAAAAAGATGTCTTTTAGGGAAAGCATCTACAAGAAACTACTAATGTTAAGTATTCTTTTTATAAACTTCATGCCATTTACTTCTAATGAAAGATTCAACTATAACATTATTGGACTTTCCCTAATAAATCCTTCATAGAGTATCTACTAATTCAAACATATAAAAAAATGCCTACACAAATTAGTTTAAGACAACTATATTACTTTGTAATGCAGAGATGTTCTTTATATAAAAAGAATTCCCCACAGAAAACAACATCGCCGAGGTATCGTGTAGAAAGTAGACTCAATTGTACAAATATGTAATAGTGATAAAGGCTTCTCGCGTTGAAACTCTACGCGTTATTGTTATCGTAGTATGTGACTATGTTTCCACATTCTTGCAGATATTCTTGCTAACTCTTTAGTCGAATTATCCAAAATCAAATAATAAGTTGGGTAAATCCTTCTTGAAAACTACAGAAAATTATTCAAACTCTAATAATGGTGAGAGATGACTGATATGTACGCGCGTCGTATGACAGGAGATCTTTTCTTGTTCCCCCTACTAAGATTAAGTTTTTTACACGACAAAAATTAACCACAGCTGAGCACAGATATCTTCTTGTTCCACCAACTGAGACTAAGTTCTTTACATGGGCAAAAATAACAACCGCCACTCCTATTACTAACGCTTCTCGAAGAAAACGCACAATATCGACGAATATCATACTGCCCGCCATTATCATTTAAACAATACATCATAAAATGTATCTTGGACATACTTTAATTCTCAGCTGGTGATTTCATTCCCCACACATATTTCCTTATGTTTTCCTCCTTTTCCCACCAAAAACTTTTGCAAATACAAATGATCCAAATGCTATTGACTGCAAATTATAAACTTACAAGTTTATAATTACTCTTCTCGATATTTCATCTAACCAACACAAATTACTCCCTTCTTAATTTCTGATATCACCGTGATTCTAACGGTTTATATCTGTGGAAAACATTAGATATAATTAAAAAATTTAGGTGTCTTCTCAGTTATAATAGAAATCTTCATCTCTCTACTTCTTCAAACTTAACAATCTTTAAAAAATCTGATGCTGCATTTCTTTACTTATTTTCTAGGTATGTAAAGGTTCGTAAATCTACAACATTGCCAGGCCAATTTACCACTACCAGAACTATCAGAATATTGATTCTAAATCTGTTTCAGTCGACCGTGATTAATCGTTTCCCACAACGTGTAGTTTTCGTGCAAATTTGTTTTGGTAGCCTTTTTGCCTTTAATTGTTCCACCCTGAAAATGGCTGCACTGCTTCATTACAGGTTTCATCTCCTCGTTCCGCATTCTCATCACGATTGTTTTGATTTCTCGGCAAGATATTTCGCAAAATTGTGTCGTCATTGAGTTTTTTTCATGCAATTCTGTACGCTTCGATACGTGTTTAAGAAAACCCTTCCGGTTCACGCACTGAACAGGTGTTATGACAAGTAGGTTACCTGCAGGCCTACCGGGCTCCCGCTGTGATCGTCTGCCATATGAAGATATTTCAGGTGAACGTTTTCTGACCGCAGAAATTCCAGAAAGCAAATTGACTTATGTGATTTCAACAAAATTCATAAATTTCCTATCTCCTTGCTCACAACTAGTAAAGAACTTCCCTTTTGCCTTGCCGGATCTCTTTTCAATTACTGTTTTCGTATCACGTAACTGATGACGTATGCACCTGATTGACTTCAAAAGCGCTTTCTTAATGTCGACCTCCGTGAGAAATGGCTCAAAAACATTTTCAAACATTGCAATTTGATTGCCGGTCTCAATAATCTGCACATCCTCAACAAATGAAAGAGGCTGATACTTTTCGATCGATTCTGCACAACTGTGATTTATTTCTGCCTGAGTGACTACATCAGTCTGGAAATCATTTTGAGATTTGCGAACCTCCATTTCTCTTTCTTTCAGCACCGCAATATCACTTGATATTTCACTTACCCTTCCACTTACTGTTAAAAACTGAGTGTCCGTTGTCACCCTTAAAGCACTCACATTAGTAGATAATTTCCTCAAACTTTTATCTGTATTTTCAGTCAATGTCACAATTTTACCGTCCGTGTTTGCGATTTGCAACGTTACATTTTCCTGAACTTTGTCTATTTCATCACATCTGGCCAGTAGTTGGTCAGTGCTGTTTCGAACTTCAAAAACTTGTTTGCCAATACTTGTTTGGAAATTTCCGTCTTGAAACTGCTGAATTGCTCTTTCACGGAACTGATTTCACTGCTAAGTTGACTACTGAATTGCTCTTTCACGGAACTGATTTCATTGCTTAAGGCTCATAACTGATTCACTATGGGGGCCAATAATCCCTGGAGGATCAAAAACGTCTGATTATCAGGAACCGACTCGACAGAATTTTCTTTTTCCGGTCCCGTCCTCTCAACAGCTTCCATATCAGGAGTGACCACGGTATTACCGTCTGCTTTTTTTTACATTTTAATAGCATTAATTTCGAGGTAGGGTACATTTCCCTCATGAGTGGATGTGCACGCAACAATGTTTGAATTTTCAGTGCTCCCTTCGACGTTCTTTTCCGAATTATCAGCCATTACCTTGGAATTACTGGGTACGGCAATTTGAGTATCAGAATTATGGATCCCTACTACTTTTCCCGATCGTAAAAGCATAAAAAAAATTAATCAGGCGATCCTAATACTTTGTAGGTTGTAAATTTAACTGTTAATCAGAATTTCTTAGCGCCAAAATAAACTAGTCAATAGAAAGGACTACAGATCACCAATAGCATAGCATACATCAGAATAACAGATATGAAAGGGGACTGCAAACACAAGACAAAACCACAAAGCACTTACTTCCTTCAACGACGTGACACTGTTTTCAGAAAACAGAGACAGTAAAATCCAGATGCTTACTTATTCCAAAACAAAACACATCCAAAAATTTACAGAAAATAACTGATAGACCAAAATCAGCAGACCACAACAAAAATAACCATATCAAAACTTGTCAGAATGGCATCAATAAAAATATCAAACTATCGGACACAAGTAAGACGAAAATAAACACAAAAGAAATCAACACAAAAATATCATTATTTATAACCATTACAACGTAGCAAGATCAATGTTAAAAAAAACTGCTAACGCTTACTGCACCTGAAAAGACTGAATGCAAACACAGACACTCTCACATACATTCAGCTCCCAACCAGTTAACCGCAAAGCTGCAAAATACATGGCACACAATGACAAGAGACTATTTAAAAATAATTATGCTGTTCACCACAAGCAGAAACTGTGTGAAAATAAGCCCCGAGTACTTGGGTAGCCACTGAAATGTTTTCTATTTTGCTGTAGGAAAATAATATTTCTGGGGACAACACAAAAAGCTAATTTATTATATTTGAAAAAAACAAAAGCTCATGGCTTTATTTACTTTATTATTCGACTTTTTAAACACATGTATAAATTTATTTGTCTTGGCTAGTCGTAGAGTAGAGCATGGTAATTAGGGCGTGTTATGGTCCGTGGTGAACAGCTTCTCTTGTCGTTACCGTGTCTTGGAGCCGAGCCGTCGCGTCGGTGCGAGACGTGATTTGACCGAGCGTGGTGGTGTAACGGATAGCTTTCTGGCCTCGCATTCGGGAGGACGGCGGTTCGAATCCCCGTCCGGGCATCCAGATTTGGGTTTTCCATGGTTTCCCCAAATCACTCCAGGCGAATGCCGGGATGCTTCCTTCAAAAAGGACCATGGCCGAATTCCTTCCCATTCCTTGCCCCCATCCTTTCCCGTCTCTAAAGACCACGTTGTTAAAAAGGGACGTTAAACTGTTACAAAAAAAAAAAAAAAAAAAGAGACGTGTTGTCTTGGAGGCAGCCCTGTCGCCGCCGTCCACAAGGGCAGCTGGTTAAACTCCAGCTGACGTCTCCAACAAAAAACTGGGGCAGCCTCCCGGGGTGAGAGTCTGGCCTCGAATGAATGCTTGTGTGGGTCTCTCAATGTTTTTCGGTCGTCCCGCAGAGAGAGGTGGTTGGCGAACCAATCAGGGCTCGATCCGGCGTCCTCTTGGTCGACGGCAATGGAACAATGAAACATTTACATGGCCGTTTAATTGAGGCCATGTGTGATATCCATTTGCGCCCCGCATTAAACACTGCTTTCACTGCTGACAAGCTTGGCGTTACACCACACCAATGAATCAATTCTCCCATTAGTGACATTAATTTGTTTTGACAAATTACGGATGATGTCTTTCTGTCCTTGTTTCTGACTCATCATTACATTTAGCAATACATTGAAGTCTATTGGCGGTTGTGTCTCGGTGGTTTGAGTGTGTGTTTGAAATTCTCTTGCGGTGGGTTGGCATGTAGTTTGATCTATTTCCCCTGCTGCGTTATTACTTTTCGGCGAATTTTCGAGTTCCATCGCCCCCTGATCGATTGTGCAATTTGAACTGTACCCCTGACTATCCATATTAGTAGTGTTATCTACCGGTTCTTCGGTGTTTCTGAAACTCGGATTTTCGGCTGTTTCATTGCTCGGATTGCTATTTTCCATGTTATCGCCGAACTTAAATCTTCATTTCAGAATCATAAACTACTAAGCTGACTACTAACCTAACCACAAATTCCCCGCAATAAATTCCACTTCTCTCTTCAGTACAAACTCCGAAGTCAATACATTTTTAAATTTTGAACTATGAAACACCAGTCAATACATATTAAATGACATGACAACGAGAGCAACGCTGTTTATATGGCCAATCATTCAACACTTCAAATGGATGAACCATATGACATCAAGCACAAACACAGCAAAATTTTCACAAACGGTTTATAAGCAGACTGAACCACATGTTTTGCCTATTTGGTGGTAATAAAATGAAAAATTTACAAGCATATTATATATAAACTTTGCCTTCCCAGTCTTCGAAAATAAAGTATGATCTTTCCCTGCCTTAAAATTCTCGAATATTGACGGATTTGAGTGATCGAATGTAAAAGAAAACACAAACTTTGCTTAAGTCCACATTGCATTGTCTCTTCAATTTTAAGAAAAATTTTAGCCAATTTTTAAAATTGGTTACCAACACAACAACAATAGACAACGCTTGTCTGAACACATATGCAACGAAAAAGAATTATCACACCAACAAAATCAACCTCCAATGAAAACATCATATATGTGAAATGCAGCCAAAAAACATTTCACATTCATGCTAACAGGTACAGCCATCTCCTCTGAAAATTATTTTGCACATATCATTAAAATCAATATATAAATATTTAAATGAGCTGTAAATAAATTGCATCAATATCAGCGGCGGCCTCTCCTCCATAGCTCAACAAATGCTGCAAGACACAATTATTTTCAAGAGAAATTTTCTATTTGCGCTAAAATTCTTGGCTCTCAAAAAACGTAATCGGGCCCCACGCTTTGGGTGTCATAATGTAACGTGCCTTATTAATTTATAAAACTTATGAATTTAATATTTTTTAATCTCAGGTAAAATTGTATTAAAGTTATTTCAATTGAGAAAGGGTTCATAATCAATTAAAAAGCATGACATAATGATTCTTCATAACTACCATAACCTGGACATTTATTCAGGCATAAAAATTTACACATGAAGTGGACATTTCATTCCTGTCAGCACTCAAATATTTACGACATTTAAACAAATTGACTAATCAAAAAGACAAAAGCACGTAATTGATTTTGCTATAAACAAGAAGTTACTTGAATTTATTGCTCCGGCTAAAACTAATTACAGTTCGGCAGACTGAGATTATTATCTGCGGTTTCCTCGCCAATGTCACTATTTGGGTGAGAGAGCGCCTTCGAATTTTAGTGCACTTTTATAACGTTGGTGTTTACCGTGAGTCCGTACAAGCGTAGACACGCCAGCACCTGTCTTCACATAAACCACCTACAATCACACTTGTGTCCGCGTGGACACAAAAATATCACTTTGTACGGGTCGCCTCTTGTTAGCTCCCCGCTCGCCTCTAAGACCTCTAGCCTCGAGATCTGTCGGACGAGTTTCATCGTTGCCATCATCGCCGCACGTCTCCACAGCTCGGGGAGTCACCTGGACGTCCGTTCCGCCAATCCAGTCACATCTCCGGCTCTGCCATATCCGGATACGTCCAGACATGAAAGAAATGTTTTAAATAAAATATTAACTAATTTTGTTATTGGAGGATCAACGTCCTTCCCACACACACACACACACGACCCCTCTTCATTCAGACTCCCCTGATTGGCCGCGAGTTTAAGTTTTCAGGGCATTTTATAGGCACTTTCCTGGAATTCCATTGTTCGTGAGAAAATGCTAACACGCCGTGTCTGCATTTCGCTACTGTCTGTCTTCATAAATCCGCGCAAACCTTAAATTGTCATGACTGCACAATTCTCTACTGTGAGTGTTGGAGCCACATAAATTTCGGTCTTAGGGCGATGTTCCTACACAGCCTTTCACCAGTTGACAGTGAGGAGGGTCAATTCTTGTTAGGGGCACATCGCCCGGCCGGTTTCCTGGAAGTTGGATCAGGTAGGTAGCTGATCCACCTGATCACCGTGTCGCTGGCAGTTTACGTCAGCACAGAACATAATTGTTACCTGCCGCTTATAACCACACTAAACATATAATATAATCGTAAGCTTCTCTTACTATTACAAACTTGAAGTATTTCTATTTAATCATATAATAATACAACTAATTGGTATAAAGGTCAATAAATATAGTCATTTTCTTAGAGATATTAAATC
This sequence comes from Vandiemenella viatica, assembly GCA_031002005.1. Lineage (NCBI taxonomy): Eukaryota > Metazoa > Arthropoda > Insecta > Orthoptera > Morabidae > Vandiemenella > Vandiemenella viatica. The sequence goes on along the minus strand of CM061921.1, from coordinate 187,218,974 downwards.
ATTTATTGATCTAAATATATGTTAGTGAATTAAGCAAAAGTGCTTGTATCAAATTATATAAAATTACAAATAATTGGAAAAAGGTTGACAAATATTAGACAAACTTACCGGGATTTACATCTTCTATTTTGAATCTTTATGTATTTAATTTATATTAAATATTTAGCATGAAGTATTTCCATCAAATCATACAATAATTCAAATAATTTGTTTAATGTTGGACAAATATTATACTTTTCTTAGAGATATTTAATAATTTATTTGCAGTATTTATTGATCTAAATATATGTAAGTGAATGAAACAAAAGTATTTGTATCAAATTATATAAAAATACAAATAATTGGAAAAAGCTTGAAAAATATTAGACAAACTTACAGGCATTTACATCTTTTATTTTGAATCTTTGATAATTTAAATTATTTGAAATTTTTAACTTGAAGTATTTCCATCAAATCATATAATAATATGTTTAAATGTCCACAAATATTGTACTATTCTTAGAGATATTTAAACATTTATTTGCAGCATTTATTGATCTAAATATATGTTATTGAATTAAGCATAGGTGCTTGTATAAAATTATATAAAAATTGGAAAAAGTTCGACAAATATTAGAGATGCTTATATCTTTATTTTCAAACTATTATTGTTAAGATATGTTAAATCTTTAGCATCACGTATTTCCTTCCAATTCAATACAAATAATTGGTTTAAAGGTCGACTAAATATATACTTTTCTTAAAGGTATTTCATCATTTATTTGCAATATTTATTGATCTGAATAGATGTTAATGAATTAAGAGTAAGTACTTCGTTCAAATAACATAAAAATAAAATAATTGGAACAGGTTTGATAAATATTGGATGAACTTACTGGCATTTAATCCCTTATTTTGATCCTTTAATATTTTAAATAATTAACATGAAGTATTTCCATGAAATCAAATCAAATACTAATGCAATTGGTTTGTAGGTCGACAAATATTGTACTTTTCTTTGAGATATTTGATATTTTATTTGCACCAATTATTGATCTGTATTTATGTTGGTGAATTAAGCGAAAGTACATGTATCATATTATATACAAATTTAAATAGTTGGAAAAAGTTTGACAAATATTATACAAACTTCCAGGCATTTACATCTTTTATTTTGAATCTTTCATTATTTAAATTTTGTTAAATATTTAACATCAAAAATTTCCATTAAATCATATAATAATACCAATAATTGGTTTAAATGTCGACAAATGTTGTACTTTTCTTAGAGATATTTAAACATTTATTTTTAGCATATATTGATCTAAATATATTTAATTGAATAAAGTATGAGTATTTCTAGCGAATCATATAAAAGTACAAATATTTGTAGAAAGTTTGATAAATATTGGACCAAATATACAGGCAACAAATCAATTTTAAAAAAATTTAATTATTAGAAAATATTAAATATTTAACTTGAAGATTTTCTATTTAATCACATAATAATACAACGAACTGGTATAAAGGTCAACAAATATTGTACTGTATGCTTGGTCCAATATTTGTTAAATTTTTTCTAATTATTTGTATTTTATGATTTGACTGAAATACTTTTGCTTAATTCATTAACGTATATTTAGTTCAATAGATGGTGAAATATATCTACGAATAGTATAATTTTTTCTACGTTTCGACCAATTACTTGTAGTAGTTGTTGATTTGATGGAAATACTTCATGTTAATTATTCAAAAAGTTTATATTATTTAAAGGTTCATACTAAGATATTAAATGCCAGTAAGTTTGTCCAATATTTGTCAAACCTTTTCCAAGTATTTGTATTGTTATGTTATCTGAATGAAGTACTTATTCCTAATTCATTAACATATATTTAGTTCAATAAATATTGCAAATAAGTGATTAAATATCCCTAAAGAAAGTAAAATTTTTGTCGACTTTTATACCAATTATTAGTATTTTGATATGATTTAATATAAATACTTCAAGTTAAATATTTAACATTTTATAAATAATTATTTTTCAAAATAAAGGATTTATAGCGTGTATGTTTATTTCTTCCAATATTTGTCAAACATTTTCCAACTATTTGTATTTTTATGATTCGATTGAAATACTTTTTCATAATTTATTAATATAAATTTTAATCAATAAAAGATACAAATAAATAATTAAATATCTCTAAGAGAAATACAATATTTGTTGACGTTTATACCAGTTGTTTGTATTATTATATGATTAAACAGAACTACTTCAAGTTAAACATTTTTTTAAATCATTAAATTTCCAAAATAAAAGATTTATTGCCTGTAGGTTTTGTCTAATATTAGTCACACATTTTCCTATTATTTGTATTTTTATATAATTCAATAGAAATACTTATGCTTTATTCACTAACATATATTTACATTAATAAATGCCATAAGTAAAAATTTAAATAACTCTATGAAAAGTACAATATTTTCCGACATTTAAAAAAATTATTTGTATTATTATATGATTTTATTAAAATACTTCAAGCAAAAAATTTAACATAATTTAAATACTTAAAGATTCAAAATAAAAGATGTAAATCCATGTAAGTTTGTTTAAAATTTGTCATTCATTTTCCAACTATTAATATTTTTATATAACTTGATACAAGTATTTTTGTTTAATTCACTAACATATATTTAGATCAATAAATGCTGCAAGCAAAATGATTAAATATCTCTAAGAAAAGTACTATATTTGTCGATCTTTGAACCAATTATTAATATTATAATATGATTTGATGGAAATACTTCATACTAATTATTTAAAATGTTTAAAATGGTTAAAGATTCAAAATAAAACATGAAAGGCCGGTAAGTGTGTGCAATATTTGTCAAACTTTTTCCAATTGTTGTATTTTTATGTGATTTGATAGAAGTACTTTTCCTTCATTTATTAACAATATTTTGATCAATAAATGCTACAAATAAATGATTAAATACCTCTATAAAAACACAATATTTTTCTAGCTTTAAACCAATTATTTGTATTATTATAAGATTTAATAGAAATAATTCAAGTCAAATATTTAATATTTTTTAAATAATTAAATTTTCAAAATAAATGATTTACTGCCTGTATGTTTGGTCCAACATGTGTCAAACGTTTTCCAATTATTTATATTTTTATAAAAATTAATTGAAATACTTTAACTTAGTTCATTAACATATATTTATATCAATAAAAGTGGCAAATAAATGATTAAATACCTCTAAGATAAATACGATATTTGTTAAGGTTTAAACAAATTATTTGTATGATTACATGATTTGATGGAATTACTTCATGATAAAATTATAACGTAATTTAAGCAATTAACGATTCAAACAAAAGACATAAAAGCCTGTAAGTTTGTCTAACATGTGTCAAACTTTTCCAAATAATTGTTTTTATACAATTTGATACAACCACTTTACCTTAATTCACGAACATATATTTTGGTCAATAAATGCTGCAAATAAATGATTGAATATCTCTAAGAAAAGTACAATATTTGTCGACCTATATGCCAATTAGTTGTATTACTATTTGATTAAATAGAAATACTTCAAGTTAAATATTTAATATTTTTAAAATAATTAATTTTTTAAAATAAAGTATTTATTGCCTATATGTTTTCTCCAATATTTGTTACACATTATCTAATTATTTGTATTTTATATGATTCAATTGAAATACTTTTACTTCATTCACTAATATATATTTAGATCAATATATGCTAAAAATAAATGTTTAAATATCTCTGGGAAAGGTACAACATCTGTCGATATTTAAACAAATTATTTGTATTATTATATAATTTGTTGGTAATATTTCATGTTAATTATCAAACATTTTTTAAGTAGTTAAATTTTAAAATAAAGGATTTATTGTCTGTATGATTGGTCCAATATTTGTCAAACGTTTTCCACTTATTTGTGTTCTTATATGATTCAATTGTAATACTTGTTCTTTATTCATTAAAAAGTATTTATTTCATTAAAAGTTGCAAATAAATGATTAAATTCCTCCCAGACAAGTACAATATTTTTCGACATTTAAACAAGTTATCTGCAGTTTTTTATAATTTGATGGAAATACTTCATGTTAAAAATTTAACAGAATGTAAATAATTAAAGATAGAGTATTAAGTGCCTGTAAGTATGTCTAATATTTGTCAAACTTCTTCCAATTATTTGTATTTTCATATGATTTGATAGAAATACTTATGCTTCATTAACTAACATTTATTTAGATCAATCAGTGTTGCAAATAACTGATTAAATATCTCTAAGAAAAGTACAATATTTATCTTCCTTTAAACCAATTATTTGTATTAGTATTTGATTTGATGGAAATACTTCATATGAATTATTTAAAATGTTTAAAATAATTAAAGTATCAAAATAAAGGATTAAATGCCAGTAAATTCGTCCTATATTTTTCAAACCTGTTCTAATTATTATATTTTTATATTAATTGATAAAAGTACTTATCCTTAATTCATTAACATCTATTTAGATCAATAAATATTGCAAATATTGTACTTTTCTTAGAGGTACTTAATCGTTTATTTGCCAGTTTTATTGATATAAATATATGATAATAAATTAAGCAAACGTATTTCAATAAAAATCATATAAAAATACTAATAATTGAAAAATTTTGACAAATATGGAGCCAAACATATTAACTATAAATCCTTTATTTTGAAATTTAATTAGAAGTATTTCTATTTAATAATATAATAATACACATAAATGGTTTAAAGGTCAAATAATATTGTACTTTTGTTATAGATATTTTATCTTTTATTTGAGACATTTATTGATATAAATAGATGTCAATGAATTAAGCATAAGTACTTCTTTCAAATACCCAAAAAATACAAATAATTTTAGTAGGTTTGACAAATATTGGACAAAGTTACTGGCATTTAATCTCTTATTTTTAATCTTTAAATAATTTAAACATTTGTAATAATTAACAAGAAGTAATAGGTCCAAACGTCAAAAACAATTATACTATTCTTAGATATATTTATTAATTAAGCTAAAGTATATCAGTCAAATCATAAAAATACAAATAATTAGATAACGTTTGACAAATATTGGACCAAGCACACAGGCAATGAACCATTTATTTTGAAAACTTAATTATTTAAAAATGATAAAAAATTAACATGAAGTATGTCCATCAAATCGAATTATCAATAATTGGTTTAAAGGTCAACAAATATTGTACTTTTCTTAGAGATATTTATCCATTTATTTGCAGCATTTACTGATCTCAACAGATATTAGTGAATTAAGCAAAAGTATTTCATTATTCCATCAAACTATATAACAATACAAATATTTGATTTAAAGTTAGACTAATATTGAACTTTTCTTAAGGGTATTTAATCATTTATTTGAAACATTTATTGATCAAAATATCTTTTAATGAATTACAAAAAAGTAATTCTATTAAATCACATATTAATTCAAATAATTGGAAAAAAGTTTTGAAAATATTGGACTAACCTAAAGGCATTTAACCCTATATTTTGAACCTTTAATTATTTCAAGTAATTAATATGAAGTTTTCCATCAAATCACTTTATAATACTAATAATTGGTTTAAATGTCGACAAATGTTGTACTTTTCTTAGCGATTTTTAACCATTTATTTATCTAAATATATATTAGTGAATTATGCAATAGTACTTCAAAACTCCTTCGAACTATATAACAATAAAAATAATTGGTTTAAAGGTCGCCAAATATTGTACTTTTCTTACAGATCTTTAATCATTTATTTGGAACATTTATTGATCAAAATAGATGTTAATGAATTAAGCAAAAGTTTTTCAATCGAATCATATAAAAATAACGATAATTGGAAAACGTTTCACAAACATTGAACCAAACATACAGGCAATAAATCCTTTAATATGAAAATTTAATTACTAAAAAAATGTTAAATATTTAACTTGAAGTATTTCTATTAAATCAAGTAATATTTCAAGTAACTGGGTCAAAGGTCGACTAATAATGTACTTTTCTTAAAGCTATTTAATCTTTTATATGCAATATTTATTGATTTAAATATATGTTAATAAAATTAGAATCAGTACTTCTGTCAAACAACATTAAAATACAAATAATTGGAAAAGGTTTGACAAATATTAGACCTCCTTACTGGCATTTAATTTTTTATTTTGAACCTTTAATTAATTTAAACTTTTTAAATAATTAACATGATGTATTTTCATGAAATCAAATACTAAAACAAGTAATTGCTTTAACGTCACAAATATTGAATTTTCTTGGAGATATTTTATCATATATTTGCAGCATTTATTGATCTAATTATATTTTACTAAATTAAGTAAAAGTACTTGCGTCGATTTATATAAAAATACAAAATATTTGGAAACAGTATGACATATATTTGACAAACTTACAGGCATTTACATCTTTATTTTGAACCTATAATTTTTTTTAAATCACTAAATATTAAATTTGAAGTATTTCCATCAAATTATAAAATAATACAAAAAAATTCCATTCAATCATTCATTTGCAGCATTTAGTGAAATAAGAATAAGTTTATTTATCAACTCATATAAAAATACAAATAGTTGGAAAATCTTTGACAAATGTTGGATAAATGTACAGGCATTCAATTTTTTATTTTGAATCTCTAATTATTTAAATTATTATAAATTTTTAATATGAAGTATTTCCATCCAATCATATAATAATACATATACTTTGTTTAAAAATCGACAAGTATTGTTCTTATCTTAGAGATAATTTATTATTTAATTAGAATATTGATTGATCCATATGTTTGTTAATGAGTCAAGCAATTGTACTTTTATCAAATTATATAATAATACAAATGATTGGAATAAGTTTGACAAATATTAGTCCAAACATACATGAAATAAATCCTTTATTTTGAAAATTTAATAATTTAAAATTTTAAATATTTAACATGAAGTATTTCTGTTAAATCATATAATAATACAAATAATTGGTTTAAAGGTAGACTTTTTTATTAAATCATATGATAATACAAATAATTTGTTTAAAGTTGGACAAATATTGTACTTTCCATAGATGTATTTAATCACTTATTTGCAACTTTTGTTGATATAAATATATATTGGTGAATTAAGCAAAAGAATTTCAATCGAATGTTATAAGGCACAAATAACTGGAAAGCTTTAGACAAATATTGAACTGAACATTCAGGGAATAAATCCTTTATTTAGAAAATTTAATAATTTCAGATATCACATAATAATACAAAATTTTGGTTTAAAAGACAAAATTATTGTACTTTTCTTAAAGATATTTTATCATTTATTTGAACCATTTATTGGTCCTAATTATATGTTAATGTTTTAAGCAATAGCACTAGTGTCAAATTATATAAAAATACAAATAATTAAAAAAGTTTTGACAAATATATAAACATACAGGCATTTATATGTTCATGTTGAACATATAATTATTTAAAATATGAAGTATTTCCATGAAATTAAAAGAAAATAGACAAAATTGTTTTAAAGGCGATAAATATTGCCTTGGTGGGCAAACTACGTTATAGTTAACTTTCATACCTTTATGATTAATAAAGAGGGTTTTTAATTTAAATTTTTGAAGGAATGAAAGTTTATTAATTTTGCAAGAATCTCGATATTAATTTGAATATAGGAAAATTGTCACGATATGAAATTTATTTTCTTATCATTGGTGATTACAAATCTGATCGGATTTACCGTTAACATTAACACAAATTGGCAAAATCGTAAATGCAACGCTCAGAGGTCATGAGCAAGCAAACAATTATGTATTTATCTTTAAATCCATATCAGAATACATATGCAATAAGCAATGATATTTGGAAACAATGAAAAATACAAGTTATGACGACCTCTGTCAAAGGTATCATAATACTGTGACGTAACAGTTAAAAGAAAATCATGGTAACCACGAATTAAAAATATCATACGAAAATAACTAGTTCTGGCACATTACGCCGCTAGCTAAGGGTTTTTTTCAATTACAAAGTCATAACATGGATCTATCCTCTCAAAGTTGCTTAAGTGTAAAGTTTCACGGATTGCACAATCAGATGACTTGGTCGTAATAAGTTACCATTGTAGTTCTGCGTCTGTTGTCTGCGGTGTTCGGAGATGACCCACAGTAAGTGAGACTTGTCTCACAAGGTGGCTACAGGTACGTCCGGTCTGATAATGCACATCTTTGCATTACTTGCGGTGTCGCCGTGATAAGCCTGCTCCAGCAAGCCGACAGTTTTCCGACACCTGGAGTCGGACAGCAGCAGTTATAATAAGATGGAAACCTTGACAAATATAATACAATCTTACAAGCAATAATTTTGGAACTTTAACTATTTTAAATATTTTAAGTAATTTACATGAAGTATTTCCATCAGATCATATGAGAATACAAGTAATTGGTTTAAAACTCGACAAATATTGTGTTTTCGTATAGATAATTAATCATTAATTTGCAGTATATATCAACCTCAAATTATGTTAGTGAATTAAACATAAGTATTTCTCTCAAATCATATAAAAATACAACTAATTGAAAAACGTTTGACAAATATTGGGCCAAACATACAGGCAATAAATCCAATATTTTGAAAATTTATAATATATTAAATATATAACTTTAAGTATTTATATTAAGTAATATGAAAGTACAATTAAATAGTTTAAAGGACAACTAATATTGTATATTTCTTAAAGGTATTTAAACATGTATTTGGAACGTTTATTGATCTAAATATATGTTAATAAATTAAGTAAAATTACTTCTATCATATTAAATAAAAATACAAATAATTGGAAAATTGTGTCAATGATAGACAATATTACATTTATTTAATCATATATTTTGAACCTCTAATAATTTTTAAAAAATGATAAATGTTTTACATGTGGTATTTCCAAGTCATATGATAAAACAAATAATTGTTTTGAAGGTCGACTATTATTTTACATTTCTTATAGATATTAAATAATTTATTTGTAACATTTATTGACCTAAATATATATTAATGAATTAAACAAAATTACTTCTAACAAAAAAAAATAAGAATAAATAAAAGTGGAAAATTTGAGATACAATCTTACAGGCATTATTCCGATATTTTGAACTTTTCATTATTTTTAAAAAAAGCTAAGTGTTTAAGATGTAGTATTTCCATCAAGTCATGTGATAATACAAATATTTTTTTAAATGTCGACATGTATTGTACTTTTCTTAGAGGTATTTACTCATTTATTTGCAACTTTCATTAATATAAATAAGTATTAATGAATTAAGAAATAGTATTTCTACCAAATCATATAAAAACACAATTAATTGGAAAACGTTTGACAATTATTGGACCAAACATACAGACAATAAATCGATTATTTTGAAAATATAATTGTTTAAAACATGTTAAATATTTAACTTGATGTATTTCTATTAAATCGTATAATAATACAAATAATTGGTTTAACGGTCGACCAATATTATACATTTTTAAAGTTATTTAATCATTTATTTGCAACTTTTATTTATTTAAATACATGTTAACGAATTAAGAAAAAATACTTTTATCAAATCACATAAAATTCAAATAATCATGAATGGTTTGACAAATATTGGACCAACTAACAGGCATTTAATCCATTATTTTGAACCTTTACTTATGTTAAACAATTTAAATAATTAACATGAAGTATTTCTATCAAACGTTATAATAATTCAAATAATTGATTAAGGCAACAAATATTGTGTTTTTAAAGAAGTATTTTAAAAATTATTTGCATCATTTACTGATCTAAATAAATGTTAGTCAATTAAGCATAAGTATTTCTATCTAATCATATAAAAATACAAATAATTGAGAGAGTTTGACAAATATTGGAGAAACTTAAAGGCATTTAACCTTTTATTTTGAACTATTATTTATTTAAATTATTTTAAATAATTAATATGAAGTATTTGTATAAAATCATGTAATAATACAAATATTTTGCTGAAAGGTCGACTAATATTGTACTTTTCTTATAGGTAATTAATCATTTATATGCAACATTTATTGAACTAAACATATATTAATGAATTAAGAATACTTCTATCTAATAACATAAAAATAAAAATCCTTGAAAAAAGTTCGTCAAATATTGGACAAACATACGGGCATTCAGTTCTTTATTACGATCCTTTGATTATTTTAAACATTTTAAGTAATTAACATGAAGTATTTCTATAAAATTATATGGTAATATACAAATAATTGGTTTAAGGACAACAAATAATGTATTTTCTTAGAAGCATTTTATCTAAATATTTGTTAGTCATTAAAGCATATGTATTTCTATCAAATCATATAAACAGACCAATAATTGGAAAACGTTTGACAAATATTTGGACTAAACTTACAGGCAATGAGCCCATTATTTAGAAAATTTTGTTATTTAAATTATGTTAAATATATAACTTGAGGTATTTCTATTAAATTATATAACAATACAAATAATTGGCTTAAAGGACGACTGATACTGTATTTTTCTTCAATATATTTAATCATTTATTTAGAACATTTATTGATATAAGTAAATGTTTATGAAATTAGAATATGTACTTCTTTCAGTTCACATAAAAATACAAATGTTTGGTAATACTTTGACAAATATTGGACAAACTTACAGGAATTATATCCTATTTTTGAAACTTTAATTAATTCTAACTTTTCAAATAATTGAAATTAAGTAGTTCTATCAATTCAAATAATAATACAAATAATTTGATTAAAGGACAACAAATATTGTACTTTTCTTAGAGAAACTTAATCATTTATTTGTAACATTTATTGATTTAAATATATGGTAATAAAATAAGCAAAACTAATACTATCAAACTATATAAAAATGCAAAATAGTGGAAATTATTGAAAATATTACTCAATTGTATATACATTTAATTCTATATGTTGAACCTTTAATTTCGTAAAATGTGCTAAATAATTAACATTAAGTAATTCCGCCATTTTATTTGATAATATAAATAGTTGATGTCATGCTTGTCAATTTTTTGTTTTCGAAGAAATATTCAATCATTTATTTGCACCAATTTTTGATCTAAATATATATTAATTAATTTCTAATAAATCATATAAAATTAAAAATAATTGGAAAAAGTTTTTTCAAAAAATTGGACAGACTTAAAGGCAATTAATCTTTTATTTTGAACTGTTTATTACCAAAATTAAGTTAAATATATAACATGAAGTATTTTAAAAATCATATAATAATAGATATAATTTGTTTAAATATTGAGAATTATGTAACTTTTCTTAGAGGTATTTATTCATTTATTTGCAACATTTATTGAAATAAATATTTGTTAATTATCAAACAAAATTATTTCAGTCAAATAATATACAAATACAAATAATTGGAAAATGTTTGACAAATATTGGACCAAACATACATGTAATAAATCCTTTATTTTGAAAATTTAATTATTTATAATATATTAAATATTAAACGTGATATCACATAATATTACATATAACTGTTTTAAATTTCTGCTAATATTTTACTTTTCTTAAAGGTATTTAATCATAAATCTGGAGGATTTATTGATCTAAATATATGTTAAAGAATTAACTTAAATTACTTCTACCAAATTATATAAAAATACAAATAATTGGAACATTTTGACAGATGTTTGACAATCTTACATTTAAATATTTCAAACATGCTAAATATTTAACGTGTAGTATTTGCATCAAATCATATAATAATACAAATAATTGGTTTAAAGCTCACCAAATTTTGTGTTTTTTAGAGGTATTTATTCATTTATTTGCAGCTTTTATTGATATAACTATACATTAGTGAATTAAACATAAGTATATAAATATGCAAATAACTGAGAAAAGTTTGGCAAATATTAAACCAACTTAAATGAATCTAATCTTTTATTTTGAAACTTTAATTAATTAAATTAGTTTAAATATTAAACTTGAAGTATTTCCATTAAATTATATAATAATACAAATAATTTGCTTACATTTCGCAAATATTCCACCATTCTGAGTGATATCAAATAGTTTATTTGGTATATTTATTAATCTATATATATTTAACTGAATGAAGCAACAGTACATTTATAAAATTATAAACAAACACAAATAATTGCAAATCGTTTGACAATTATTAGACAATCCTAGAAGCATTTAATCATTTATATTGGAGCTTTAATTATTTAAAGTATGTTAAATATTTAATATGAAGCATTTCCATCAAATCATATGATAATACATATAATTAGTTTAAACGTCGACAAATATTGGGTTTTCCTAGAGGAATTTAATCATTTATTTGCAGCATTTATCGATCTCAATTTATGTTATTGAATTAAATGTAAGTATTTCCATCATATCGTATAAAAATACAAAAAATTGGAAAACGTTTGACAAATATTGAACAAATATAAAGGCATTTAAAGTTTTGAACTTTAAATTATTCAAACTATGTTAAGTATTTAACATGAAGTATTTCCATTATATCTTATTATAATACAAATAATTTGTTTATATGTAGACAAATACTATTCTTTGCTTAGAGCTATTTAGCCACTTATTTGCTATATTTATTGAAATAAATATATGTTAATAAATTAATCAAATGTATTTCAATCGAATCATACAAAAATACAAATAACTGGAAAACGTTTTACAAATAATGGACCAAACATTCCAGAATAAATCCTTCATTTTCAAAATTTGAATATTTAAAATATGTTAATAATTTAACTCGAAGTATATCTTCTAAATCCTATAATAACACATGTATTTGGTTTAAAGTTCGACAAATATTGTACTCTTCCTAGAGCTATTTAATTATTTGTTTGCAACATTTATTAATATAAAACTATATTAACGAACTATGCAAATATAATTCAATCAAAATATATAGACAATAAAAATAACTGGAAAACGTTTGACAAATATTGTACCAAACATATAGGCAATAAATCCATTATTTTGAAAATTTTATTATTTAAAATATGATAAATATTTAATCAGATATTTTTCTATCAAATCATATAACAATACTTATAATTTGGTTAATTGGCTACAAATATTGTACTGTTTATAGAGATGTTTAATTATTTATTTGGAATATTTATTGATCTAAATATATGTTAATGAATTAAGAAAAAGTACTTCTATCAAATCATATAAAAGTATAAATAATTGAAAAAGGTTTAACAAATATTGGAAAAACTTAGAGGCATATAATCTTTTATTTTGAACTTCTAATTATTTAAATTATATTAAATAATTAATATGAAGTATTTCAATTAGATCTTATTATAATACAAATAATTTGTTTATATGTCAACAAATATTATACTTTGCTCAGAGCTATTTAACCACTTATTTGCTACATTTATTGAAATAAAAATATGTTATCGAATTAATCATAAGTATTTCTAAAATATCATACAAAATACACAAACTTAAAGGCATTTAAACTTTTTTAACTTTTAATTATTGAATTTATGTTATTCAATTAACATTAAGTATTTTAAAAATTATAAATTAATACAAACAGATTGTTTAAATGTTGAGAAATATAGCACTTTTCTTAGAGGTATTTAATCATTTATTTGAAGCATTTATTCAAATAAATATATTTTAATAAATTAAGTCATATACAAATAATTAGAAAACGTTTGACAAATATTGGACCAAACAAACATGCAATAAATCATTTATTTTGACATTTGATTATTTATAATATGTATAAGTAATTAACTTGAACTATATGATATCAATAATATTTAATATTTTATCAGGAACATTTATTTATTTGAATATATGTTAATGAATTAACCAAAATTACTTCTACCAAATTATATAAAAATACTAATAATTGGAAAATTTTGACAAATATTAGACAATCTTATAGGCATTTGATCCTTTATTTTGGTACTTTAATTATTTAAAATATGTTAAATATTTAATATGAATCATTTCCATCAAATCATATGATAATACATATAATTGTTTAATTTCGACAAATATTGTGTTTTCCTAGAGGAATTTAATCATTTATTCGCAGCATTGATTGATCCCAATATATTTTAGTGAATTAAATATAAGTATTTCTATCATCTCATATAAAAATACAAATAATTGGAACAAGATTGACAAATATTGGACCAACTTAAAGGCATTTAATATTTTATTTTTAACTTTAATTATTTAAATTATGTTAAATATTCAACATGAAGTATTTTGTATAATATCGTATAATAATACAAATAATTTGTTTAAATAACGACAAATATTGTACATTTGTTATAGGCATTTAATCATTTGTTTGCAATATTTACTGATCTAAATATATGTCAATAAATAAGAAAAAGTACTTCTATCAAATCACATAAAAATACAAATAACTGAAAAATGTTTGACAAATATAGCACAAACTTAAAAGCTTTTAATCTTTTATTTTGAACATTTAATTATTTAAATTATGTTAAGTATTCAACATGAAGCATTTCTATCAAATCATATTAAGAATATTGCGCGCACGGAGAAGTGTAAGTTTTGGCATAGTTAAAGTTTATATGGAGAAGATTTGCAGGAAACTAAAATCTATATATAATATGCGTTACAAATACATTATATTAAATAAAATAAAACTCTCACTCGCCTACGGTGTTGGCTCAGATGCCGCTAGTTCTGGGCGTTGCTTCACCTGTCGGCTGGTAGATAACGCACCTAGCAGCCAGAAAATTGGACAAACGGAGGAATGTAAAGAAATGCAGGAAGCTAAAACTTTTAGCTTATAGATGGCGTACTTTGTGGTCTTTTGTGAAACAAATAGTCGTGATTAATCTCTGAACTTATATAGAAGCAAGAAGCAACATTTAGAGGGCTGGTAGATAGCACAGCTAGCGGCCAGAAGATTGGGCAAAAGGAGGAACTTAATGAATTACAGAGAGCTAAAGTTGTATATAATATAATTTACAAACCTATATATTAATAGGCTAAGCGAAATTTTAGGATCCATTTCTAGGAATAGGTGTAAGCTAATCTGCCGATGTATGTGATCTTAGTCAGCTGTAAAAAAAATATCATAAGCATAGTTAATAGATGTTACAAATAGATTATTCAAATAAAAAATTAATTTGCCCACGTATGTGTGTGCGTGAAATTGGTTCCGAGCCAAGATTCTTATGTGAATTCCCTGCATTGAGACACTCTGTGGTCTTTGGTAAAACGAAAGACTCGTATAAAGTAGAGATTAATCTTAATACTTCGAAAAGGAGTGTAGCTATTCTGCCAGATACTATATGGTCATTTGATTATTTAAAATTTTAAACTTTGGTTAAGTGTCTTTTGATTTTTTAATTTCAGTAATTTCATTAGAGAGAGATAGTGAGACAAGAAATAAGGAACACTTATTTGCGTGAAATTCAAAATGATAATAGGACAAATTTAAATAGCGAACGCATAAAGAGACAAAATTATTTTGATATTGTAATGTGTCAGGTTTGACTCATTACAATATTTAATAAGGGCAATGAGCATTAAGATATACATAAAACAAAATGAAATCTGGGATCCAGTGAACAGTGCGGTGAGTTTGAGAGAGCCAGTTTTGCTGCCTGCGCCCTCTGAGAAAGGTGACCTTGCTATGGCGAGGAGGGTGTCAGCTGTTTCGACGAACGCCAGACTCCGGGGGCGTCCATTGGTGTGGGGAGTACTGTGTGAGCTTTCAGAGCGAGAGGTCTCGCTGCCGCACGGGCAGACATTGCTACTTGCCTCCCAAGTGGGAGATTGTGTTTTTTGACCAGGAGAGTCTGGTTGCTGGTGTTCGGTGACGTCTCACTTGCCCACCAGTTTCACTGTCTGTTGCAGTACGGAGAGTCAGGTACCGACGGAGTACACTATTGGTTGTGTACGTACTGCTTCTCCCCTGACGACGCAACAGCCCGAGTCGTCTCATCCACCCGGTAATACAGCATCAAATTCTGCCGTCCACTGCAAGATCTTGGAACTGGACTGAATTATACCCAGAGCGCCCCGTTTAGAATCTCATTGCTACCCTGTTTCTTGCTGGCCTGTTGAGGGAATCCGTTGTCCATTTCCATCCACTAAATAAATCTTAATTTCATTATCAGTCAAATAAATTGTACTATCATTTTACAGTAGTTAATTGGGGTTTTCATTCATTACCTTTTTCTTTCTATCCCAGTCCACAATCTGGAACGTTACAATAGATACATTTAAATGCGCACTGAATGTCATTCCACGAAATTTTTACAGTTTCGAATTTACAATGCAGGTTTCGCAATGAAAAACATTTCGATTCAGAAGTTACTTCAGGTGAAAGGACTGCATTTACTTCATGTTTCGTAAAGCTAAAGCAGTTTTCCAGCCGTAAGTCAAAATGAATATTTTAAATTCAACTGAACCAACGATAAATACATTTCATCATTTGCTATGGTTAGATTAGTAGCTCAAATTTAGTATACAGTCACGCGTGGAGTGTATCGTTTTAATTTATAGGTAATGCAGAGAAATATGCCAAACATATGCTAATAACTTATTGGTACACCCTCGCAGCTAACGACGTCAGGGTATACAGTATATAATATATCTATGTCGCACCAAACGCAATAGAACAAATTCAAATAATGATTATTACTCTTTCATGAAAGAAACTAAACAACTTAATGAATTACGGTCGAATTTTGACCGCTGGGCGATCACTAGTACATATAATTGGTTTAAAAGTCGACAAATATTCTGTTTTCTTAGAAGAATTTAATCATTTATTCGTAGCATATATCGATCTCAATATATGTTAGTGAATTGAAAATAAGTATTTCTATCATATCATATAAAAATACAAATAATTGGAAAAAACTAACAAAAATTGGACAAACTAAAAGGCAGTTAATATTTTATTTTAAACTTTAATTATTTAAATCATGTTAAATATTCAACGTGAAGTATTTCTTATAAAAACATATAATAATACAAATAATTTGTTTAAATGTGTCGACAAATATTGTACTTTTCTTAGAGGTATTTAATTATTTATTTGCAATATTTATAGATATAAATACTCTGTTACTAAATTTAGAAAAAGTATTTCAATCGAATCATGTAACAATACAAATAACTGGAAAACTCTTGACAAATATTTAATTATTTAACATGTGTTAAATATTTAACTTAAAGTATATATTTAAATTGTGTAATAACACAAATATTAGGTTTAAAGGTCGAATAATATTGTACTTTTCTTAAAGGTTTTTAATCATTTATTTGCAACAATTATTGATCTAAATATATATTACTGAATTAAGAAAAAGTATTTCTATCAAATCACATTAAAACACAAATAACTGGAAAATGTTTGACAAATATTAAAAAAATATAAAGACATCTAATCATTTATTATGAACTGTTAATTATTTAAATTATGTAAAATATTAAAATGCTGTATTTCCATAAAATCATATAATAATACAAATAATTTGTTTGAATATCGACAAATATTGTACTTTTCTTAGTGCTATTTAATGATTTATTTGTAATATATATTGATATAAAAATATGTTAAATAATCAAGCAAATATATTTCAATCGAATTATATAGAATTACAAATAATTGGATAACGTTTGAAAAACATTAGAACAAACATACAAACAATAATTCCTTTATTTTGAATATTTTATTATTTAAAATATGATAATTATTTAACTTGAGTATTTCTATTAATTCATTTAATAATACATATAACTGGTTTGAAAGTCGACAAATAAAATACTTTTCTCAGAGATATTTAATTATTTCTTTATAATATTTATTGATCTAAATATATGTTAATAAATTAAGCAAAAGTATTTTTATTAAATTATATAAAAACACAAAAAATTGCATAAAGTTTGTTAAATATTATACAGTCTTATAAGCATTTAATCCTTTATTTTGAATTTTTAATTATTTAAAATATACTAAATATTTAATATGAATCATTACCATCAAATTATATGATAAAACGTATAATTGGTTATAGGTCGACAAGTATTGTGTTTCCTAGAGAAATTTAATCATTTATTCGCAGCATTTATCGTTCTCAATTTATTTTTGTGAATTTAACATAAGTATTTATATTATGTCATATAAAAATACAAATAATTGGAAAACGTTTGAAAAATATGGGACCAAACACACGGCCATTAACTCCTTTATTTTGAACCTTTAATTACTTTAAACATTTTATATAATTATCATGAAATATTTGCATGACTCCATACAATTATACTAATAATTGGCTTAAAGGCCTACAAATATTGACCTTTTCTTAGAGACAGTTAATCATTTATTTGCAGCATTTATTGATCAAAATATATGTTAGTGAATTAAGCAAAAGTCGTTGTATCAAATTATATAGGCATTTATATGTTTATTTTGAATCTTCAATTATTTAATATATTTAAAAATTTGTCATGAAGTATTTTCATAAAATTATATCACAATACACATAATTAGTTTAAGGGCGAGAAATAGTGTGTTTTCTTTTTCGCAGAATTTATTGATCTAACTATATTTTAGTCAATGAAGCATAAGTATTTCTATGAAGTCATAGAAAAATGGAAGTAAAATCAAAACGTTTCACAAATATTGGACCAAATATTCAGTTCATTAAGAAGTATTTATATCAATAAATGTTGCAAATAAATGATTAAATACCTTTAGATACTTACAATATTAGTCCACCTTTAAACCAATTTTTTGAATTATAATTCGATTTAATAGAAATACTTCAACTTAAATAATTAAAAAATTTAAATAATTAAATTTTCAAAATGAAGGATTTATATCCTATGTGTTTGGTCCAATATCTGTCAAACGTTTTCCAATTATTTGTGTTTTAAATGATTCGTTTGAAATACTTTTGCTTAATTCAATAACATATATTTATATACCTCTAAGAAAATACAATATAAGTCTACCTTTAAACCAATTTATTGTATTATCATATAATTTGATGGAAATTCTGCATGTTAAATATTTAATGTATTTTAAATAATGAAATTTTCGAATTAAACGATTTATAGGCTGTATATTTGGTCCCATTTTTGTCAAATATTTTCCAATTATTTGTATTTTTATATGATTCGATTGAAATAGGCTCAAAATAAAAGATTAAATGCTTTTAAGTTTGTACAACAATTATTAAACTTTTCGCAATTATTTATATTTTTACATTATTTGATAGAAATACTTAGCTTAATTCACTAACATATATTTAGATGAATAAATGCTGCAAATAAACCATTAAATACCTATAAGAAAACACAATATTTGTCGATCTTTAAACCAATTATTTGTATTGCTATATGATTTTATGGAAATACTTCATGTTCAATATTTAGCATGATTTAAATAATTCACAGTTCAAAATAAAAGATTAAATTCCTTTAATTTTGCCAATATTTGTCAACCTTTTATAAGACTTTATAGAAATACTTATGCTTAACTCACTAACATATATTTATATCGATAAATGTTGCAAATAAATAATTTAATATCTCTAAGTAATGTACAATATTTGTCAACCTTTTCACCAATTATTTGTATTATGATATGATTTGATGGTAATACTTCATGTTAATTATTTAAAATAATTAAAGGTTCAAATAAATGATTAAGTGCCGGTACGTTTATCCAATATTTCTGAAACGTTTTCCAATTATTTGTATTTTTATGAGATTTGATGCAAGTACTTTTCTTAACTCATTAACAAGTATTTATATCAATAAATATTAAATACCACTAAGAAAAGTAAAATTTTTGTTGTCTTCTAAAGATAGTATTTGAATTATTATATGATTTTATGGATATACTTCATGGTATATATCCAATATATTTTAAATAATTAACGGTTCAAAATAAAGGTGTAAATACCTTTAAATTTTTCCAATATTTGTCAAACTTTTCCTAATTATTTGTATTTTTCTATGATTTGATAGAAATACTTATTCCTAATTCACTAACATATATTTAGATCAATAAGTGCTACATATAAAAGATTAAATACCTCTACGGAAATACAATATATGTCGACTTTAAAACCAATTTGTTGTAGTATCATATAATTTGATGGAATTGCTTCATGTTATATAATTAACTTTTTTTAAATAATGATATCTTCGAATAAAAGGATTTATAGGCTGTATGTTTGGTTCAATGTTTGTCAAACGTATTCCATTTATTTGTAATTTTATATGATTCGACTGAAACAGTATTGCTTAATTCATTAATATATAATTATATCAACAAATATTGCAAATAATTGATTAAATATCTCTAAGAAAAGTACAATATTATTTGATATTTAAACAAATAATTTGTATTATTATATGATTTTACGGAAATACTTCATGTTAAATATTTGAGGTAATTTAATTATTACCGTCTCTAAATAAAAGAATAAATGCTTTTATATTTTTCCAATATTTGACAAACGTTTTCCAATTTTTTGTAGTTTTATATGAAATGATTGAAATACTTTTGCTTAATTCAGTAACATATATGTACCTAAATAAATGCTGCAAATAAATTATTAAATACCTCTAAGAAAACACAATATTTGTAGACCTTTAAGTCAATTATTTCTATTATCAAATGATTTGATGGAAACACTTCATGTTAAATATTTTATATATTTTAAATAATTAAAGGTTCAATATATTGGATAAAATGCCTGTAAGTAGTCTAATATTTGTCAAACTTTTTCCAATTATTTGTGTTTTTACGTGATTCCATTGAAATACTTTTGCTTAATTAATTGATATACATTTATATCAATAAATTCAGCAAATAAATGATTAAAAACACCTAAGAAAAGTTCAATATTTGTCAACCTTTAAATAAATTACTTGTATTATTATAAGTTTTTATGGAAACACTTCATATTAAATAATTATCATAATTTAAAATTTCAGAACAGATAAATTAAATGCCTGTACATTTGTCCAAAATTTGTCAAACTTTCATAATTATTTGTATATTTGTATGATTTGATAGAAATACTTATGCTTAATTCACTAACATATATTTAGATCAAAAAAGCTGGAAATAAATGTTTAAATACCTCTCAGAAAACACAATATTTGCCGCCCCTAAACCAATTATTTTTATATCACATAATTTTGTGGAAATACTTGACATGAAATGTTTAATATATTTTAAATAATTAATGGTTCAAAAAATAAAGGAATATATTCCTGTCAGTTTACCTAATATTAGTCAAACCTTTTCCAATTATTTGTATTTTTTATATTATTTGATACAACACTTTAGCTTAATTCATTAAAATATATTTAGACCATTTAATGTTTCCAATAAATGATTAGTTAACTCTGAGAAATATATAATACTTGTCGACTTTTAAACAATTATTGGTATTATTATATGATTTGATGGAAATACTTCATGTGTAATATTTAATATATTTTAAATAATTAAAGGTTCAAAATTTGTCAAATTTTTCCAATTATTTGTATTTTTACAAGAGTTGATGGAATTTTATTTTCTTAACTCAATAACATATATTTAGATAAGTAAATGCTGCAAATAAACGATTATATACATCTAAGGAAACACCATACTTGTCGACCTTTAAATCAATTATTTGTAGTATCATATGATTTGAAGGAAATGCATCATGTTAAATATTTAACATATTTTAAATAATTAAAGTTTCAAAAAAAGAATTAAATGCATGTAAGATTATCTAATATTTTTCAAACTTTTTCCAGTTATTTGTAAATTCATTAAGTTTAGTACAAGTAATTTTTCTGAATTTATTAACGTATATTTAGATCAATAAATGTTCCAAATAAATGATTAAATATCTCTAATAAAAGTACAATATTTGTCAACCATTACACAAATTATTTGATTTATTATATGGTTTTATGGAAATACTTTATACAGTATTATATATTTAACATAATTTAAATAATTAATCATAAATTATGATTTATTAGAAATACTTCAAGTTAAATATTTAATATAACTTAAAATATTAAATTTTCAAAATAATATATTTATTGCCTGTATGTTTGGTCCAATATTTGTGAAACGTTTTCCAATTATTTGTATTTTTATATGATTCGATTGAAATGCTTTTGCTTAATTCTTTAAAAAGTATTTATATCAACAAATATTGCAAATAAATGATTAAATACCTCTAAGATAAGTACAATTTTTTGACCTTTAAACACATTAGTCGAATTAGTATATGATTATTTGGAACTACTTCATGTTAAATATTTAACATAATTTAAATAATTAACAGTTGAAAATAATAGATTAAATGCTTTAAAGTTTGTAAAATATTTGTCAAACTTAAAGTAAAGTATTTATATCAATAAATATTGCAAATAAATGATTAAATACCTCTAAGATAAGTACAATTTTTTGACCTTTAAACACATTAGTCGTATTAGTATATGATTATTTGGAACTACTTCATGTTAAATATTTAACATAATTTAAATAATTAACAGTTGAAAATAATAGATTAAATGCTTTAAAGTTTGTAAAATGTTTGTCAAACTTTTCCCAATTATTTGTAATTTTATACGATTTGATAGAAATACTTATGCTTTATTTACTAACATATATTTAGATCAATAAATACTGCAAATAAACGATTAAATACCTCTAAGAAAACACAATATATGTCGACCTCTAGAACAATTATTTCAAGAATATTTTATGTTAAGTATTTAATACTTTTTAAATAATTGAATTTTCATAATAATGGATCTGTCGGTCTCTCTACGAAAGTCTTTCAACGTACCACATCGACGCCAAAGTCGTCGTCGCCCGTTTTGCCGAGACGGCTGTCGCAGACTACAAGAAGATGCCAGATATCTAACACAAATGTGGGCACTACTGCGATAGCTGGATGTGGACCATCAGATAATCATTTTGTCATAATCATGCGGGAATATTCTAAGAGGAAGATTGACAATATTCCATTTAGTTTTGACTGCGAAGCGCCCATCAGTTACATGTTCACCTTGCCCTTGGCCCTATCTCTCATTGTATCTTACAAAGCCAATTAAACAATATAGATATTCACATATGCCATCTGTGATTGCTTATGTAAATAAATGTATAATGTGCAACTGCCAACTGCAGTAATTTAACCTCCATTCCTCTATTAATATCTGAATGTGCTGAGCCATATAACCTGTCAGGCATTGCAGAAGGGACCTACCACGTATATTCATATCGGAACTCGATTCCAATCGTCGACCCTTATCCACGGCTCCATTAGACGTTTAACCTGTCTGCTCTAATCAATCAACTGACATGGTCACTACAAAAGGTCCAATTTTTGTCCCATATGTTTACAATTATTTTTAATTTTATATAGACTGATAGAAATACTTTAGGCTAATTGATTACATATTTTTATATCAATAATGTTCCAAATAAATGATTAAATGCCTCTAAGAAAATTCCAATATTTGTCCACCTTTCATTAAATTATTTATATTTAAATAATTTGATAGAAATATATCACATTAATTATCAAAGTAACAAATTTTTAGTTCATTAAATGTTGCAAATAAATTATTAAATACTTCTAAGAAGAGTACAATATTAGTCCACCTCTTATCCAAATATTTGCATTTTTATATGATTTGATAGAAATACTAGATGTTTCTTTTAATATATTTTTATATCACTAAAGGATCCAAATAAATAAAATCCCAAAATTTGTCCAGCTTTTTTCCATTTATTTGTATTATTACATGATTTAATAAAAATACATTCGGTGAATTGTTTATATATTTCTGGATCAATAAAGGTTCAAAATAAAATATTTAATGCCTCAATGAAAAGTTCTAAAATTATCTAACCATTTTCCAATTATGTGTATTTTTATATGATTTGATAGAAATACTTTAGGTTATTTCATTACATATTTTTAGATCAATAAACATTCCAAATAAGTAATTAATGCCTCAAAAAAGGTCCAATTTTCGTCCAACTTTATTCCAATTATTTGAATTATTATATTATTTGATAGAAATACTACACATTAATTAATTAAAATATTTTCAAAATATTAAAGGTTCCAAAGAAAAGATTAAATATCTGTAAGATAGGTCCAATATTTGAAAAACTTTTTCCAATTATTTGTATTTTAATATAGTCTGAAAGAAATACTATACATTAATTCATTATCTTATTTTTGATCAATAAAGGTTTGAAATAATTGATTTAATGCATCTAAGAAAGACCAATATTGTACGTCATTATCAAACTATAATTATTCTTATATCATTTGATAGTAATGCTTTAGGCTAATTTATTAATATATTTTTTGGTCAATAACGGTTCCAAATAAAAGATTTAAAGCTTCAAACAAAGTTCCAATATTTGTCCAGTGTTTATCTAATTATTTGTATTTTTATATCATTTTATAGGAATACTTTGTGGTATTTCATTTAAATACTTGTAGAACTACATAGGTTTCAAAATAAATTATTTAATGCTTCTAAGAAACGTCTAACATCTGTCCAGCTATAATCCAAATATCTGTATTGTTATATGATTTGATAGAAATGACAGAGGTTAATTCAGTAACATATTTTCAGATCATTTAAGTTTCTAAATAAGTGATTAAATTCCTCTAAGAAAGGGTCAATTTTGTCCAAATTTTTCCGAATTAATTATAATTTAATATGATTTGATAGAAATATTTTAGTTTAATTAATTAACATATTTTTAGATAGTTAAAGATTACAAATAAATGACTAAATGCCTCTAAGAAAGGTACAATATTAGTCAGACTTTTTCCATTTATTTGTATATTTACATAATTTGATAGAAATGCTATACAATAACTCATTAACATATGTTTGATAAATAATGTTCCAACTAAATGATTAAATACCTCTAAGAAAAGTCCAATATTTGTCCAACTCTTATCTAAATTTTTCTATTTTTATGTGATTAGGTAGAAATACTTTTAGTTAATTCATTAACATATTTTTAGATCAATAAATGTTCTATATAAATAATTAAATACCTCTAAGAAAAGTCCAATATTTTTCAAACTTATTTCCAATTACTTGTATTATTATAATATTTAATAGAAATATATACATTTCTGGAACAATAGAGGTTAGAAATAAATGTTTAATGGCTCAACAAAATGTCTTAAAATTATCTAACTACTTTCCAATTATGTATATTTTAATATGATTTGATTGAAATACTTTTCTTTATTTTATTAAACATGTTTAGATTAATAAACATTCCAAATAAGTGATTACATACCTCAAAGAAAAGCCCAATTTTTTCTGAACTTCTTTCCGATTGTTTGTATGTTTATATGATATGATAGAAATACTTTAGTTTAATTCAGTAATATATTTTTAGAACCATGAAGGGTCCTAATAAATGATTAAATGCCTTTAAGATAGATCCAATATATGTCCAACCTTTTTCTAACTATTTGTATTTTTATATAGTTTGATAGAAATACTGTAAGTTAATTCATTAACATATTATTCATCAAAAAAGGTTTGAAATAAATTAATTAACGCCTCTGCGAAAATTCCAATATTATCTAACGTTTTTTCCAATAATCTGTATTTTTACATGATTTAATAGAAATACTTCAGGTCCACACACTAACCTATATGCGGATCTTTACATTTTCCAAATAAATTATTAAATGATCTGAGAAAGGTCCAATGTTTGACCGACTTTTTTAGAACAATTTGCAGTTTTATCTGATTTGCTACAAATACTTTATGTTAATTCATTTCACATTTTTATATCAATAAATGTTCCAAATAAGTAATTAAATGCCCCTAAGGAAGGTCCAATTTTTGTCCAATTTCTTTCCAATTATTTGTATATTTAAATGAATTGATAGTAGTAGTTTCACATAATTTATTAACCTATCTTCAGATCAATGAAGTTTCCAAATAATTGAGTAAATGCCTATAAGAAAAGTAAAATATTTGTCCAACTTCTTTACAATTATTTGTATTATTATATCATTTGATAGAAATACTTTAGCTTAATTCATTAACATATATATAGAACTACAAAACGTTCCTAATAAATCATTAAATGCCTCTAAGAAAAGTCCGATATCTGTCCAACTTCTTTCCAAACATTTTTAATTTTATATCATTTGATAGATATACTTTAGGTTAATTCACTAACAAAATTTAGATCTATAAAGGTTCTAAGTAAATGTATAAATGCTTCTAAGAAAAGTCCTACAAATATCCTATTATAATCCAAATATCTGCAATTTTATTAGATTTTATAGAATTACTTTAGGTTAATTGATTATCATATTTTTATATCAATAATTATTCCAAATAAATGATTTATTGCCCCAAAGAATATTCCAATAATCTGTATTTTTATATTATCTGATAGAAATACATCGGGTTTATACATCAATATATATTTAGGTTAATAATTGTACCAAATAAATGATTACTTGCCCCAAGAACATTCATATATTTGTCCTACTTTGTTCAAATTATTTGTATTTTTATATGATTAAATCTATATAGTTTAGGATAATGTATTAACATATTTATAGATCAATGAAATTTCGAAATAAATGAATTAATGTCCATAAGAAAAGTCCAATATTCGTATATGTTATTTTTTCATTTTTTATATTATTTCATAGAAATACATTAGGTTAATTTATTAATATATTTTTGGTTCATTAAAAGTTCTAAATAATTGACAAAACCCTCTTAGAAAGGTACAATCTTTGACCATCAATTTGACAAATATTGGATTTCTTATATGAATTGATAGACACAATTTAGGTTAATTCATTTAAAAAAAATTAGATCTGTAAAGGTTCCAAATAAGTGATTAATTGCCTCTAAAATAGGTCCAACGTTTATCCAATAATTTGCATATCAATATAATTTGATAGAAATACTTCATGTTAATTCATTAACATATTTTTCGATCAATAAAAGTCCCAAACAAATGATTAAATGCTCTAAGAAAGGACAAATCTGTCACCAACTTTTTTATATTTATTTGAATTTTATATTATTTCCTAGAAATACTTCGAGTTAATACAATAACATATTTTTGGATCAATAATGATTCCGAAAAAATGATCTAAGGAAAGTAAAATATTTGTCCAACTTTTTCCATTTATTTGTAATTTTATATCAGTTGATAGAAATACTTAAGGTTAATTCACTAACATATTGTTAGATCAAAAAATGTTAAAAATATTTGATATCATGTGTCTACGAAAAGTCCAAATTTGTCCAATTTCGGTCCAATTATTTGTATTTTGATATGATTTTTCCAATTTTTGATATGATTTGATAGAAATACTTTAGATTAATTCATTATTTTTGGATCTTTAAAAGTACCAAATAAATTATTAAATGCTCTAAGAAAAATACAAACTTAGACCAACATCTTTACAAATGTTTGTATTTTTATATAAATTGATAGAAAAAAATGTTAATTCATTAACATGTTTTTAGATCTGTAAAGTTTCCAAATAAGTGCTTAAGTGCCTCTGTGATAGGTCCAATATTTTTCCAATTACTTCTTTTTAAATATTATTTGATAGCAATACTTAAAGTTAATTCATTTACATTTCAGATCAATTAAGGTCCCAAATAAATAATTAAATGCTCTAAGAAAGGACAAATAGTTCGCGTCATTTCAATAACATATTTTGCAATCAATAATGATTCCGAATTAATGATCTAAGAAAAGTGCAATATTGGACCCACTTTTTCCAATTATTGGTAATTTTATATCATTTGATAGAAATACCTTAGGTTAATTCATTAACATGTTTTTAGATCTAAAATAGTTAAAAAATGTGATTTTATGTCTCAAAGTCCAAATTTGTCCGAATTGTTTTCAATTATTTGTATTTTTATATTATTTGGTAGAAATACTTCAGGTTAATAGTTTAACATAATTTTTAGATTATTAAAGTTTCCAAATAAATGATTAAACACCTTTTCGGAATGTCCAAAATTTATCCAACTATTTTCCAATTATATGTAATTTTATATCATTTGATACACATACTTTAGGATAATTTATAAACATATTTTAGATCAACAAAGCTACCAAATAAATGATAAAAAAACGCTTCTATGAAAATTTCTACAATTGCCCAACTATAATTCAAATATCTGTACTTTTATATGATTTGATAGAATTACTTTAGGTTAACTCACTGACATATTTTTTGAACAATAATGGTTCCACCTAAATGATTAAATAACTCTAAGAAAAGTCTAACTTTTATCCACTCATATGTACTTTTATATGATTTTATAGTAATACTTTAGGTTAATTTATCACCATATTTACAGATCAATAAAGGTATCAAATAAATAATCTAATGCCTAAAGATAGTTTATTGTATTTCCGAATAGATTTTCTGTTTATACTTATCGTGCTTTTATGCTTCTTAATAACTTCGTGATTTTATTACGAAGTGGAGCTATTTATTATATTTTCTGAATGTGCAGCTAAATAAATAAACTGATAGTTTTTTATATTCTACACAGCTTAACTTATTTTTAATAAACTCCAATACATCACTTTAATTACATAATCGGAATTATTTGCAGGTTCTCCTTAGCGCTAACAACCTAGGCAATCTCTTAGATATATCTGTCTATCTTGTTGCCATAGAAACCTTTTTAAAAGAGCGTCATATTAACAGGCCTGTGCCATGGAACTCCTAAATTCAAAGATGACATTAAAAAATATGTTGGTTCTGGGATAACCTGCCTGTTATCCTACAGCCCCCCCCCCCAAGTTCACCGTACCATTTCGATATCAAAGCATAAATGGTGATGGTAAACTTGATAGCACACCTATTTCTGTAAATGTTCCATTTCAGTTAAGGAGAACTTGCCTGTTACAGTTGACTGTTTAATAAACATTGAACAATATTTATCTTCACAATTTTTTTATGACAATGATCGATGGCCTTGTGGAATTTTCCCAATTGAGTTTCCATGAGCAGCAACTGGTTGACACTGTACATTGTCTGTAACACATATTGGTACACCAAGTTACTGATCTTATCACTTAATAATAATTAACAAAGAACAGCAATAAGTATATTACACTACAGTATTTGGTAACATTGTCTTCGTAACCATCTTCAGCTGGCAGGGTCTTCGCCTGTCTACCGAGCATACGATTCAGATAGTTAAAAATTCCATCTGCGGCCCTTGGTCCATTATATTCTTCATAAGGTTGACCGTTTTTTGAACAACTTTACTGTTGGATATCCGGCAACATTATTTAAGTGACAGGTTTGCGTTCCTGGACCAGTACAATCAACCCTCGCTAATACGAACGGAACCCCATTGTTTCTTGCTAATCTAGCAGCTTTGTCAAATTCTGGTTTCAGATTCTGGCAATGTCGGCACCATGGTGTGTAGAACATCACCATCATAGCTTCATTTTCTTTTCTTTTAGAGTTGAAGTCTTTATCAGTCAGTTCTGGGAAAATAACCTGTATACCCTACAAACTATATATTTTCTAAACAGAGCAGTCCCCAATAGCCAATAACTTTTTATGGAATGGTATGCTGTGGTAACAGCCGAAGACTGCCCATCTGACCAAGATCATCAATACTGGTAAGTGACAGCTTCTGCTTAGTGATTATAAACTTTTACTATCATTCCGGTTGAAGAATTGCGGGCAGCAACATCAATCAGTACTATCTACAAGCGTTTTGTGGCACTGAATAACAATAATCTCATATGTCCCTCTCAACGGCAATACGTCAGGGATGGTAGAATGAAGTTTTAATTGATTCGATATCCTGATTGAATCTGTACACAGGATGAGGCGGTAAGCATAGCTTACCCCTCTACAAAAAAAGAAACCCTTTTTTTCTATATTTCCAATTCACAACACTTGGTTTGAATTCCTCGAAAGTTTTTCAAATTTGGACCTGTCGTTCTCCCCAAATCTGGGCACTACACTTTAAATGTTGATACCCACAATTTACCTTTTCATGGTAATCGTAAGCATTGAAACTTCTAATGCTTTCAAACCCCTTTTTAAAGCTGACCGGGTTTACACCCCCTTCATCTGTGAAGTGTTCCACCTCAATCTTTTCAGGTATTGTGTATGTGGAAGGTTCTACACTTTCTGCTTACTTCCTGAAAATTCATCTCGACTATCTCTACATTGTTACTTAATCTCAGCAATTGGACATCCATATTCTTATACTCTACTTCAACTTCCACTTCAACCCCTCTAATTACTATACTCTTATCAATACCAGTATCTACAATGGGTTTCTTCTTATACATCTCAGTTTCCTCTTTTAACATTTTATAATGCTTATCAGTCCCTTCAAAACACTCACTTAAATCATCATAAGTTTTTTTTATAACTATCACCAATTTGGATAGACGATCATCAAAAGACTTATAAGAGCTTTTTATTTCCTCACTTAATTGTGTTTGTGTAGCTGTAAGTTAGTTGTGCTGTTGGTTGTGACCCAAATCGAAATAGTATTTTTTCTAATGCACCTACAGTGACTATTTCATCTTCTTATTTACAGAACCCGAAGGACCACAAATAACCATTGCACCTGGCATCTGATTAGCCATTCTGTAGAAAGCTAAACAATACCCAGCGTCCCACAACTAGTATTAATAAAAATGACGTGATATAATAAATTATTTGAATAAACAACGAAAATTCGAAAGACTAAGGTTACGTTTAACTCTCAAAAACGTATAAACAATCCTACAAGCACCCCGTTTCTGCCATAGACAATGTTCTTGTCACAACTAACAAATTTATAGTTTACAAGAACTTTAAAAAATATAATAGAGTCTAGAAAAAGAGTCACTTAGCCTTTCACGTATTTTTTAGCTGGTGGTTTAAGTTTTACTTCACTCAGCTGTTGTTGCATCTGCGGCGGATGTTGTCAATTTATTACTGGTTCTCGTTCGGCCGCTAGTAGCGCTATGTGCTTCCAAAGATTCTCCTCTCTTCTTTTCTTGAACTTTTGTTTTCTGCGTTTACGTAGTAATTCCTTTATTCTGCAGCACCTAAGGTCACAGCACGATCGCCATATTGTGTTTCCGAAGAGATTTTTTGTTTATATTTATCGTGCTTTATGCTTCTTAATAACTTCGTGATTTCATTACGAAGTGGAGCTATTTATTATATTTTCTGAATCCTACAAGTTCCAATGTTAATCCAACTGTTTTCCAATTATTTGTATTTTTAAATGATTTAATAATAATAGTTTAGGATAATTTATTAACATATCTTTCTAAATAAATTATTAAATGCCTCTAGTAAAATTCCGATATATTTCAAACTTTTTAATTTTTTGTACATATATATATAATTTGAGAGAAATACCTAGGTTAATTAATTAATATGTTTCTATATCAATAATTTTCCAAATAGATGATACAAAACCTGTGAGAAAAGTCCATTATTTGTTTACCATTTATCCAGTTATTTGTATTTTTATATGATTTGAAAGAAATAATACACCTTATTTCACTAACATATTTTTAGGTCAGAAAATGTTAAAAAAATTTTTATTTCTCTAAGAAACCTACAAATTTTTCCAATTTATTTCCAATTGTTTGAATTTTATATTATTTGATAGTTATACTTTATGTAAGTTTATTAACATATTTTTAGATCAATAAAGGTTCCAAATAAATGATTTAATGCCTCAAACATAGTTCCAATACTAGCCCAACTATTTACCAATTATTTGTATTTTTATATATTTATATAGCATTAGTTTGTAATAATTTATTAACTTATTTTTAGATCAATGAAGTTTCCAAATAAATTAATTAATGCCTTTAAATAAAGTCCAATATATTTCCAATTTTTTCCTAACGGTTTGTATTGAAATATGATTTGACATGAATACTTTAGGTTAATTCATTAACATATTTTTAGATCAATATATGTTACAGAAAGATGATTAAATACCTCTAAGAAAAGTTCAATAGTAGGCCAACATTTTCCAATCATTTGTATTTTTATTTGATTCAATAGAAATACTTTAGGTTAATTCATTAACATATTTTTCGATCTATAAAGGTTCCATATAAATAGTTAAGTGCCTCTAAGAAAGGTTCAATATTTGTCCAACTTTCGTCCAAGTATTTGTATTTAAATATAATTTGATGGAAAAACTTTACGTTAATTCATTAACGCATTTTTATAACAATAAATATTTCAAATAACTAATTAAATGCTTCTAAGAAACGTTCAAAGTTTGTCCAACTATTATAAAAACAATTGTATTTTTATATATTTCGATATATATGCTCAAATTAATTCATTAATTGTTTATTTGATTTGCATAATTTTTTATCTTAGTTTGGTTTGAGTTTTAGTTTAATTAGTGTGGTTTGTTCTGTACTCTTTATTGAAGTTTCTTTTAATTATTAGTTTCTGCTGTTATAATATTAGGAAATGATTACATTTTTTAAATTATTTTAGTTTGGTTATTTTGCTATAGTTTATATTTTTATAAGTATTATTTAACTTAGTTTTCTTTAGTCTAGTTTTGTTATATTTTGTTTTGATTATTGTTGTTAAGTTTGTTTATTTTACATTAATATTTATAAAGTTTACAACAATTTGGTTTATTTTTTTGTTTATTAATTCATATTTTTAGACCATTAAATGACCCGAATAAAAGATTAAATGCTCTAAGACTGGTCCAAACTTTGACCAACTTAAACAGTTATTTCTATTTTTATATTATTTGGTAGAAATACTTTGGAGTAATACAATAACATATTTTTGGATCAAAAAATGTTACAAATGTACGATTTTATGCCTCTATGAAAAGTCCAATATTTGCCCATTTTTTCCAATTATTTTGTTTTTATATGATTCTTAGAAACTCTTTAGTTTAATTCATTAACTTATTTTTTTATATGTAAAGGCTCCAAATAAATGATTTTATGTCTCTAAGAAAAGTCCAACAATTCTCCAAATATTATTTAATTATCTTTTTTTATATGATTTGTTGGTAATACTCTAGGTTCATTCAGTGATGTTTATTTAGGTCTCCACAGGTTCCTAATAAATGATTAAGTGCCTTTATGATAGTTCCAATTTTCATCCAACTTTTTCCAGATATTTGTAATTTTATATAATTTGATAGAAATACTTTATGTTAATTTATTATCATATATTTAGAACTATAAAGGGTCCTGATAAATGATTAAGATGGGTCCAATATTTTCCAACGTTTTATAATTACTTGTATTTTTATATAATTTCACAGAAATACATTAGGTTAATTCATTAACATATTTTTAGATCAATAAATGCTTTAAATAAATGGTTAAATGCCTCTAAGCCCTTAAAATTGTTTGATTATTCTTCTTTAGGTTTATATTATTTTATTTTTTAAATATATATGTACTTTATTGTATTAATTTTGTTTTATAAATTTTTATTTGTTTTGTTTCAAATTCTATTGGCGAAACGAGTTAAGTGCAATTCTTGAGTTATTGCATAATGTTTTGTTTATTTTTGATTTATAGTTATATTTTTAGTTTACTAGAATTTAGTTTAGTTTTGGTTGTTTCAAATTTGTCTAGTTTAGGTTTGTTTTATTGTTTTTTTTCAATAGTTGTGTTTATAGTTTCGAATTTTGAAGGTTAGTTTTTTTTAGATTTGTATTTTTATCTTACTATAGTTTTTTAATGTTACATTTCTTTCTGTTTTCTCTTCTATTGTAGAGTCGGCTTTGGTAGGGAGATGTCAATATAAATCAAGTCCTGCCTCAGACCATTTGTTATCAAATTGTTTTAATAATGTTAGTTTAGTTTTGGTTTGATTGTTGTATGTTTCATTGTTTATTTGATTTGCATAATTTTTTATCTTAGTTTGGTTTGAGTTTTAGTTTAATTAGTGTGGTTTGTTCTGTACTCTTTATTGAAGTTTCTTTTAATTATTAGTTTCTGCTGTTATAATATTAGGAATTGATTACATTTTTTAAATTATTTTAGTTTGGTTATTTTGCTATAGTTTATATTTTTATAAGTATTTAACTTAGTTTTCTTTAGTCTAGTTTTGTTATATTTTGTTTTGATTATTGTTGTTAAGTTTGTTTATTTTCCATTAATATTTATAAAGTTTACAACAATTTGGTTTATTTTTTTGTTTATTACAAGTTTGTCTAGTTTAGTTTAGTGATGCTCCAAGACAATTCTCTTTTATTTTAATTTCTTTTGTTTATAGTTTTGATTGTTACAGGTTAGTTTAGTTTTGTTTTATTTTTAGCTCACTTTTGTTTCTTAAGGTTATATTTTTCCTATTTAATCTTGTAATGCTTTATATTCTAAAGTTCAGTCGGATTGGGAATATTCAAGTCAATTTAAATAATGTCCTGCCGCAGGACTGTTGTGTTACAATAGTTATAACAATTTTAAATTAGTGTCAGTTTGTTTTGTTACATTTAGAATTGTTTATTTGATTTGTATGATTTCGAGTGGTATATTTCTATATATTTTATTTTTTGTTACTTTGTTTTATGTATTAGATTAATTATTGTTTTTTTATTCTTTCTGTTACGTTTTGTTTTAATTACTAACTTTTCTATTATAAATGATTCTATTGTTTTATATTTATTCTGTTTTAGTATTTCAGTTTGTTTATTTAAAGTTAAGTTTATATTTTTATTATTCTTTTTCTTAGTTTTATATAGTTTTGTTTTTTGTGTTTTATTTTGATTATTTTTGTTTAGGTTTGTATTATTTTAATTTTGAAACTTATTTTACTTTATTGAATTTATTTGTTTTATAAACTTTTATATGTTTTGTTTCGACTTCTATTGGTGAACTGAGTTAATTGCTGTACATGATTTATTGCGTTATATTTTGTTTATTTAGTATTCATATACATTTAGGTTTTGATAATTACAGGTTACTATATTTCATTTGATTTTAATTTTTAGCTTAGTTTATTTTTTAATATTACATTACTTTCTGTTTTTTCCTGTTTCGTTTTCTATTGTAATATTAAGTGTGCCTGTGGGATTCAAGTCGATTTTTCATCAATTCCTGCATCAGGAACATGGTTTTAATTTAGTTTTTGTTTCTTTGTTGAATTCCACACTTTTTTATTATTTGTATTATTTAGAGTAGTTTACTTTTATTTATTTAATTTATCTAAATTTGATATTTATTTTAGTCTAATTACTGTAGTTTTATTCTATCTTCTTTATGTAGTTTGTTTAAAATATTATGAATTGGTCAGGTTTTAACTGTTTTATATTTGTTTAAATTATTTTATTTCAATTTCTGTTTATATTATTATTTGGCACGGTTTTTATTTAGTTTACTTTTATTATATTTTGTTTTAATTATTTATGTTAAAATATGTATTATTTAATTATTTAAATTTATTTTACTTTATTCTAATTGTTTTGTTTAAAAAAATTAATTTTGTAATTCCATTTTCCATTTTAGTCAAATATTCTCCTAGATTGATTGCGTTTCATTTTATTTATTTTGTAGTCATATTGATTGTTTTAGTGTAGATAAATTTGGGTAAGTTTTTGTTTGTTTCAAGATAGTCTAAATTTGTTAAGTTTCGTTTTAATTTATTTCTCAATTATTTTTATTTGTTTTGTTTATGCTTTTGATTATTACAGGTTAGTTCAGTTAAGTTTTGATTTAATTTTTTTGCACAGATTACTTTTTAATATTACATTACTTTCTGTTTCCTCTTGTTTGGTTTTCTATTGTAAAATTTAGTCTGCTTGGGTGAGGTCAAGTCGATTTTAATCTAGTCCTGCCTCAAGACTGTTGTATTTCAATTTTCTTTAATTTAGTTTTCTTTTGTTTTATCGTATTTTTCATTCCTTATTTGATTCGTCTTATTTAGAGTAGTTTACTGTTATTTGTTTTATTGTTCTTAGTATGGATTTTGTTTTCTTATTACTGTTATATTGTTCTATATTCATTACTGATGTTTGATTTAATAATTAATTTCTTCTATTCTAATATTATGTATTGGTCACTTTTTACTGTCTTTAAATTCGTTTTAATTATTTTAGTTTGGTTTTTTATTTCAGGATATGTTTATATTAATATTTTTCATAGTTTTATTTACTTATAATTTGTTATATTCTCTTTTGATTATTTTTGCTTAAATCTATATTATTTGAAATTTAAATATATTTTACTTTATTACATTTGTTATTTTAATTTATTTGTTTCAAATTCTAATTTCTAATTGAGTCAATTGCTGTCCTAAATTTATAGAGTTTTTTGTATATTTTGCACTCATATTGTGTTTCTACTTTAATTCAATTTTGTTTAGGTTTTCTGTTTCAAGTTTGTCTAGTTTCTTTAAGTTTTTAAAAAAATCCCTTTTATTTAAATTTTTTTTAGTATCGTTATTTCAGATTAGTTTTATTAAGTTTTGATATTAATTTTTATCTCAGTTTTTAACATTTCATTTCCTTCTGTTTTCTAGTGTTTTTTTTCTATTGTGTAGCTGAATGTGCTTTGATGGGGTCAGGTCTATTAGAATTAAGTCCTGCCTCAGGAGAGTTCTATTTCAATTTGTTTTACTTATATTGAATTGTATTTGGTTTGTTTTATTGTATTTTTCATTGTTTATTTGATTTATGTTACTAAAAGTAGTTTAATTTTATTTGTTTTATATTTCTAAATATTGTTTTTATTTTAGTTTTATTATTGTCGTTTTGTTCTATTTTCTTTAGTGAAGTTTGTTTTAAATATAAATTTCCTCTAATATAACATTTTGAATTGGTCAGTTTTTTACTGTTTTATATTTGTATTAATTACTTGAATTTGGTTATTTTTATTCATTCTATATTTATTTTATTGTTTTGTATAGTTTTATTTATGTCCGTTTTGATGTATTTTGTTTTCATTCTTTTAGTTTAGATCTGTATTATTTTATTTAAATTTATTGTACTTTATTGTAATATTTTTGTTTTAAAAATTAATTTACTTGTCCGAAATTCCATGTTCCATTTGTCTGCTTCTTCAGGACTGTTATTTTTCATTTTTTTTAAATTACATTAATTTAGTTTTGGTTTGTTTTGTTTCAATTTTCATTGTTTATTTGATTTGTATTATTTAGTCTTTTAGTCTAGTATAATGTTTGGGAGAGACTATACTAGTCTTTTCCAACTAAATGTCAACCTCTCCTTCACGTGGTGCACCCTGTTTGTACGGACAAGGCTCTGGCGACTGACAGATTCCCGGTACAAGGAGTCACCCACTGCTTGCCAACGGCCTCCGAAAGGAGGGCGGAAGAGCGGGGAGCGGTTCAGGGCACCCTCTTGCCCTTAGGGTTGGAAACGGTCCCTAGAGGCTGATGAATCAGAAATGATCAACGGCATGGGGATGCAGAAGGCAACGGGAAACCACTGCAATAAAGACCCAAAGGGTATCCCGAGGACATGTAATCGTCTCAAATTACATATATCATGATGGTTTCTTCCTGGGTAAAATATTCCGGAGGTAAAATAGTCCCCCAATCAGATCTCCGGGTGGGGACTACTCAGGGAGGAGTCATCAGAATGGATAGAAACATTCTACGAGTCGGAGCTCTGGAATGTTAGAAGTATGAATAGGGCAGGTAGGTTACAAAACTTAAAAACGGAGATGGAACAGCTTAAGTTAGTTGTTGTTGGGATTAGTGAGATTAAATGGAAGGACGCACAAGATTTCTGGTCTGGGGAACACAGGATAATTATCACACAAGCTTTCAATGGAGTCACTGGTGTAGGATTTGTAATGAACAAGAAAGTAGGGAAACGGGTGAGTTATTATGAACAGTTTAGTAACAGGATTATTTTGATGAGGTTAGAAACTAAGCCCGTCCCAACCACATTAATACAAGAATATATGCCAACGTCACAGGAAGATGACGAAGAAATCGAAAAAATATACGCTGAAATTGAAAAATTAATCCAAGTTGTTAAAGGGGAGGAAAATCTAATAATCATGGATGATTGGAATGCGATTGTGGGAGAAGGAAAAGAGGGGAATACTGTAGGAAGTTTTGGTCTAGGAGAAATAAATGAGCGAGGAAGCAGGTTGATAGAATTTTGTGAAAGATATAAGCTAGTAGTGGCGAACACAGTGTTTAAGAACCATGCAAGAAACAGAGATTCAGGAATCAAGTACTAGACTGTAAAGCGTACCCAGGAGCAGATATAGACTCGGACCATAATTTGATAGTAATGAAGTGCAGGCTGAAATTCAAGCGAATAAGGAAGCAGCATCAGCAAAACAGACTGGAAGTGAAAAAACTGAAACAATCTAGCACAAGAGAAAAATTTGCAGAAATGGTAGACTTAGGTCTAAGAAGTAACTGTGAAAGGAGCTCAACCGAGGACGAATGCAATGCATTAAAAACCGAAATAATGAAAGCTGGCAAAGAAACATTAGGCTTTAGGGAACAAGCTGTCCGAAAACCTTGGATCACGGAAGAAATTTTGCAGCTGATGGATCAGAGGAGAAGATACAAAAATGCTCAGGTTGCAGCAGGAAGAGAGCAGTACAGGCAATTTAGAAATCAAATAAATAGGAAATGCAAAATAACAAAAGAGAAATGGCTACAAGAAAAGTGTGAAGAAGTAGAAAAGGAAATGGTCGCAGGAAAAGTAGATGTTGCATATAGAAAGATCAAACAGAATTTTGGAGAAATGAAGAAAAGAGGTATGAACATTAAAGCTGCCGATGGGAAACCTCTTTTAAGGTCAGAAGATAAAGCTAACAGATGGAAGGAATACACTGAGAAACTGTATGTTGGGGACAACTTGAACAATAGTGTATTGGAAAAGGAAGGCGATGTCGCTATTGATGACTTAGGAGATCCTGTTTTGAGGACAGAATTTAATAAAGCTCTAAATTACTTGAAAGCAAATAAGGCAGTTGGAATTGATGAGATCCCTGCAGAACTTCTTAAATCTCTAGGAGAGGAAGGAATCGAAAGATTATTCAAGCTCATATCAAAAAGTTATGAAACAGGAGAAATTCCAACTGATTTTAATAAAAATATCATGTTCACACTTCCAAACAAAGCACAAGCCGACAAATGTGAGAATTATCACACCATTAGTCTAACATCATATGCTTCAAAATTACTGACCAGAATAATATACAGAAGGATGGAAAGGGTAGTAGAAGAGATAGTAGGTGAAGATCAGTTTGGGTTTAGTAAAAATCGTGGTACAAGGGAAGAAATTCTGTCTTTAAGGTTAATACTTGAATGGCGGATCAAGAAAAACAAAGATACTTTTATGACATTTGTGGTTTAGAAAAAGCTTTTGATAACGTTAGGTGGGACAAGATGTTCAAAATTTTAAAGAAGTCAGGTCTAAAGTATAGAGATAGAAGAACACTCTATAAACTATATAAGAATCATGTGGCTATAATAAAACTAGAGAATCACGAGAGACATGCATCTGTTAAAAAGGGTGTGAGACAATACTGTAGACTATCCCCGTTAATATTCAACTTGTATGTAGAAGAAGCAATGAAGAAAGTCAAAGAAAAATTTCCATGTGGCATACCTTTTCAGGGAGAAAAAAATCAGTATGCTAGGATTTGCTGATGACATTGTCTTGTTAGCAGAGAGGGCTGAGGATATTGAGAAGTTATTGAATAGCATGAACAAAATACTGAAGGAATATTTTGAACTGAATATAAATCAAAGTAAAACAAAAGTGATGCAATGTAGCAGAAATGATAACAATACTAGCAGATTAAATATTGTAACGTTATGCTAAGCTCCCCGTTACATATCACCATTTTATTGTATATAAAGTAAAGGATATTTCTCCATTTCTTAGGATGTCCACTGTATGTTCGAAAGATGCGCGTGAAAGGCAAGGATTTTATGCTTCAGTGAAGGGCAGTCTGGCCTGGCAACGTGCTGTCGCCTTTTTGGCAGAATGGTAAGAGGATTAGGGATTTCTGTCGGGCAGGCCGTAAACAAGAATTCCTTCCTCCCGAATGAGGCATCGGCTCTCGAGGATTGCCGAAACTTAACGTGGCCAAGAGAAGCCACAGAATCACATGACGTCAGATGGTCAGCCAATCACAGGGAACGTAGTACTAAGATTAGGAAAATTTTATGTTCTGTGTCGTATTCGAGCCACAAGAGGCGGAGTTAGAGTTTACGTCCGTGGCGGCAGAAAAAGAAGAGGGCACTTCTTTCCAGTAGGGAGGGCAGCCAAGATCACGTCCATTCCGGAGCACAGACGAGTCACTGGCGACTTGGGGTCCATGTGTGCTGGGCTGACTTGTGTCCTGGAGACCATCTGAGGCGCACTTCTAACTTGCGACTTGCCGCGTACTGCTGGCGTGGCCAATTACGACGATCGACCCGGTGGTCATCTCCGCTCAGCGCTACCTGCCGTGGAAGAAGAACGGTAATGTGTTTCTACGAAGCCATTCAGCCTGCAACTCCCTTGAAACTGTACCCTTAAGCGCATCTGGGATAAAGTTCATTGCTCTGATCTGATAAAACCACTGAGCTAGACTGTGTAACTGACGAATGACAGGTTAATCATTCGTGGCGCCCCTACCCATTAAAATTCATTACTGTTTGCTATCACATAACTGGTAACATACTTTGGATTCGAATGATTGTGAGATTTTTAAAGTACAACTATACTTGTTTGCTTGCATTTAAAGGGCTCATTGTACGTCTGAGCGTTGCTTAGAAAATTGCACAACCTCTTGTTTATTAACGTAATGGTAAATACGCTCAAATTTGTAGATGCCATTGTAAAAATCTTTATTAAAATGTCTTTTTGTGACCGTTTCAAATCCCAAAATCATCCAATTCTCATTTGAATAATTTACATTTTGATATTCAATTATAGTACCCTGTATAGCGTAAAATATAAAGAATTAATTAATAAGTCTCCCCCCCCCCGAGTGATACGCAATAATATATAAATAGGATCGGATGCAATAGGAGAAATGAGTGGGTTCTGTAACTTGGGAAGCAAAATTACAAGAGATGGCCGAAGCAGTAATGATGTTCAAAGCAAAATAGCACTAGCAAAAAGAGCTGTCATGAAAAAGAGAAACCTTTTAGTTTCAAATATTGATCTAGGAATTAGAAAGAACTTTTTAAAACTCTATGTGTGGAGTACAGCACTTTACGGTAGCGAAACATGGACTTTAGGAATACCGGAAAGTAAGTAACTTGAAGCATTTTAAATGTGGTGCTACAGAAGAATGCTGAAAATTAGGTGGACAGACAAAGTAAGAAATGAACGAGTTTTGTAAATGATGGGTGAGAAAAGAAGTTTGTGGAAGAAGCTTTCAGAAAGAAGAGACAGGCTGGTAGGTCATATTTTGAGACATGCTGGATTGGTTAATTTGTTAGTGGAGGGAACAGTCAAAGGTAAAAACTGTAGAGGAAGACAGAGATTAGAATATATGAAGCAGATAATTGAGGACATGTGTTGTAAGGCGTATGTAGAAATAAAGAGGTTATTACAGGATAGGAAGGGATGGAGGATTGCATCAACCCAGTCTAATGACTGACGACAGTAAAAAAACAAAAATAAAAAAATATAAAAAAATATTTATTTTCTTCTTCTAAATTAGGTTTTTATACTAGTTTAATCATTGTAGTTTTGTTTTATCTTCTTTAGTGAACCTTTTTTAAATACTGATTTCTTCAATTTTAATATTATGAATTGCTTAGTTTTTTACTATTATATTTTTTAAATTACTTCAGTTTAGTTATTTAATTAGATATTTGTTTTGCAGTGTTTTATTTAGATAATTTTGTTATATTTTGTTTTAATAATTTATGTTTAGATCTGTATTATTTTATAAGATACATTTATTTTACAGAATTGTATTTATTTACAAAATGTTCTTATTTGTTTGAATTCCATTTTCCATTTGTGTCAAGCGTCATCCTAGATTTATAGCCTTTGGTTTTATTTATTTTGTATTTGTATTGATTATTTTAGTTTAGCACGGTTTGATTAATTTTCTATTTATTTCACTTTTGTCCAGATTTGTTATGTTTCATTTTAACATAGTTTGCTATTATTTTCAATTGTTTTGTTTTTAGTGTAGATTATTATAGGTTAATTTAATTAAGTTTTAATTTTAATTTTTTGATCAGTTTATTTTATACTATTATATTACTTTCTATTTCCCTTGTTTTGTTTTCTGTTGTTAAGATGAGTCTGCTTGGATGCGGCAGAGTCGATTTGAATCAAGTGCTGCCTCAGGACTATTTTTTTCAATTTGTTTTAATTATATTAATTTAGTTTTCGTTTGTTTTTGTTCAATTTTTAATTAATTAATCAATTTGAATTATTTAGAGTAGTTTACTTTTACTTTTAATATAGCTTCTCATTTAGTTAAATTATTGTAGATTTCTTCTATCTTCTTTAGTAACATTTGTTTTAATTATTAATTCCTTCTGTTATTATTTAATAAGTTTTTTTTATTGCTTTCTGTTCGTTTTAAGTATTTCAGTTTGGTTACTTTAGTTCATTTAATGTTTATGTTATTATTTTGAATTTTTTATATAGTTTAGTTTTAAAATATTTTGTTTTAATTATTTTGTTTCGATCTGTATTATTTTACCATTTAAATTTATTTTTCTTTATTGTATTTGTTTTTTTTAAATTTATTAATTTGCTTGAAATTCCATTTTCTATTTCAGACTAATGCTTTCCTACATTTATTGCCTTTTATATTATTTATTTCGCATTCATATTGATTTTTTATTTTAGTTCAATTTTGTTTACATTTGTTTGTTTCAAGTTTGTCTAGTTTATTTAATTTTGCTTTAAAATATATCTCTTTTATTTTCATTTTTGTTATTTTTGATTATTAAAGGTTAGTTTAGTTTTATTTTTGGCTCAGTTTATTTTTTAATATTACATTACTTTCTGTTTTTTCTTGTTTTGTTTTGTATTGTCAAGTTAATTGTTCTTAGCTGAGGTCAAGTCGATTAGAATGAAGTCCTGCCTCAGGACTGTTATTTTCAATTTGTTTTAATTATATTAATTTAGTTTTGGTTGTTTTGTTATATTTTTTTATTGTTTATTAGATTTGTATTAATTAGATAACTTTACTTTTATTTTCCTTAATATAGTTTTTCTTATAGTTTAAATATTATGTTTGGATTCTATATTATTTAGTGAACCTTTTTTAAATATTAATTTCTTCTAATTTAATATTATGAATTGCACATTTTTTATAATTTAATATTTATTTTAATTGCTTTAGTTTGTTTATTTTATTCCATTTTCTGTGTATATCTGGGGTGGCCGACCCAAACGATCTTGCGGGTCACTTTGGAAGTGCATCATAACTCCGCGGGCCGCATATAATATTATATATCCCCACTACGCACATTTTTATGGAGTGAAAAATTGATACAGGAGTTATTATTGTATTTACTATTATTCTTACATGTAAACATAGATAATATTATAATAATGATACTAGACGAATATTGTAAAGAAATATATAACACTAAAAATGAAACATAAAAAATAACTTGTAAAAGTGTGATGAATCGCGCGGGCCAGAAAAATGTTCAAGGCGAGCCGCATGCGGCCGGGGGGCCGCGGGTTGGCCACCCCTGGTTTATATTATTGTTTTTCATAGTTTTATTCAGTTTACTATTATTATATTTTGTTTTGATTATTTTTGTTTAGATCTGTATTATTTTATTTTATTTCACTTCATTGTATCTGTTTTCTTTTAAAATATTATCTATTTGTTTGAAATTCATTTTTTATTTGAGTATAGTCCGTCCTAGATTTATTGCCTTTAGTTTAATTGATTTTCTATTCATATTGATTGTTGTGGTTTAGTTCAATTACATTAAGTTTATGTTTATTTCAAGATTGTCTATATTTGTTAAGTTTCATTTTAATATATTATTGTATTAATTTCATTTGGTTATTTGCTAAGGTTACATTTCTTTCTATATTCCCTTGTTTTGTTTTCTTAGTGTAAAGTTGATTTAGCTTGGGTAGGTCAAGTCGATTTGAATCAGACCCTGCATCTAGGCTGTTGTTTTTAATTTGTTTTAATTATAATAATTTAGTTTTGATTT
The DNA here is from genome assembly GCA_031002005.1 of Vandiemenella viatica. Classification (NCBI taxonomy): domain Eukaryota; kingdom Metazoa; phylum Arthropoda; class Insecta; order Orthoptera; family Morabidae; genus Vandiemenella; species Vandiemenella viatica. Next base: position 187,174,694 of record CM061921.1, on the reverse strand, counting down.
GTTATGTTGCATTTTATACTGTTTATTTAATTTGCATCATTTAGTCTAGTTTACTTACATTTGTTTTAATTTTCCAAATATAATATTTGTTTTACATTAATTACTGTACATTTGTTGAATCTTCTTCAGTGGGTTTTTTAGTTATTATTTTTCCTAATATAATATTATTAATTGGTCAATTTTTAATGCTTTATATTTGTTATAATTAGTTTAGTTTGGTTATTATTCCAGTGTATGTATATATTATTGATTTTCTTAGTTTAATTTAGTTTAGTTTTGTTATATTTTGTGTTTATTTTTCTTTTGATATGTGTTATTTTATTTTTCAAATATACTTTACTTTAATGTATTTATTTTGTTTAAATTTTTTTCAAATTCCGTTTTCTAGACTTTTTTAGTAATATTTTGTTTATTTTGCATGTATATTGATTATTTTAATTAAGTTCAATTTGGTTTCTTTGTTGTTTGATTCAAATTTGTCTTGTTTAGTTTTGTTTAAAATATTTCTCTTTTATTTTCATATATTTTTGGTCTTAATTATTATTTGTTAGCTTAGTTAAATTTTGATTTTAATTTATGGCTCAGTTGTTTTATTTACTTTCTGTTTTCCTTTCTATTGTAAACCTGATCCTGCTTTGGTGAAGCCAAATCGTTTTGAATCAAGTCCTGCCTGATGACCATTGATTTTCAATTCGTTTTAATTATATTAATTTAGTTTTGTTTTGTCTTACTGCAATTATAAATATTTATTTGATTTGTATTATTTACAGTAGTTCACTTTTACTTATTTTAATTTTCTAAATATTGTATTTGTTTAAGGATAATTATTGTAGTTTTGTTTTATCTTCTATAGTGAGTTTGTGTTAATATTTTTTTATTCTAATATTTTGAATTGGTCAGTTTATTTTGGTTTTTTATTTGTTTTAATTCTTTTAGTTTGGTTACTTTAATTCAGTTTATGTTTTTAGTATCGTTTTGCTTAGTTTGATTTACTTTCGATTTATCAAAATTTGTTTTGATATTTTTTTGTTTCGATCTCTTATATTTTATTTTTGGAATTTGTATTTGCTTTTTTTAATTTATATTTTTTGAAATTTAATTTTCTATGTGAGTCAAGTGTTCTGCTAATTTGTATCCTTTCTTTTCATTTATTTTCCTTTCAAATTGACTGTATTATTTTAGTTCACTTTGGTTAAATTTTTGTTTCTTTCAAATTTTTCTATACCATTTATATTTCATTTTAACATATTTCTCTATTATTTTTATTTGTTTTGTTTTTACATTCGGGAATCACAGGTTAGTATAGTTAAGTTTTGAGCTTAATATTTAGCTCAGTTTATTTGTTAATGTTACATTAATTTCTGTTTTCCCTTGTTTTGTTTTCTAGTGTAAAGTTGATTCAGCTTGGGTAGGGTCAAGTCAATTTGAATCAAATACTGACTTGGAGCTGTTGTTTTTGAATATCTTAATTTAGTTTTTTTTTTTTTTTTGCTACCTAGTCACCATTTACTTGACATATATTATTAGAGTAGCTTACATTCATTTATATTAATTTTCTAAATATGTGTTTTATTTTAGTTTAGTTATTATACTTTTTTGAATCATCTTCAGGGAGTTTGTTTTAATTTTCAATTTTTCTATTGTAATATTATGAATTGGTAAATTTTAATTGTTTTATATCTGTTTTAATTAGTTCAGTTTGGTTATTTTATTTTACTTTATGTAGATAATATTATTTTTCTTAGTTTTAATTTTGTTATAGTTTATAATGATTATTATTGTTTTGATCTGTATTATTTTATTTTTTAAATTTTACTTTATTGTATTTATTTGGTTTTAAAGATTTATTTTTTGTTTGATATTTCATTTTTTATATGAATCAATTTCTGTCCAAGATTTGTGTCCATTTTATTTATTTTAAATTCATATTAACTGTATTAGTTAAAAACAAAAACTTCACGGGTTATCTGCCGAATAATATGTTTATTAAACATAATTTCTTTAATACACAACGATTCTACAGCAACTTCCGCTGCCTTCGTCAGGTTGCTGCCGAAATGTTTTATATTAAAGAAATTAAGTTTTATAAAGATATTATACGGCGGATAACGCGTTAAGATTTTGTTTTATTTATACGCTGGTTAAAACTGATTTTTGTATTAGTTTAGTTTATTTTGGTATAGGTTTTGTTTGTTTAAAATCTTTTTATAACTATTAAGTTACATTTTAACATATTTCTCTACTATTTCATTTGTTTTGTTTGTAGTTTCGAATATTACAGGTTAGTATAGTTAAGTTTTGACCATAATTTTTAGCTCAGTTTATTTGTTAATGGTACACTACTTTCTGTATTCCCTTGTTTTGTTTTCAAGTGTAAAATTGATTCGTATTGAGTAGGGTCATGGCGTTTTGAACCAAGTCCTTCCTCAGGGCTGTTGTTTTTAATTATATTAATTTCATTTCGGTTTTTTGTTTTATATTCATTTTTTATTTGATATCTATTATCTGGAGTAGTTTATTTTTATTTTTTAAATATGTTTCATTTCAGTTTAGTTATTAAATATTTCTTGAATCATCTTTAGTGAGTTTGTTTTAATTATCTTTTTGTTATTGTAATTATGAATTTGTCAGTTTTTTAATTGTTTTAATTAGTTCAGTTTGTTTATTTTATTTCAGTTTGTTTATTTTATTTCAGTTTATATTTATATGATTGTTTTTCTTAGTTTTGTTTTGTTATGATAATTTTTTTTTTGATCTGTATTATTTTATCCTTTAAATTTATTTTACGTTTTTGTGTTTATTTTGTTTAAATTTTTTTTCAAATTCCATTTCCTAAATGAGTAAACAGCCGTCGTAGATTTATTGAGTTTTGTTTTATTTACTTGTATTCATATTGAATATTTCAGTTTAGTTCAAGTTGGTTTCGTTCTTGTTTGATTCAAATTTGTTTTGTTTAGTTTCGTTTAAAATATTCCTCTTTTATTTTCATTTGTTTTTTTGTTTTGATTATTACTTGTTAGTTTGGTTAAGTTTTGGTTTTAATTTTTACCTCAGTTTATTTTTTTGTTATATTACTTTCTACTTTACCTTGTTTTGTTTTGTATAGTTGTTTCCTCTTTCGTGCGGACAAGTCGATATTGAATCAAGTCCTGCCTAAGGACCGTTGTTTTTTAATTGGTTTTAATTATATTAGTTTTTTGCATTTTTCAATACTTATTGGATTTGTATTATTTAGAATAGTTTACTTTTACTTATTTTGATTTTCTAAATATGTTTTTTGTTTTAGAATAATTATTTTCGTTTTGTTATATCTTCTTACCGTCCTAGATTTATTGAGTTTTTCTTTATTTTCATTTAAATTGATTTTTTTAGTTTAGTTCAATTTTGTTTAGATTTTGTTTGATTGAAGTTTGTAGCAAGATGACTATATGGGTCATCTCGCACATTTTAAATTAATTATTGTTTGATTTAATAAACATAACAAATAAATGGATATTCTTTTTTCGAGCTGGAGACAGAAATCCGCGTCTAACTAATAGGCGTGAGCGACAATCTGACTTAAGGCGAAGTGTCCGGTAGGTCGAGACAATGGGGGGATTATCTCTGGCAAGTCGTCGCTGATACCAGTGAGAAAGGTTAGATACTGGAAATTTTGCGGAAGAGATCCGTAAATGCGCCGTCCACCAGGTGTATCGTGGGAAAAGTTATTCCTACGAATCCTCCTGAGAACTACCGATAGAACCCGAAAATACTTTGCAAATGAGAGGCAATGTATTAGCCAGCAATGAGGGGATACTTTTACGAAGCCAATCCGTTGTGTTTATTTCCTCACGTGATTGGAAATTTCACAAATTTTGTTTTTCCATGATACACACCTAGGAGGAGGACAGGGACGAACTCTGAAAGGCGAGGAGACTGCACTTCGTTGAGAACGAGCGGTCTGGCCACTGCTTGCCAGAGGAGTGTGGATGATTCCATTCTGGAGGCATCGATGAACGCCAAGTCCAATCGATGTTGTCACATGTGCTGGTTGACGTGACAAGTGCCTTGCAGTACCTGCACAGGTGCGTAATTTGAGAGACGATAGCGATCTTGTTAAGATGCTTCGTGGAGCCCTACAGACGTGGTAATTATTCCTCCAGAAACAGTATGTAATCAGACGGACTATTCTTTGTGGGAACAAATTAATTCCCTGGCGCCCTATGAAATCCAGTTAAATCTGAAATTTGTCTGTTATCATTGTAATACAAGAATCGCTCTCATTATGCATCAGAGATTTTTTGCTTCAGTTGCATATGGAATTTGTAAATCTTTGTAATGTACATGTATTGCAATTTCTTAGTTTCAATTAACGATAATTGTTTGTTTGCTATTTCCCATCTGTAATACGAGGTATTGCATTGAATTTTATTTTGCATAGACAGATGTTTAAGATTAATGATAACTATACCTCTATCTGTAAGCATTCATGAGTACCAAATAAACTATAATTTTAGGATCTTTTCAAATACTAATAACACAAGTAATAGTTTCACCTCTGTTTCCTGAAATTAATATATATGCTTTGCAGAAGGTAGTGGAAGGTGGCGATTTAAATTATATCTCCCTCACCGACCAATCCACTACACGTTTCTCTCGTTTAGTTATGTTTAGTTTTAAAACATATCTCTCTTATTTTCAATTGTTTTTCTTAGTACTGTTTATAACCAGTTAGTTAAATTTAGTTTTGATTTTAATTTTTAGCCCCGCTTATTTTTTTTGGTTATATTACTTTCTATTTTCCCTTATTTTGTTTTCTCTTGTAAAGTTGATTCTCCTTGGGTGGGGCCAAATAAAATTGAATCAAGTCCTGCCTCAGTACTGTTGTTCTTCAATTCGTTTTAATTATATTAATTTAGTAATGTTTTCTTTTGATGCATTCATCAATATTTATTTGTTTTGCATTATTTAGAGAAGTATACTTTCATTTATTTTAAGTTTCTAAATAATATTTTTGTTTTAGTTTAATTATTGTACTTTTATTCAATCTTAGTGAGTTTTTTTAATTATTAGTTTTCTGTTATGATATTAAGAATTGGTCAGTTTTTTTATTGTTTTATATAGTTCAGTTTGGTTATATCATTTCAGTTTAGGTATATAATATTGATTTTCATAGTTTTAATTAGTTTAATTTTGTTATATATTGTTGTGAATATTTTTCTTTTGATCCGTATTATTGTATTTTTTATTTAAATTTGTTTTGTTTATTCCATTTTTTAATGTTTAATTGATTAGTATAGTTTAGAGGTCTGCATTTATTTATTTTAATTTTCTAAATATGGTTTTTGTTTTAGAATAGGTATTGTATTTTTGTTCTATCTTCTTTAGTGAGTTTGTTTTAATTATTATTTCTTCTATTATAATACTATGAATTCGTCACTTTTTATTGTTTTATATTTATTTTAATAATTTCAGTTTGGTAACTTTAATTCAGTATGAGTATTTACTATTCTTTTGCTTAGTTTTATTTAGTTTAAATTTATTATATTTTGTTTTGATTCTTTTTGTTTTGATCTGTATCATATTTTAAATTTATTTTACTTTATTGTATTTATTTTGTTTTGCATTTGTTTTTCAAATTACTGTTTTCAAATGGGTCAAGATCCGTCCTAGATTTATTGGATTTTGTTTGTATTCATATTTTTAAATTAGTTCACTTAAGGTTAGTTTTTGTTTGTTTCAAGTTAGCCTAGTTTACTTAAGTTTCGTTTTTACATATTTCTCTATAATTTTTAATTGTTTTGATTTGATTTTTTATTATTGTGGGTTAGTTTAATTTAGTTTTGATATTAATTTTAGCTTACTTTAGTTTCCAATATTACATTAACTTCAGTTTTCCCTTATTTTTTTCTATTGTAAGGTTGATTCGACTTGGGTAGTGTAACGTTCTGACCTCATTACCTGATTTAAATTTATAATTAATTTTATTATCATGAAAGGTAGAACTTGCGTGAATTCTTTATATGAGAAATCACAAATGGTTTTATTTCAATTACTGAAATGACATATATAACAAAATTAGTTAAAATTAATCAGTTGTCCTTTTGCGGGCGCCAGGGTATTTTATATAAAATACACAAAATTAAATAGTAAACAAATTCAACATTCTGACTGTTCACTTCTGAAAGAAATGTTTGCTCCGGGCTATGAGAGTTCTTATCAGCAGGGTCGTAGCTGGGCAATGCTATGAACTTGAAAATGTAGCTAGCACAGTGTCCTTCATTGGCGATGTATAATTACCGAATTTTGATGTCGGCCACACATACTGTATGAAGTTTTCTGCTCTGCTACAGAACAGTGTGTGCACAGTTCTACATAACACCCTTTGCCTGAGCACCTCCGTTCAAACAAAGTGGCTGATGTACCGTTCCAGGCAGCACAGTTCCATTAACGCACAGACAGTCCACATCGACCGATCGTGAATGCCGACCAGCACTGAATGAACCTTCTCTCCTCTCGTTCGTCGTGCCACATGCAAAAACAGAAATTCCGCAGATCACCCTGTTTGTCTACCTGGCACGCACAAATCTCCCCTCCATTAGGCCCACACTCTTCTCCCCTCGCTAATTCTAGGAACCGGTCTGCTGGTATTCCTCAGAACAGCCGCTCCACACCTTTACACAGAGTCCAAATGCCCACTAAAATATTCCACATGTTATTAATAAATCTACGTTTATGAATGTAAGCGGTACAAGAAGCGTTCGTTACATGTTCCCCTTGGTTCGGCAAATTTAAATAAACTAGTTTTATTTAAATATTCACAATAAGAAATATACACATTTGCCTTCCTCGTCCATTACTCTAACAATAATTATAAATCTGGTATCCTGTATTCTAACCTATTTCATCACAAGTTCCACCAACATGAATAGTTAACCGAACATAGACTTTTCCCCATCCCTGATTTTGGGTAGATTTGTGCAAGCCTTAAATACATAATATAACCACTTTAAATATAACCTTATAAGTAACAAATTATTGTAGTGATATAGATGTTCTAACAGAATAACATTTTATATCAAATTGAAAATTTAAATTAGACACCATTCTTAATAAATATAGCGCAATACATCATAAGTTGTGATCATCATAGATATTCAACACATAGGATAACACAATCTTAATATATAATGAATGAATAAACCTGGTAGAGAACATATCCTATCTGAATAATAATAAACTTTTAAGCAGTGAAGTCATCATCTATGATGTGCAGAGTTGTCCAAAGCAATGCAAGATTGTTCGAAATATTTTCTTACTATGTCACCGCGAAGCAAAGTAGTTGTAATGGATTTCAGCCACCATCCTTTTAGTGTAAAAATGACAATTACATGCCCTTTTATCTCCGCTTGTTACAGACCTCGCGTGATTTTTAAATTAACATGATCTCTATCAAGTGTACGCGGATGCTGTCCCAGTATACTTCCCGATTTCCCAAGACAACGTTATAAGTACATTTGCTCCATGGCATATAAGAATTTTGTTCATGGAATACTGATTCGCGTTATTCCTTATGAACAAAACAAAAATAAAATATTATCTCCCTAGTACCTCGGAGATCCTTTTCCCTTGGCTACTTGGTGATTTGATATGCCACACAACATCTGTGAAGTTCCAGAAATTTATCTGTAAATGTACCCCAACGTATTGGAATCCTTCTGTCTGCCAGAAATCAACTCCCAAAATATTATCTAGGAAAGTTTTTATCCTTTTCCGGCACATATATGCCTATCGTCACTATCAAGAGAAACAAGTTGCACCAAATGATCCTCGCGCGACTGTACCAAAATCTTTGTGATCATCAGAATACTCTTTCAAGTTTCGTGAATTATGGGATTAAAGTCATTGGTTCCATTAGTGAATAAGTGACTGTTAATTGAGATTATCCTTTTCACCATGCATGGAATATATATATTATAATAAACTTTGCAAAAGCTTCTTATTGGTGTATGATTGTGGACTGGTGAGTAATAATACTCGTTTGATTATGCTTTGGTCTTGCTATATCCGTCTCACTCTCCTCATCCACCACACCGCCATTTCACCAGTATATTAAATTAATAAGGCAAAACTGTGGAGAACCCTCAGCATCCCCGGCGAAATCTCATTGTTTTAATTGGTCACCCTGCGATGTTTCGCGTGTGGCACCAACTCTCAATTCATTTTCACTTTCGTTCTGAATGTTATTGCCTGGATAGACGGTTAGAATAGCATTCACCTCCGGCGAACCCCCGCGTGTTTGCCCGTGACCATCCCGCTGACCTTCAGTCTTCCACGGTTTCTTATCGCCAGACTGGGCTTGCTTCCAATTTTTACCTCACTTGGGGTTACTACTGTTATTGAAACTTTGCCCGTTATTCTGATTATTTGGCCGGAAGTATCCATGAGAATTAGAGCGATTGTCTTGCACATTTTCCGCGCACTGTTCACGGCTCGCTCGTTGTCCTATGACATCTAGATTCCGCAGTGTTTCTAATAAATCAGTGATATTCTTTACATATACAGACGAAATGTGTTCTTGAACCCTAGGGCTGAAATGGGAGCTTATTACATCAATGAACTCCGCGTCTGGCATCACTGCGGCGAAGTAACGACTTTTTACAACTAGCCGTTCCACATACCTTTCCATTGAATCACCAGGTTTAGGCTCGTATTTTCCTTGGTAAAATCGCGTCCTAGCTTGGCTTTGCATTTTTGCTGACCAGAAAGTACTTAAAAACAATTCCTTAAATTGTGTGTACGACATATCTGGAGTACATGCTACCTTTAGCCATGAACGATCCTGTTCAAAAAACGACTGGCTAGTGATTAACTGTTTGGCCGAGTCCGGAACAGCTTTAATTTGAAAGTATCTTTCAAGTTCTTTGAGGTAAGCTTTCGGGTTTATTCCCCCCTTGGAACCAAATCTAGGAAGCTTTAACTCGATATATCCCGAAGAAAGCTGAACAGAACTAGCTTGACATTGTCCATTGTTGCTAGCAGATTTGTTCCTTTCGGTTAGTTTACTTTCCAAATTACGTAATTTTACCTCCGTTTCGGCAGCAAGGTTACGCTGTGATGTTTCTAGATTCTTTTGACTTTCCTCCATTTCTCCCAAGGAATTCTTAAGGTCTCCAACTTCGGATATTATTTTACCTAAATTTTATTCAACACCATCTTTTATTGAATGTTCAAACTCTGAAATCTGACCTAAATTTTCACTGTTTTCTGTGCGCATTTGTTCAATTGAACTTTTATTCGCTTCTACTTTACGGCCAATTTCATTGTTAGTCGTCTCAAGTACATTGCAAGAAGACTTTAACTATGTCTGGACTTTGCTTAAAAGAGTGATCTCAGAGCTAATTTCCTTTTAAAAATCATTTATTTCTCGGCCAATTTCTCCGCGAAAAGTAGCAAATTGCTCTTCAATTCTTTTGTGAGCCATTTCTTGTTTTCTTTCAAGACTCTCGATTTTACTAGACATTTGCACTGAGAGTTCAGACAATTTTTCATTGGATTCTTGAAATTGTGTTGTAAATTGAGCAGATAATTGTGAAAATTTCTCCATTAATAAAGCGGCTATATCGTTCGTCTGGTGTTGCTGAGTCTGCAGTGCAGGAATCACCGAGACTTTTTTTGTACTCATATTGGAGGTATTCTGAAAATTTTCCAAATTTTCCTGCCTTAATTCAACGGGTGATTGGGTGGAATACGCTATTTCTGCGACATTATTGTCTTCCCCGATATGATCCGTATTTGAATCAGTGGGTACTGGCTCCTGTGATAAATTTAACCCTTCCACGATTTCTTTCGACATGTTAATAATGGTACTGGATCTCAAGTGCATCACTTAAAAACTTCACGCTATTTTCAACTATTACGTTGACACACAAAGAATGTTCCAATACACAACAACAAGGAAAAGAAATAAGGATTGCAAAACACACCATCAGAAAGACTTTACACTAATCTGCAAATAAAATGCCTCAAACAACAAGGAAAAGAAATAAGGATTGCAAAACACACCATCAGAAAGACTTTACACTAATCTGCAAATAAAATGCCTCAATAAAATCCGCGATTGCACAATAAAATCAAACCCAAAGAACATTTCACTACACATTCTATAATTTCAATGGAAAAATTACAAGAACAATTTACTCATCAAATACCTTCGCGGGAAAATGGTTTAAATATGAAAAAATATCGTTACCCTGGACATATTGCTCAAAATCCACACAAATATTTCGACAACTACTTGCAATTGTCATAAAGAAAACATCACAACAATTATCAACGCCGTAATACAACAGAATTTGAGTGCGTTTGGACAAAACCCATTGCACATTCCCATGTCACACAAGATAATTATTATTTAACACACGCAATGTACACAAAATAAATTTATCAGATCTTATTGCAGACCAACTTGCATCTAAGATCAACAAGTACAACATGAATTTATACATGCATTAACTACGCAAACTAATACAAACTACTTTCTATCTACAAAATAAGAAAGTTGCCAAGGATATAGTGCTGTCTTTCGTTCATGGCATAATTAATTTTTGCAATTAATAATCGAAAAGCCCCACTTGGTTCGCCATTGTAACGTTCTGACCTCATTACCTGATTTAAAATTATAATTAATTTTATTATCATGAAAGGTAGAACTTGCGTGAATACTTTATATGAGAAATCACAAATGGTTTTATTTCAATTACTGAAATGACATATATAACAAAATTAGTTAAAATTAATCAGTTGTCCTTTTGCGGGCGCCAGGGTATTTTATATAAAATACACAAAATTAAATAGTAAACAAATTCAACATTCTGACTTCACTTCTGAAAGAAATGTTTGCTCCGGGCTATGAGAGTTCTTATCAGCAGGGTCGTAGCTGGGCAATGCTATGAACTTGAAAATGTAGCTAGCACAGTGTCCTTCATTGGCGATGTATAATTACCGAATTTTGATGTCGGCCACACATACTGTATGAAGTTTTCTGCTCTGCTACAGAACAGTGTGTGCACAGTTCTACATAACACCCTTTGCCTGAGCACCTCCGTTCAAACAAAGTGGCTGATGTACCGTTCCAGGCAGCACATTCTCATTAACGCACAGACAGTCCACATCGACCGATCGTGAATGCCGACCAGCACTGAATGAACCTTCTCTCCTCTCGTTCGTCGTGCCACATGCAAAAACAGAAAATTCTCGCAGATCACCCTGTTTGTCTACCTGGCACGCACAAATCTCCCCTCCATTAGCCCACACTCTTCTCCCCTCGCTAATTCTAGGAACCGGTCTGCTGGTATTCCTCAGAACAGCCGCTCCACACCTTTACACAGAGTCCAAATGCCCACTAAAATATTCCACATTTAATTAATAAATCTACGTTATGAATGTAAGCGGTACAAGAAGCGTTCGTTACATGTTCCCCTTGGTTCGGCAAATTTAAATAAACTAGTTTTATTTAAATATTCACAATAAGAAATATACACATTTGCCTTCCTCGTCCATTACTCTAACAATAATTATAAATCTGGTATCCTATTCTATCACAAGTTCCACCAACATGAATAGTTAACCGAACATAGACTTTTCTTACTCCCATCCCTGATTTTGGGTAGATTTGTGCAAGCCTTAAATACATATATAACCACTTTAAATATAACCTTATAAGTAACAAATTATTGTAGTGATATAGATGTTCTAACAGAATAACATTTTATATCAAATTGAAAATTTAAATTAGACACCATTCTTAATAAATATAGCGCAATACATCATAAGTTGTGATCATCATAGATATTCAACACATAGGATAACACAATCTTAATATATAATGAATGAATAAACCTGGTAGAGAACATATCCTTATCTGAATAATAATAATAAAACTTTTAAGCAGTGAAGTCATCATCTATGATGTGCAGAGTTGTCCAAAGCAATGCAAGATTGTTCGAAATATTTTCTTACTATGTCACCGCGAAGCAAAGTAGTTGTAATGGATTTCAGCCACCATCCTTTTAGTGTAAAAATGACAATTACATGCCCTTTTATCTCCGCTTGTTACAGACCTCGCGTGATTTTTAAATTAACATGATCTCTATCAAGTGTACGCGGATGCTGTCCCAGTATACTTCCCGATTTCCCAAGACAACGTTATAAGTACATTTGCTCCATGGCATAAAAGAATTTTGTTCATGGAATGCTGATTCGCGTAATTCCTTATGAACAAAACAAAAATAAAATATTATCTACCTAGTACCTCGGAGATCCTTTTCCCTTGGCTACTTGGTGATTTGATATGCCACACAACATCTGTGAAGTTCCAGAAATTTATCTGTAAATGTACCCCAACGTATTGGAATCCTTCTGTCTGCCAGAAATCAACTCCCAACATATTATCTCGGAAAGTTTTTATCCTTTTCCGGCACATATATGCCCATCGTCACTATCAAGAGAAACAAGTTGCACCAAATGATCCTCGCGCGACTGTACCAAAACTTTGTGATCATCAGAATACTCTTTCAAGTTTCGTGAATTATGGGGTTAAAGTCATTGGTTCCATTAGTGAATAAGTGACTGTTAACTGAGATTATCCTTTTCACCATGCATGGAATATATATATTATAATAAACTTTGCAAAAGCTTCTTATTGGTGTATGATTGTGGACTGGTGCGTAATAATACTCGTTTGAAATTATGCTTTGGTCTTGCTATATCCGCATCATTCCTCATCCACACCGCCATTTCGCCAGTATGTTAAATTAATAAGGCAAAACTGTGGAGAGCCCTCAGCATCCCCGGCGAAATCTCATTGTTTTAATTGGTCACCCTGCGATGTTTCGCGTGCTGGCACCAACTCTCAATTCATTTTCACTTTCGTTCTGAATGTTATTGCCGGGATCGACGGTTAGAATAGCATTCACCTCCGGCGAACCCCCGCGTGTTTGCCCGTGACCATCCCGCTGACCATCAGTCTTCCACGGTTTCTTATCGCCAGATTGGGCTTGCTTCCAATTTTTACCTCACTTGGGGTTACTACTGTTATTGAAACTTTGCCGTGCATTATTGGCCGGAAGTATCCATGAGAATTAGAGCGATTGTCCTTGCACATTTTCCGCGCACTGTTCACGGCTCGCTCGTTGTCCTATGGCATCTAGATTCCGCAGTGTTTCTAATAAATCAGTGATATTCTTTACATATACAGGCGAGATGTGTTCTTGAACCCCCGGGCTGAAATGTGAGCTTATTACATCAATGAACTCCGCGTCGGCATCACTGTGTCAAAATAACGACTTTTTACGACTAACCGTTCCACATACCTTTCCATTGAATCACCAGGTTTAGGCGTATTTTCCTTGGTAAAATCGCGTCCTAGCTTGGTTTTGAATTTTTGCTGACCAGAAAGTACTAAAAACAATTCCTTAAATTGTGTGTACGACATATCTGGAGTACATGCTACCTTTAGCCATGAACGATCCTGTTCAAAAAATGACTGGCTAATGATTAAAAGTTTTGCCGAGTCCGGAACAGCTTTAATTTGAAAGTATCTTTCAAGTTCTTTGAGGTAAGCTTTCGGGTTTATTCCCCCCTTGGAACCAAATCTAGGAAGCTTTAACTCGATATATCCCGAAGAAAGCTGAACAGAACTAGCTGACATTTGTCCATTGTTGCTAGCAGATTTGTTCCTTTCGGTTAGTTTACTTTCCAAATTACGTAATTTTACCTCCGTTTCGGCAGCAAGGTTACGCTGTGATGTTTCTAGATTCTTTTGACTTTCCTCCATTTCTCCCAAGGAATTCTTAAGGTCTCCAACTTCGGATATTATTTTACCTAATTTTATTCAACACCATCTTTTATGAATGTTCAAACTCTGAAATCTGACCTAAATTTTCACTGTTTTCTGTGCGCATTTGTTCAATTGAACTTTTATTCGCTTCTACTTACGGCAAATTTCATTGTTAGTCGTCTCAAGTACATTGCAAGAAGACTTTAACTCCGTCTGGACTTTGCTTAAAAGAGTGATCTCAGAGCTAATTTCCTTTTAAAATCATTTATTTCTCGGCCAATTTCTCGCGAAAAGTTAGCAAATTGCTCTTCAATTCTTTTGTGAGCCATTTCTTGTTTTCTTTCAAGATCTCGATTTTACTAGACATTGCACTGAGAGTTCAGACAATTTTTCATTGGATTCTTGAAATTGTGTTGTAAATTGAGCAGATAATTGTGAAAATTTCTCCATTAATAAAGCGGCTATATCGTTCGTCTGGTGTTGCTGAGTCTGCAGTGCAGGAATCACCGAGACTTTTTTTGTACTCATATTGGAGGTATTCTGAAAATTTTCCTGCCTTAATTCAACGGGTGATTGGGTGGAATACGCTATTTCTGCGACATTATTGTCTTCCCCGATATGATCCGTATTTGAATCAGTGGGTACTGGCTCCTGTGATAAAGTTAACCTTCCACGATTTCTTTCGACATGTTAATAATGGTACTGGATCTCAAGTGCATCACTTAAAACTTCACGCTATTTTCAACTATTACGTTGACACACAAAGAATGTTCCAATACACAACAACAAGGAAAAGAAATAAGGATTGCAAAACACACCATCAGAAAGACTTTACACTAATCTGCAAATAAAATGCCTCAAACAACAAGGAAAAGAAATAAGGATTGCAAAACACACACCAGAAGAAAGACTTTACACTAATCTGCAAATAAAATGCCTCAATAAAATCCGCGATTGCACAATAAAATCAAACCCAAAGAACATTTCACTACACATTCTAATTTCATGGAAAAATTACAAGAAACAATTTACTCATCAAATACCTTCGCGGGAAAATGGTTTAAAATATGAAAAAATATCGTTACCCTGGACATATTGCTCAAAATCCACACAAATATTTCGACAACTACTTGCAATTGTCATAAAGAAAACATCACAAACAATTATCAACGCCGTAATACAACAGAATTTGAGTGCGTTTGGACAAAACCATTGCACATTCCCATGTCACACAAGATAATTATTATTTAACACACGCAATGTACACAAAATAAATTTATCAGATCTTATTGCAGAACCAACTTGCATCTAAGATCAACAAGTACAACATGAATTTATACATGCATTAACTACGCAAACTAATACAAAACTACTTTCTATCTACAAAATAAGAAAGTTGCCAAGGATATAGTGCTGTCTTTCGTTCATGGCATAATTAATTTTTGCAATTAATAATCGAAAAGCCCCACTTGGTTCGCCATTGTAACGTTCGACCTCATTACCTGATTTTAAAATTATAATTAATTTTATTATCATGAAAGGTAGAACTTGCGTGAATACTTTATATGAGAAATCACAAATGGTTTTATTTCAATTACTGAAATGACATATATAACAAAATTAGTTAAAATTAATCAGTTGTCCTTTTGCGGGCGCCAGGGTATTTTATATAAAATACCACAAAATTAAATAGTAAACAAATTCAACATTTCTGACTGTTCACTTCTGAAAGAAATGTTTGCTCCGGGCTATGAGAGTTCTTATCAGCAGGGTCGTAGCTGGGCAATGCTATGAACTGAAAATGTAGCTAGCACATGTGTCCTTCATTGGCGATGTATAATTACCGAATTTTGATGTCGGCCACACATACTGTATGAAGTTTTCTGCTCTGCTACAGAACAGTGTGGCACAGTTCTACATAACACCCTTTGCCTGAGCACCTCCGTTCAAACAAGGTGGCTGATGTACCGTTCCAGGCAGCACATTCTCATTAATGCACAGACAGTCCACATCGACCGATAGTGCCTTGCCGACATGCTCCTGAATGAATCTTCTCTCCTCTCGTTCGTCGTGCCACATTGCAAAAACAGAAATTCCGCCGATCACCCTGTTTGTCTACCTGGCACGCACAAATCTCCCCTCCCATTAGGCCCACACTCTTCTCCCCTCGCTAATTCTAGGAACCGGTCCTGCTGGCTATTCCTCAGAATCAGCCGCTCCACACCTTTACACAGAATCCAAATGCCCACTAAATATTCCACATGTTATTAATAAATCTACGTTTATGAATGTAAAGCGGTACAAGACGCGTTCGTTACATGTTCCCCTTGGTTCCGGCAAATTTAAATAAACTAGTTTTTATTTAAATATTCACAATAAGAAATATACACATTTGCCTTCCTCGTCATTACTCTAACAATAATTATAAATCTGGTATCTTGTATTCTAACCTATTCCATCACAAGTTCCACCAACATGAATAGTTAACCGAACATATGTCCCTGGCTAACTTTTTTGACATAGACTTTTCCCCATCCCTGATTTTGGGTAGATTTGTGCAAGCCTTAAATACATAATATAACCACTTTAAATATAACCTTATAAGTAACAATTATTGTAGTGATATAGATGTTCTAACAGAATAACATTTTATATCAAATTGAAAATTTAAATTAGACACCATTCTTAATAAATATAGCGCAATACATCATAAGTTGTGATCATCATAGATATTCAACACATAGGATAACACAATCTTAATATATAATGAATGAATAAACCTGTTAGAGAACATATCCTATCTGAATAATAATAAACTTTTAAGCAGTGAAGTCATCATCTATGATGTGCAGAGTTGTCCAAAGCAATGCAAGATTGTTCGAAATATTTTCTTACTATGTCACCGCGAAGCAAAGTAGTTGTAATGGATTTCAGCCATCCATCCTTATTAGTGTAAAAATGACAATTACATGCCCTTTTATCTCCGCTTGTTACAGACCTCGCGTGATTTTTAAATTAACATGATCTCTATCAAGTGTACGCGGATGCCTGTCCCAGTATACTTCCCGATTTCCAAAGACAACGTTATAAGTACATTTTGCTCCATGGCATAATAAGAATTTTGTTCATGAAATACTGATTCGCGTTATTCCTTATGAACAAACAAAAATAAAATATTATCTCCCTAGTACCTCGGAGATCCTTTTCCCTTGGCTACTTGGTGATTTGATATGCCACACAACATCTGTGAAGTTCCAGAAATTTATCTGTAAATGTACCCCAACGTATTGGAATCCTTCTGTCTGCCAGAAATCAACTCCCAAAATATTATCTTAGGAAGTTTTTATCCTTTTCCGGCACATATATGCCTATCGTCACTATCAAGAGAAACAAGTTGCACCAAATGATCCTCGCGCGACTGTACCAAAACTTTGTGATCATCAGAATACTCTTTCAAGTTTCGTGAATTATGGGATTAAAGTCATTGGTTCCATTAGTGAATAAGTGACTGTTAATTGAGATTATCCTTTTCACCATGCATGGAATATATATATTATAATAAACTTTGCAAAAGCTTCTTATTGGTGTATGATTGTGGACTGGTGAGTAATAATACTCGTTTGATTATGCTTTGGTCTTGCTATATCCGTCTCACTCTCCTCATCCACCACACCGCCATTTCACCAGTATATTAAATTAATAAGGCAAAACTGTGGAGAACCCTCAGCATCCCCGGCGAAATCTCATTGTTTTAATTGGTCACCCTGCGATGTTTCGCGTGTGGCACCAACTCTCAATTCATTTTCACTTTCGTTCTGAATGTTATTGCCTGGATAGACGGTTAGAATAGCATTCACCTCCGGCGAACCCCCGCGTGTTTGCCCGTGACCATCCCGCTGACCTTCAGTCTTCCACGGTTTCTTATCGCCAGACTGGGCTTGCTTCCAATTTTTACCTCACTTGGGGTTACTACTGTTATTGAAACTTTGCCCGTTATTCTGATTATTTGGCCGGAAGTATCCATGAGAATTAGAGCGATTGTCTTGCACATTTTCCGCGCACTGTTCACGGCTCGCTCGTTGTCCTATGACATCTAGATTCCGCAGTGTTTCTAATAAATCAGTGATATTCTTTACATATACAGACGAAATGTGTTCTTGAACCCTAGGCTGAAATGGGAGCTTATTACATCAATGAACTCCAGCGTCTGGCTATCACTGTGCGGCGAAGTAACGACTTTTTTACAACTAGCCGTTCCACATACCTTTCCATTGAATCACCAGGTTTAGGCTCGTATTTTCCTTGGTAAAATCGGCGTCCTAGCTTGGCTTTTGCATTTTGCTGACCAGAAAGTACTTAAAAACAATTCCTTAAATTGTGTGTACGACATATCTGGAGTACATGCTACCTTTAGCCATGAACGATCCTGTTCAAAAAACGACTGGCTAGTGATTAAACTGTTTGGCCGAGTCCGGAACAGCTTTAATTTGAAAGTATCTTTCAAGTTCTTTGAGGTAAGCTTTCGGGTTTATTCCCCCCTTGGAACCAAATCTAGGAAGCTTTAACTCGATATATCCCGAAGAACAGCTGAGCAGCAACTAGCTTGCACATTGTCCATTGTTGCTAGCAGATTTGTTCCTTTCGGTTAGTTTACTTTCCAAATTACGTAATTTTACCTCCGTTTCGGCTAGCAAGGCTTACGCTGTGATGTTCTAGATTCTTTTGACTTTCCTCCATTTCTCCCAACGGAATTCTTAAGGTCTCCAACTTCGGATATTATTTTACCTAAATTTTATTCAACACCATCTTTTATTGAATGATTCAAACTCTAGAAATCTGACCCTAAATTTTCACTGTTTTCTGTGCGCATTTGTTCAATTGAACTTTTATTCGCTTCTACCTTTACGGCCAATTTCAGTTGTTAGTCGTCTCAAGGACATTGCAAGGAAGACTTTAACTCCGTCTGGACTTTGCTTAAAAGAGCTGATCTCAGAGCTAATTTCCTTTTAAAAATCATTTATTTCTCGGCCAATTTCTCCGCGAAAAGTAGCAAATTGCTCTTCAATTCTTTTGTGAGCCATTTCTTGTTTTCTTTCAAGAATTCTCGATTTTACTAGACATTTGCACTGAGAGTCAGACAATTTTTCATTGGATTCTTGAAATTGTGTTGTAAATTGAGCAGATAATTGTGAAAATTTCTCCATTAAGTAAAGCGGCTATATCGTTCGTCTGGTGTTGCTGAGTCTGCAGTGCAGGAATCACCGAGACTTTTTTTGTACTCATATTGGAGGTATTCTGAAAATTTTCCAAATTTTCCTGCCCTAATTCAACGGGTGATTGGGTGGAATACGCTATTTCTGCGACATTATTGTCTTCCCCGATATGATCCGTATTTGAATCAGTGGGTACTGGCTCCTGTGATAAATTTAACCCTTCCACGATTTCTTTCGACATGTTAATAATGGTACTGGATCTCAAGTGCATCACTTAAAAACTTCACGCTATTTTCAACTATTACGTTGACACACAAAGAATGTTCCAATACACAACAACAAGGAAAAAGAAATAAGGATTGCAAAACACACCATCAGAAAGACTTTACACTAATCTGCAAATAAAATGCCTCAAACAACAAGGAAAAGAAATAAGGATTGCAAAACACACCAATCAGAAAAGACTTTACACTAATCTGCAAATAAATGCCTCAATAAAATCCGCGATTGCACAATAAAATCAAACCCAAAGAACATTTCACTACACATTCTATAATTTCAATGGAAAAATTACAAGAACAATTTACTCATCAAATACCTCGCGGGAAAAATGGTTTAAATATGAAAAAATATCGTTACCCTGGACATATTGCTCAAAATCCACACAAATATTTCGACAAACTACTTGCAATTGTCATAAAGAAAACATCACAACAATTATCAACGCCGTAATACAACAGAATTTGAGTGCGTTTGGACAACACCCATTGCACATTCCATGTCACACAAGATAATTATTATTTAACACACGCAATGTACACAAAATAAATTTATCAGATCTATTGCAGAACCAACTTGCATCTAAGATCAACAAGTACAACATGAATTTATACATGCATTAACTACGCAAACTAATACAAACTACTTTCTATCTACAAAATAAGAAGTTGCCAAGGATATAGTGCTGTCTTTCGTTCATGGCATAATTAATTTTTGCAATTAATAATCGAAAAGCCCCACTTGGTTCGCCATTGTAACGTTCTGACCTCATTTACCTGATTTTAAAATTATAATTAATTTTATTATCATGAAAGGTAGAACTTGCGTGAATACTTTATATGAGAAATCACAAATGGTTTTATTTCAATTACTGAAATGACATATATAACAAAATTAGTTAAAATTAATCAGTTGTCCTTTTGCGGGCGCCAGGGTATTTTATATAAAATACACAAAATTAAATAGTAAACAAATTCAACATTCTGACTGTTCACTTCTGAAAGAAATGTTTGCTCCGGGCTATGAGAGTTCTTATCAGCAGGGTCGTAGCTGGGCAATGCTATGAACTTGAAAATGTAGCTAGCACAGTGTCCTTCATTGGCGATGTATAATTACCGAATTTTGATGTCGGCCACACATACTGTATGAAGTTTTCTGCTCTGCTACAGAAACAGTGTGTGCACAGTTCTACATAACACCCTTTGCCTGAGCACCTCCGTTCAAACAAAGTGGCTGATGTACCGTTCCAGGCAGCACATTCTCATTAACGCACAGACAGTCCACATCGACCGATCGTGAATGCCGACCAGCACTGAATGAACCTTCTCTCCTCTCGTTCGTCGTGCCACATGCAAAAACAGAAATTCCGCAGATCACCCTGTTTGTCTACCTGGCACGCACAAATCTCCCCTCCATTAGGCCCACACTCTTCTCCCCTCGCTAATTCTAGGAACCGGTCTGCTGGTATTCCTCAGAACAGCCGCTCCACACCTTTACACAGAGTCCAAATGCCCACTAAAATATTCCACATGTTAAATAAACATCATATCGTTTATGAATGTAACGAGCGGTCACAAGAAGCGTTCGTTACATGTTCCCCTTGGTTCGGCAAATTTAAATAAACTAGTTTTATTTAAATATTCACAATAAGAAATATACACATTTGCCTTCCTCGTCCATTACTCTAACAATAATTATAAATCTGGTATCCTGTATTCTAACCTATTTCATCACAAGTTCCACCAACATGAATAGTTAACCGAACATAGACTTTTCCCCATCCCTGATTTTGGGTAGATTTGTGCAAGCCTTAAATACATAATATAACCACTTTAAATATAACCTTATAAGTAACAAATTATTGTAGTGATATAGATGTTCTAACAGAATAACATTTTATATCAAATTGAAAATTTAAATTACACCATTCTTAATAAATATAGCGCAATACATCATAAGTTGTGATCATCATAGATATTCAACACATAGGATAACACAATCTTAATATATAATGAATGAATAAACCTGGTAGAGAACATATCCTATCTGAATAATAATAAACTTTTAAGCAGTGAAGTCATCATCTATGATGTGCAGAGTTGTCCAAAGCAATGCAAGATTGTTCGAAATATTTTCTTACTATGTCACCGCGAAGCAAAGTAGTTGTAATGGATTTCAGCCACCATCCTTTTAGTGTAAAAATGACAATTACATGCCCTTTTATCTCCGCTTGTTACAGACCTCGCGTGATTTTTAAATTAACATGATCTCTATCAAGTGTACGCGGATGCTGTCCCAGTATACTTCCCGATTTCCCAAGACAACGTTATAAGTACATTTGCTCCATGGCATATAGAATTTTGTTCATGGAATACTGATTCGCGTTATTCCTTATGAACAAAACAAAATAAAATATTATCTCCCTAGTACCTCGGAGATCCTTTTCCCTTGGCTACTTGGTGATTTGATATGCCACACAACATCTGTGAAGTTCCAGAAATTTATCTGTAAATGTACCCCAACGTATTGGAATCCTTCTGTCTGCCAGAAATCAACTCCCAAAATATTATCTAGGAAAGTTTTTATCCTTTTCCGGCACATATATGCCTATCGTCACTATCAAGAGAAACAAGTTGCACCAAATGATCCTCGCGCGACTGTACCAAAACTTTGTGATCATCAGAATACTCTTTCAAGTTTCGTGAATTATGGGATTAAAGTCATTGGTTCCATTAGTGAATAAGTGACTGTTAATTGAGATTATCCTTTTCACCATGCATGGAATATATATATTATAATAAACTTTGCAAAAGCTTCTTATTGGTGTATGATTGTGGACTGGTGAGTAATAATACTCGTTTGATTATGCTTTGGTCTTGCTATATCCGTCTCACTCTCCTCATCCACCACACCGCCATTTCACCAGTATATTAAATTAATAAGGCAAAACTGTGGAGAACCCTCAGCATCCCCGGCGAAATCTCATTGTTTTAATTGGTCACCCTGCGATGTTTCGCGTGTGGCACCAACTCTCAATTCATTTTCACTTTCGTTCTGAATGTTATTGCCTGGATAGACGGTTAGAATAGCATTCACCTCCGGCGAACCCCCGCGTGTTTGCCCGTGACCATCCCGCTGACCTTCAGTCTTCCACGGTTTCTTATCGCCAGACTGGGCTTGCTTCCAATTTTTTACCTCACTTGGGGTTACTACTGTTATTGAAACTTTGCCCGTTATTCTGATTATTTGGCCGGAAGTATCCATGAGAATTAGAGCGATTGTCTTGCACATTTTCCGCGCACTGTTCACGGCTCGCTCGTTGTCCTATGACATCTAGATTCCGCAGTGTTTCTAATAAATCAGTGATATTCTTTACATATACAGACGAAATGTGTTCTTGAACCCTAGGGCTGAAATGGGAGCTTATTACATCAATGAACTCCGCGTCTGGCATCACTGCGGCGAAGTAACGACTTTTTACAACTAGCCGTTCCACATACCTTTCCATTGAATCACCAGGTTTAGGCTCGTATTTTCCTTGGTAAAATCGCGTCCTAGCTTGGCTTTGCATTTTTGCTGACCAGAAAGTACTTAAAAACAATTCCTTAAATTGTGTGTACGACATATCTGGAGTACATGCTACCTTTAGCCATGAACGATCCTGTTCAAAAAACGACTGGCTAGTGATTAACTGTTTGGCCGAGTCCGGAACAGCTTTAATTTGAAAGTATCTTTCAAGTTCTTTGAGGTAAGCTTTCGGGTTTATTCCCCCCTTGGAACCAAATCTAGGAAGCTTTAACTCGATATATCCCGAAGAAAGCTGAACAGAACTAGCTTGACATTGTCCATTGTTGCTAGCAGATTTGTTCCTTTCGGTTAGTTTACTTTCCAAATTACGTAATTTTACCTCCGTTTCGGCAGCAAGGTTACGCTGTGATGTTTCTAGATTCTTTTGACTTTCCTCCATTTCTCCCAAGGAATTCTTAAGGTCTCCAACTTCGGATATTATTTTACCTAAATTTTATTCAACACCATCTTTTATTGAATGTTCAAACTCTGAAATCTGACCTAAATTTTCACTGTTTTCTGTGCGCATTTGTTCAATTGAACTTTTATTCGCTTCTACTTTACGGCCAATTTCATTGTTAGTCGTCTCAAGTACATTGCAAGAAGACTTTAACTATGTCTGGACTTTGCTTAAAAGAGTGATCTCAGAGCTAATTTCCTTTTAAAAATCATTTATTTCTCGGCCAATTTCTCCGCGAAAAGTAGCAAATTGCTCTTCAATTCTTTTGTGAGCCATTTCTTGTTTTCTTTCAAGACTCTCGATTTTACTAGACATTTGCACTGAGAGTTCAGACAATTTTTCATTGGATTCTTGAAATTGTGTTGTAAATTGAGCAGATAATTGTGAAAATTTCTCCATTAATAAAGCGGCTATATCGTTCGTCTGGTGTTGCTGAGTCTGCAGTGCAGGAATCACCGAGACTTTTTTGTACTCATATTGGAGGTATTCTGAAAATTTTCCAAATTTTCCTGCCTTAATTCAACGGGTGATTGGGTGGAATACGCTATTTCTGCGACATTATTGTCTTCCCCGATATGATCCGTATTTGAATCAGTGGGTACTGGCTCCTGTGATAAATTTAACCCTTCCACGATTTCTTTCGACATGTTAATAATGGTACTGGATCTCAAGTGCATCACTTAAAAACTTCACGCTATTTTCAACTATTACGTTGACACACAAAGAATGTTCCAATACACAACAACAAGGAAAAGAAATAAGGATTGCAAAACACACCATCAGAAAGACTTTACACTAATCTGCAAATAAAATGCCTCAAACAACAAGGAAAAGAAATAAGGATTGCAAAACACACCATCAGAAAGACTTTACACTAATCTGCAAATAAAATGCCTCAATAAAATCCGCGATTGCACAATAAAATCAAACCCAAAGAACATTTCACTACACATTCTATAATTTCAATGGAAAAATTACAAGAACAATTTACTCATCAAATACCTTCGCGGGAAAATGGTTTAAATATGAAAAAATATCGTTACCCTGGACATATTGCTCAAAATCCACACAAATATTTCGACAACTACTTGCAATTGTCATAAAGAAAACATCACAACAATTATCAACGCCGTAATACAACAGAATTTGAGTGCGTTTGGACAAAACCCATTGCACATTCCCATGTCACACAAGATAATTATTATTTAACACACGCAATGTACACAAAATAAATTTATCAGATCTTATTGCAGAACCAACTTGCATCTAAGATCAACAAGTACAACATGAATTTATACATGCATTAACTACGCAAACTAATACAAACTACTTTCTATCTACAAAATAAGAAAGTTGCCAAGGATATAGTGCTGTCTTTCGTTCATGGCATAATTAATTTTTGCAATTAATAATCGAAAAGCCCCACTTGGTTCGCCATTGTAACGTTCTGACCTCATTACCTGATTTAAAATTATAATTAATTTTATTATCATGAAAGGTAGAACTTGCGTGAATACTTTATATGAGAAATCACAAATGGTTTTATTTCAATTACTGAAATGACATATATAACAAAATTAGTTAAAATTAATCAGTTGTCCTTTTGCGGGCGCCAGGGTATTTTATATAAAATACACAAAATTAAACAGTAAACAAATTCAACACTTTGACTGTTCACTTCTGAAAGAAATGTTTGCTCCGGGCTATGAGAGTTCTTATCAGCAGGGTCGTAGCTGGGCAATGCTATGAACTTGAAAATGTAGCTAGCACAGTGTCCTTCATCGGCGATATATAATTACCGAATTTTGATGTCGGCCACACAGACTGGATGAAGTTTTCTGCTCTACTACGGAACAGTGTGGCACAGTTCT
Organism: Vandiemenella viatica; assembly: GCA_031002005.1. NCBI lineage: Eukaryota > Metazoa > Arthropoda > Insecta > Orthoptera > Morabidae > Vandiemenella > Vandiemenella viatica. The sequence goes on along the minus strand of CM061921.1, from coordinate 187,149,485 downwards.
TCAGAACACCCTTTGCCTGAGCACCTCCGTTCAAACAAAGTGGCTGATGTCCCGTTCCAGGCAGCACATTCTCATTAACGAACAGTCCACATCGACCGATCGTGAATGCCGACCAGCACTAAATGAACCTTCTCTCCTCTCGTTCGTCGTGCCACATGCAAAAACAGAAATTCCGCAGATCACCCTGTTAGTCTACCTGGCACGCACAAATCTCCACTCCTTTAGGCCCACACTCTTCTCCCCTGGCTAATTCTAGGAACCGGCCTGCTGGTATTCCTCAGAACAGCCGCTCCACACCTTTACACAAAGTCCAAATGCCCACTAAAATATTCCACATGTTATTAATAAATCTACGTTTATGAATGTAACGAGCGGTACAAGACGCTTTCGTTACAGTAAGAACAAGTCGATTTAAATCAAGTCACGCGACGGGGCTGTTTTTAATGTGTTATAATTGTATTCATTGAGTTTTCGTTAGTTTTTCTGTATTTTCACTATTTATTTGACTTGTATTATTTAGTGTAGTTTGGTTTTGTTTATTTTATTTTTCTTAATATGGTTTTTGCTTTAGTTTAAATTATTAAAGTTTTGTCCTAACTTCTTTACTCAAGTTAGATTTAATCATTATTTTATTCTATTATGGTATTATGAATTGAACAAATTATTTTTGTTTTATTTTTGTTTTAATTATTTGTTAGGTTACGTTAGTACAGATCATATTTTTATTATTGGTTTGCTTAGTTTTATTTAGTTTAGTTTTATCATATTTTCTTTCATTAGTTTTCTTTAGATTTGTATTATTTTTTATTATTTAAATTTATTTTACATTATTGTATTTGTTTTATTTTAAAAATTAATTTATTTGTTTGAAATTCCATTTTCTATATTAGTAAATTGCTATCCTACATTTATTACCTACCGTTATATTTAAATTTTATTCATATTGACTGATTTAATTTTGTTCCATTTGGTAGAGTTTTTGTTTGTTTCAAATTGTCTATATCTCTTAAGTTTCATTTTAATATATTTCTCTATTATTTATATTTGTTTCGTTTTTAGCTTTGAGAATTACAGGTTAGTATAGTAAAGTTACGATATTAATTATTATTTCTTAAAACTACTTTATTTTCTGTTTTCCCAACTTTTGTTATCTTTTGTAATGTTTATTAAGCTTGCATAGGGTCAAGTGGATTTTAAGTAAATCCTGCCTCAAGGATGTTTTTTATCATTTGTTTTATTTATAATAATTTTATTTTGTTTTGTTTTGTTGCATTTTTAATTGTTTGTTTGAATTTTACTATTTAGAAAAATTTATATATTTTTTTTAAATGTTAATATTTTATAATTATTGTAGTTTTTTCTATATGGAAGTTTGTTTTAATTCTTAAAGTCTTCTATTATATTATATTACTATGAAATTTTCAGTATTTTAATTGCTTTAATTATTTCAGTTTAGTTACTTTAGTACAGTTTATGTTATTATTGTTTTGCATAGTTTTGTTTGGTTTAGTTTCATCATACTTTGTTTAGATCTGTACATTTTCATTCTTTAAATTTATTTTACTTTATTGTATTTTATTTGTTTAAACAATTTATTTATTTGTTTCAAATTTCATTTTATAAATGAGTTAAGTGCCGTACTAGAATTATCGATTTTTGTTTTTGGCATTCAAATAGATTTTTTTAGTTTAGTTTGGTTTTGTTTTTGTTTGTTTCAAGTTGGCAATTTTGGTTAAGTATTATTTTAAAAGCATTCTCTTTTTTTGTTTTTATTTTATGTTTTTGGTTTGATTATTACAGGTTAGTTTAGTTGTAATGATTTTGATTTTTAGATCACTTTATTTTTTTGTTATAATACTCTGATTAGATTGATTTATTTTCTATTTCCAAGTAAAAATATAAACTAAACTAAATTGATCAACCTGAAATATTAAAACAAAAAAAATATAACATAGTAAAAATAGAAATATTTATACTATTTTAATTGAAAACTCAGTAATTAGTACAAAACATGAGTACACTAGAAAAAACAATACAGGAATTAAACTAAAATAAAGTAACAAAAAATTAAATACATAGAAATAAACACTCTAATTAATACAAATCACATAAACAATTGAAATATAACAAAACAAACCAAAACTAAGTTAAAATTATTAAAACAATTGAAAAACAACAGTGACATTATTTAAATTGACTTGAACTTACCAAAGCCGACTTAACTTTATAATAGAAAGCCAAACAAGAAAAAACAGAAAAAATATAACATTACAAAGCTAATCTGAGCTAAGTATGGAAATCAATACTAACCTGTAGCAACAAAAACTAAAAAAAAATGAAAATAAAAGCAAAATATGTTAAAGCCAAACTAAACTATACCAGAAAAACTTGAAACAAAACAAACAAATTGTAGTAAACTTAAAATATCAGTATGAATGTAAAATAAACAAATATAACACAAAAAATCTAGGATGGCACTATGATCATGTCGCCAGTAGAATTACGATCAAAACAATTAAATTTTTATAAAACAAAATAAATAAATAAATTTCTAAAATAGAATTATACTAATCTAAACAACAATAATCAAAACAAAACTAAACTACACAAAACTAATCAAAAATGTACTATACATATAAACTAAACTTAAGTAATTTAAAAAACAAATATTAAAAAAATTAACAAACTAAGCAAAACAAAATAAATAAAAATAATCTACTCTATATAACACAAATCAAATAAACAGTTAAAACTATAACAATTAAACCAAAACCATATTAAAATATTAACGAAAATAGAAAACAAAAGTCCTAAGGCAGGACTTGATTCAAATTGAATTGAAACTACCCAAGCCAATTATACTATAGAAAACAAAAGAAGAGATAACAAAAGTATTGTGACATTAAAAAATTATACTGAGCTAAAAACTAAAATAAACTAACTAGCAAAAAATGAAACTATAACAAAACTAATGAAAACAATACAGAAATACGTTTTCACAAACCTAAACTAAACTAGACAAACTATACAAACTAAACAAAATTGTAATAAACTAAAAAAAATTAATATGAATACAAAATAAACAAAACATATCCAAATAAATCAAGTACAGTATTTCCCCAATAGATTTTGAAACAAAACAAATAAAATTCATAAATTTTTATAAATAAAATAAAGTAAAATACACTTAAAAAATAAAATAATACAAACTGAAACAAGAATCATCAAAACAAATATAACAAAATAAAACTATGAAAAAAGATTAATACAAATATAAACTAAACTAAAATAAACAAACCAAAATATTTAAAAGAAATATAAAACAATAAAAAATAAATATTTGTAATACTGTAATAGAAATATTAGTAATTAAAACATAACTTCAAGATGATGAAAAAATACATTCATTATACTAAAACAAAGTAAAAAAATAAAACATATAGAAATAAAATACTCTAAGTAATACAAATCAAATATAGAATTCAAAATCTAACAAAACCAATCAAAACTAAATTAAAATAATTAAAACAATTGAAAATCAACGGTACTTTATTTAATTGACTAGAAATTATCCGGGCAGAATCGACATTACAATAGAAAGAAAACCAACGGAAAACACATTAAAAACATAAACCGAGCTAAAAATCAAAAACAAAACTCGAATAAAGTAACCTGTAACAAGAAAAAAATAAAACAAAACAAATGAAAATAAAACAGAAATATATTAAAGCCAAACTAAAGTACATAAAGTGAAAAAATTGTAGTAACCTAAAAAAGTTAATATAAATGGAAAATAAACAAATATAACGTAAAAAACTAATATAGCAATTGATTTATATCTACAACACAATTTGCAACAAAACAAAATAAAAAATAAAGTAAAATAAATTTTGAGAACAAAATATTACAAATCTAATCAAAAATAATCAAAACGAAATATAACAAAACTAAGCTAAACAATATTAAAAATATTAACTAAATTAAATAAACTGAAATAATATTAAAACAAATATAAAACAAAAACCAAACAATTCATAATATAAGGCTAGTAGAAAGTAATAATTTAAACAAACTACACTAATGAATAAAGAAAAAGCCATACTAATTAAACTCAAATAAAAATCAAACTGAGCAAAATAAAATACATAAAAATAAGTTATTCTAAATAACACAAATCAAATAAACAATTAAAAATGCAACAATCGAACCGAAACTAAATTAAAATTAATAAAACAACTTGAAAACCAAAGTCCTGGGGCAGGATTTGAATCAAATTGACTTCACCCCACCCAGGCTGACTCCACAATAGAAAACAAGGCAAGAGAAAACACAAAATAATATAATATTAAGAACCCATAGTAAGTTAAAAATTAAATTCTAAATTAAAATAAACTAACCTGTAACAATCTAAACTGTAAACAAAACTAATTAAAACAAAACAGAAGTACATTAAAACAAACCGGAACCAAACTGGACAAACTTGAAACAACCAAAATGTAAACCAAATTATAGTAAACTAATAAAATGAATATGAATGCAAAATAAATAATAGATAACGCAATAAATCAAGTGTAGAACTTAACTCATTTCGCCAATAGAATTTGAAACAAACAATTAAAAGTTAATAAAACTAAATAAATTAAAATAAATTTCGAATGTAATATAACACAAATCTAAACAACATTAATCCAACCAAATATAACAAAACTAAACCAAATAAAACGAAGCAAAACAATAATAAATTCATAAACTAAACTAAAATAACATAACTGAATTAATTTAAAAAACAAATATAAAACAAAAATAAAACAATTCATAATAATATAATAGCAGAAATTTATAATTAAAACAAACTTCACTACAGATAATAGAAAAAAAATCACACCAATTAAACTAAAACAAAAACCAAATTAAGAAAAATAAAATAAATAAAAATAAGGTAATCTAAAAAACACGAATAAAATAAACAATGGAAAATGCAACAATCAAACCAAAACTAAATTAAAATTATTAAAACAATTTGAATAAAAATTCCTGGGGCAGGACTTGATTCAAATCGACTTCACCCAACCAAAGCTGTACAATAGAAATCAAAAGTACAGGAAACAGAAAGAAATATAATATTATAAAACAATACTAATCGAACAATTAAACTCTAAACTAAAATAAACTAACCAGCAACAATCTAAATAATAAACAAAACTAATTAAAAACATATGAGAAATATATTAAAACTAACCTAAACTAAACTAGACAAACTTGAAACAACCAAATATTAAAATAAATTGTAGTAAACTAAAAAAATTAATATTAAAGTATAATTAACAAACCATAACGGAATAAATTAAGTACTGCACTTTACTCATTTCGCCAATAGAATATTAAACTAAACTAATAAAAGTTTATAAAGCAAAATAAATACAATTTAGTAAAATATATTTAAAATATAAAATAATTCAAACCTATACAAAAATAATAGAAACAAAATATAACAAAACTAAACTAATCAAAATTAAGTACATCAATAGCAAAAACATACACTATAGAAAAATAACCATACTAAAATATTAAAAATCACAAATATAAAACAAAAAACACAACAATTCACAGTATTATTATATAAGAAATTAATAATTAATACAAACTTCACTAAAGAATGTAGAACAACCACACTAATCAGACTTAAACAAAACACCAAATTAAGCAAAACAAAATAAAAAAACCTACTCTAAAAAATACAAATCAAAGAAAAAAGAAATATAATAAATCTAATATAAACATAATTAAAACACTGAAAACAAAAGTCCTGAGGCATGACTTGATTGAAATTTAATTCAATCTAACACTGTAATGTCCCACAGAGCCCAGCGCCTATGTGGCGCAGAGGGGTGCGATTCGTCACTGTGTTTTTCTGGGAAACAGATGGTGACATAAGGCAGAAGCCTGTCTTTTAATGTGAACCTATTTCTTTTGTGCGATCCCCTGAGAATTGTCGTGTGAAGAGCCCATTTAAATATGATTTAATTAAAATACATAATCTTTGCTACTTTTGTGAACTGGTACCATACAAGGTGTCTCACAAGTCAAAACTAATACCCCAGGCAAACGAGCCATTATAAGATGACTCTACAATAGACAACAATAGTACAGGTAACAGAAACAAATATAATATTATAAAACTATACTGAGCTAAAAATTAAGCTCTAAACTAAAATAAACTTGCAAAATTTGAAACTATAAACATAACTAATGAAAACAAAAGAGAAATATGTTAAATCAAACCTAAACTAGACAAACTTGAAATTATCGAAACATAACCAAATTTTAGTAAATAAATAAATCAATAGAAATGAAAAATAAACAAACTATGACGCATTACATCAAATTCAGCACTTAACACATTTCACCAATACAATTTGAAACAAAATATATAAAAATTGACAAAACAAAAATATTACCACAAGTAAAATATCAAACCTAAACAAAAAATAATCAAGCGAAAATATAACAAAAGTGAACTACATAAAACTAAGAAAAAACATTGATAAAAATATAAATTAAACTAATATAAACAAAATGAAATATTGAAACAAAACAAATATTAAACAATAAATATAGAAATATTTATTAAATTGTAATAGAAAAATTAGTAATTACAACAAAACTTCACTAAAGAAGATAATACAACACAATAATTAAACTAAAACAAAAAATAAATAATATAGAAAATCTACTCTAAATAATACAAATCAAATAAAAAATTGAAACTGTAACAAAAAAACAGTAACTAAGTGAAAATTATTAAAATAATTGAAAAGCCACAGTCCTGAGGCAGGACTTAATTTAAATTGACTTGAACTTATCACACTGGAATCAAATTTACAGTAGAAAGTAACACAAGGGAAACAGAAACAACAATACATTAAAAAACTAAACTGACCTAAAAATTAAACTAACCTGTAACAATAAAAACTAAAAACAAAGAAATGAAAATGAAACAGAGATATGTTAAAGCCAAACTAAACTAAACTAGACAAACTTGAAACAAACAGGAACTAAACCAATTTGTATAAACTTATTCAAAATGAATAGAAAATAAAAAGACATAACGCTTAAATCTAGGACAAAACTTGACTCACTTCGCTAATAGCATTAGAAGCAACACAATTGAAAGAGTATAAAACAAATAAAAAATAAAACTAATTTCGAAAATAAAACAATTCAAATCAAACAATAATAATTAAAACAAACTAAACTAAGCAAAACAATAATAAAAATATAAACTAAACTAAAATAACCAAATTGATATAATTTAAATAACAAATATAAAACAAAAATAACTAAAACAAACTACACTAATGAATATAGAAAAAACCACAACAACAAAAACCGAAAAAAGCAATATAAAATAAGTGAATATAACCTACTGTAAAGAAATTATTAAAACAAATTGAAAAAATCCTGAGTCATTACTTACTACAAGTTCACTACACCAAACTCAAGATGATTATACAAAATAAAACTAAAAGTAATATAACATTAAAAAAGAATTCTTAGTTAAAAATTTAAATTGAAATAAACTAACATGTAAAAAATCTAAACTATAAACAAAACTAATACAAATAGTAAAATATGTACAAAAACAAAATAATGGAAACCTAAACAAAAATAATCAAAACAAAATATAACAAAAATATACTAAATAAAACTAAGAAAAATAGAAACATAAAAGAAAACAAATTAAACCAATTGAAATATTAAAACAATACAAATAAAAAATTATAATAGAACAATTAATAACTAAAACAAAACTTCAATAAAGATAAAAAGCACAATATTCAAACAAAAATAAAAAAACAAAGAAAAAATAAAATAAATAGAAATAAACTACTCTAAATAATTCAAATCAAATAAACAATTCGAAGTGTAACAAAACAAACCAAATGTAAGTCAAAATTATTAAAATAATTGAAAAATAACAGTCCTGAGGCAGGACTTCATATAAATTTCCTTGAACTTACCTAAATCGACTCAACTTCACAAAGCAAAACAAGGGAAGTAATAACAATAACACTAAAAAATTAAACTGAACTAAGAATAAAAATCAAAACCAAACTAACTTATAACAATGAAAACTAAATAATGTAAGTAAAAGACAAATATGTTCAAGCCAAACTAAACAAAACTAGACAACTCGAAACAAACAAAAATAAATACCAAATTGTACTAAATATAAAATATCAATATGAATTGAAAATAAACAAACATAACGCAAAAAATCTAGGATGGCACTTGAAACGTTTCACAAATAGATTTTGAAGAAAAACAATTAAAAGATTATAAAATTAAATAAATAAATAAAATGAATTTCTAAAATTAAATAATACAAATCTAAACAACAATAAAACTAAATATAACAAAACTAAACTAAACAAAACGAAGCAAAACAATACTAAAAATATAAACCAATATAAAAGAACCATACTAAAATAATTTAAAAAATAACAATAAACAATTCGTAGTATTGTAATAAAAGAAATTAATAGTTAAAACAAACTTCACATAAGAATATGGAAAAAACCACACCAATTAAAGTAAAACAAAAACCAAATTAATCAAAATAAATAAATGAAAATAAGCCACTCTAAATCACAGAAATCAAATTAATAACGAAATCTGCAACAATCAAAACAAAACTAAATGAAAATTATTAAAAGAAATTGAAAATAAATATCTAGAGGCTGGACTTGAATTCAAATTGACTTCACTCAACACAAGCCAACTCCACAATAGAAAAAAAAGAGAAAACCGAGAGTAATGTAACATTAAAAAATTATACAGAGCTAATAATTAAAATCTAGACCAATATAAACTAACCTGCAAAAATCGAAACTATAAACATAACTAATGAAACCAAAGGAGATATACGTTAAAAAACTAAACTAAACTAGATAAGCATCAAACAACTAAAATCTAAACCACATGGTAATAAACTAAAAAATCAATACAAATGTAAAATAAGTAAAATATAATGCAACAAATCAAGTGCATCGATTGACTCATTTCGCCAATAGAATTTAAATCAAAACTAATTAATACAATAAAGTAAAATATATTTAAAAAATAAAATAATACAAACCTACACAAAGAAAAATCAAAACGATATATAACAAAAACACTAAATAAAACTAAGATTAAAAGGAAAATAGAAACATAAAATAAACTCAAATAAGCAAACTGAATATTAAAACAATTAAAATAGAAATATTATAATAGAAAAATTAGTAACTAAAACAAAACTTCAATAAAGAACATAAAAAATACAATATTTAAACTAAAACAAAGCGATTAAAGTAAAAAATATAGAAATAAACCACTCTAATTAATACAAATCAAATAAACAATTCAAAATGCAATATAACAATCAAAAACTAAGTCCAAATTATTAAAATAATTGAAAAATAATAAAGTAAAATATATTTAAAAAATAAAATAATACAAACCTAAACAAAAATTATCGAAACAAAATATTACAAAACTAAACTAAATAAAATTATAAAAAGTAGAATTAAACATAAACTAAACTAAAAAAACAAACTGAAATAGTTAAAATATATTTTAAAAATTAATTAATTCAAACATAAAAAATTATAATCAAAACAAAATATAAGAAAACTAAGACAATAGAATAATCAAAATATATTTATTTATCTATCTTCTTTCATATATCCCTGCTCAGGAAGGACGTCTGGGATGTGAAACATGTCATGGTTAATACACATACATACAATGAGTCATAATCAAAATGAAAACAAACATATGTTACAAGGACAAATAAAGAGAATAAAAATAAACACTAATTTTTTACAACTGAGTTTTCCAAATTGTTGAATAAAATTAATATTTGGATCAAATCTTTGAATGGGGTAGAGGGAGTTGCCGATAATATAATTTCTCAAATTTCTTTTAAATATAACTTTATTATCCATCAAATGTTTTACACTCTTGGGAATTTTATTAAACAGATGTATTTCAGAATAATTAACTCCTCTTTGTATTAATGACAGAGATGTTTGTATTTTGAGCAAGTTATTTCTGTTTCTTGTATTGAAATTATGTACCTGTGAATGGATGTAAACAGATTAAAATGTTCTGTGACAAAGCACATGAGAGAATATATATACTGAGAAGTCGTTGTAAGAATATTGAGTTTTTTAAAAAGTTGTCTGCAAGAAGTTTTACCCTACATAGCATCCTAATAGCTCTTTTCGGTTCTATGAAAACTTTTTTACTTTGCGAAGAATTACCCCAAAAAATTATGCCATATGACATCACTGAATGGAAATATGAGGAGTACACCTGTTTCGTTAATTCTAGATCTGCTGTTACAGAAAGTGTTCGTATTGCTTATGTGGCACTACTTAACTTCTTCAGTAGTGAAGTGATATGTTGTTGCCAACAGAATTTCTCATCTGTTTGAAACCAAGAAATTTTATACGCTTTGTTTCTAAGATTGTGTTATTTTTATAGCTTAATTGTAAATCCAGCAGTGCATAATTTTTTGTTTTAAACCTAATATAATGTGTTTTTTTTTCAAAATTTAATTTTTAAGAATTTGCCTTAAAACAATTTGTTACTTCACTAAGATCATTTACATTAAATTCTAGATTACTTTTTGGTGTTTTTCTCTCAGTTAGTGTCATCTACAAATAAAACACTCTTAACTTTGTCAGATAAGTTTCCAGGAAGGTCATTATGTATAACAAAAAGAGAAGGGGTCCTAGGACAGAGCCTTGTGAAATTCCACATTTTATTTTCCCCTAGTCTGATGAAGTATCGTTACTTATTTTAGAATCAAAAATGGAAACTTTTTGCATTCGAGTTTCTGTATAAGAAGGAGTGACATGCCGGGACTGCGGGCGCTGGTTTCACTGGGGGTGCAGCGATGTATCTAACAGTGACTCTTGTGTCAGTATTTCCTGGAACTGTCACTCCTGCAGAATTAGTGATCAGGAGCAGCGGATTCTGAAACTCCAGTCAGATTTGGCATCTGCAGAGAGAGATTTAAAGGCCCTGAAGGCAGAAAACTCTGTTCTTAGGCATAGGCGGAACAGTGAATGGAAGGAAGTCAGCTCTGGCAGGAGAGGTAGGAGACGCTGTCTGTCTGATGGTTTCCAGCTGGAGACATCCAATGTGTTTCGGCCATTGGAGGAACTAGATGGTGACTCTGAGGACCGTCAGGTTGGACTGAACGATCTGGGTTCTTGCAAAGTAAAAGGGAAAAGTTTTCAGGGTGTATCTAAAAGTAAACGCAGGAAGGTACTGTTACTTGGGAGCAGTCACGGGAGGGGAATCAGTGAGATGGTTCAGTCTGACTTGGGGCCAGATTATGAAGTCTGCAGTATTTTCAAACCAAATGCAGATCTTGGAAGTGTGATAGCAAATGTGAAAGACCTAGTTAAAGATTTTTCAGATGAGGATTGTGTTGTAATTGTTGGGGGACCAGGAAATAGCCTTGATAAAGACCTCAATTATTCAATTGAGGGAGACATTGCCCACATTTCCAGGAACACACGTCAGACAAGTGTGAGATTTGTTGGTTTGCTTGAGCGTTACGATAAACCCTGGATGTGGCATAACATCAGGCGTACAAATGCATCCTTGGAAAGGGTTCTATGGCAGCCGGCTAATTCACACATTGGTTTGATTGATGTGGCCTGCATGGGTAGGGACAGTTATACTCGCCATGGACTCCATCTGAATGTCAGAGGTAAGAGGAAGCTTTCGCTTCTTATTGCTGATGAGGTCAGAGGATGCCAGGTGAGTGAAAGAGGTATTCCTGTGATCAATGGTGTTAAGTCGCGGCCTTTTTTAGGGTAAATAAAATAGATTTATTAAGATGTCTAAAGGAAATTAATGTCTTTGATGATCATAATTTGTTCAAAATAAAAATTCCAACTGATATACCAGTATGTAATAATAAAATAAACATTTCAAAGTCATTGCGTCAAAGTGTTCAGACCAGTATTTTCCACCAAAATATAAGAGGAATATTTAGTAAAACTGATGACATTACCTTAAGCCTAGAAGAGATTCAAAATTCCAGAAATTTTAATGTAGACGTTTTGTGTATATCTGAGCATCATTTGTCTGATACAGGAATATCTCAGCTGTCCATCCCATATTATAAATTAAGCTCTCATTTCTGCAGATGTAAAATGGAGAAAGGGGGAGTTGCCATTTTTGTTAAAAATAATATTGAATGCAGTAGTGTAGTTGTAAGTAAGTATTGTATAGAACAACACTTTGAATGTTGTGTTACTAAACTAGAATATAATAAGGAAGAGCTGATAGTGATAGCAATTTACAGGGCCCCCTCAGGTAATTTCAGACTGTTTTTATCTCATTTAGAGTCTTTGCTACTAAGTTTTACAAATAGCAAACAAATAGTATTATGTGGAGATTTCAATATTGACTTTCTGAATCACAGCAATGATAGATTAGATATGGAAGCCTTGATGTTGTCTTTTAACTTAACAGCACTTGTAAATTTTCCTACAAGAATACAAAGTAATAGCAGGACAGCAATTGATAATTTTTTTATGGATATTTCTCAGTGCAGTAATTACAGCATACTTCCAGTAATAAATGGTGTCTCAGATCATGATGCCCAGCTATTATGTATCGAGTCCAGGATCACTGTTAAACAGATAAAGAAAAGCTGGGTTTATAGAAGAAATATTAGTGAAAATAATATAAAACACTTCATAGATACCTTAAACAATGAAAACTGGTTAGAAGTATATAATGCGCAGGGTGTTAATGCGAAATTTGATTCCTTTCTGAATATATTTCTAACACTTTTTGAAGGTAGTTTCAAAAAAAGGAAAATTCTCAACACTCCAAACAATGAACTGGGCATGGGATGGATAACAAAGGGTATTAGAATCTCTAGTAAAACAAAGAGGGACCTTTATTTAAAAATGAGAGAATCAGATAACTATGCGCTGAAAGTTCACTATAAACTTTATTCTAAAATACTAAGAAATGTAATAAGGAAGGCCAAGAACAGTACATATCGGCGAAAATAGAAAATTCAGACAATAAAATGAGAACAATATGGAATATAATAAAGACTGAAACAGGAAAAACTGTAAATCACTCTAAAGACATAAAAATAGAACAAAATGGATATGTATAGCGAAGTAGGGGAAGTTTGTGAAATATTTAACAAACATTTTACGTCAGTAGTAGATAAATTAGGCATAGAAAAGCAATCCCCACATAGTGCTCTAAGGCTTCTTGAGACTGCTTTCCCAAATAGCTTTGTGGAGATGAAATTGCCACCAGTAACAGTCTCAGAAATAAATAAACTCATTAAACAATTAAAACCTAAAAATTCTTCCAGCTATGACAATATTTCAAGTAAATTACTGAAAAGATGTTCAGACTGTATCAGTCATGTACTTGCTCACATTTGTAATGAATCCTTAATACAAGGTGTTTTTCCCGATAGACTAAAATATGCTGTTGTAAAACCATTATTTAAAAAAGGAGAAGTAACATGTGTAGACAACTATCGTCCCATTTCATTACTTTCAACATTCTCAAAGGTTTTTGAAAAAGTCGTGTATAGTAGAGTAATAAAACATGTTACACACTATAATATCCTCACTAATTCACAATTTGGGTTCAAAAAAGGATCATCCATAGAAATGCTATATATTCATTTTTAAATAACACATTTGAGGAACTGAATAATAAAATGAAACCTGTAGGAATATTTTGTGATCTTGCAAAAGCATTTGACTGTATAAATCATGAATTACTTTTGAAAAAAATGGAATACTATGGTATTTTTGGGACCGCAGGTAAATGGTTTAAATCATACATTGAAAGCCGAATGCAAAAAAGTTTCAATTTTTGATTCTAAAATAAGTAAAGATGCTTCATCAGACTGGGAGAAAATAAAACATGGAATTCCACAAGGCTCTGTCCTTAGGTCCCCTCCTCTTTCTGTTATACATCATTGACCTTTCTGGAAATTTTATCCGACAAAGTTAAGAGTGTTTTATTTGCAGATGATACTAACCTGACTGTGAGTAAAACACTAAACAGTACTATAGAATTTAATGTAAAATGAAGTACTTAGAGTAGTAGCAAATTGGTTTAAGGCAAATGCATTTAAAATTAAATTTTGAAAAAAACACATTATATTAGGTTTAAAACAAAAAACTATGCACAGCCAGATATATGTATAAACTATAAAAACAACACAATCTTAGAAACAGAGAGTATAAACTTTCTTGGTATTAAAATAGATCAGAAACTCTGTTGGCATGATCATATCACTACACTACTGACAAAGTTAAGTAGTGCCACCTTCGCAATACGAACACTTTCTCTAACAGCAGATCTAGAATTAATGAAACAGGTGTACTCCTCATATTTTCATTCAGTAATGTCATATGCCATAATTTTTTGGGGGAAACTCTTCACAAAGTAAAAAAGTTTTCATAGCACAGAAAAGAGCTATTAGGTTTCTGTGTAGGGTAAAACCAAGAACTTCTTGCAGACAACTCTTTAAGAAACTCAATATTCTTACAATGTATTCTCAGTATATATATTCTCTCATGAGCTTTGTCATAGAAAATTTTAACCTGTTTACACCTAATTCACAGGTACACAGTTTCAATACAAAAACAGAAATAACTTGCATAAAACACAAACATCTCTGTCATTAGTACAAAGGGGAGTTAATTATTCTGGGATACATCTGTTTAATAAACTACCTAATCGTATAAAACAGCTTTCAGATAATAAAGATGTATTTAAACAAAACTTAGAGATTATCTTATTGGCAACTCCTTCTACTCCATTCAAGAATTTAAAGAAAAATAATTAATTGTACTCATTATGACGTTTTGCAAAACTCAGTTGCAAAAAATATATGTTTGATATTATTTCTTGTGTTTGTAAAATATGTATAATATATATATTTACTATGATATGACTCATATTATGTGTATATGTATCAACAATGACATGTTTCACATCCCAGAGGTACTTCCTCAGCAGGGATCCATGGAACAAGATTGATAAATAAATAAATAAATTAAACCATTTACCTGCGGTTCCATAAATACCATAGTATTCCTTTTTTTTCAAAAGTAATTCATGATTTACACAGTCAAATGTTTTTGCGAGATCTCAAAATATTCCTACAGGGCTCATTTTATTATTCAGTGAGGATATTATGTTGGCTAACACGTTTTATTACTCTACAATATATGACTTTTTCAAAAATCTTTGAGAATCCGGAAAGTCATAAAACAGGATGATAGTTATCTACACATGTTGATTCTCCGTTTCTTAAACAATGGTTTTATAACTGCATATTTAAGTCTGTTTGGAAACACACCTTGCATTAAGGAATTAAGGATTCATTACAAATGTAGCCAAGTACATGATTGACAGAATCTGAACATCTTTGCAGTTATGTACTTGAAATATTATCATAGCTGGAAGCATGTTTAGGTTTTAATTGTTTTATGAGTTTATTTATTTCCGACACTGTTACTGGTAGCAATTGCATATCCACAAATCTGTTTTGGAAAGAAGTCTGAAGAAGTGTTAGGGCACTATGTGGGGATTGCTTTTCTATGACTAATTTCTCTACAATTGAAGTAAAATGTTTGTTAAATATTTCACAAACTTCCCCTACTTCACTATACACAGATCCATTTTGTTCTATTTTTATGTCTTTAGAGTGATTTACAGATTACTCTGTTTCAGTTTTTACTATATTCCATATAGTTTTCATCTCATTGCCTCAATTCTCTACTTTCTCTTGTATATATCTTATCTTGGCCTTTCTTGTTACATTTCTTAGTATTTAAAATGTAATTTATAATGAGCTTTCAGTGTATAGTTATCTGATTCTCTTACTTTTAAGTAAAGGTCCCTTTTTGTTTTACTAGATACACTAATACACTTTGTTATCCATCCCTTACCTAATTCACTGTTTTGAGGGTTGACAACTTTAGTTGTTTTTTTTTTTTTTAAACTTCCTTTAAAATGTGTCAGAAATATATTAAGGAAGGAATCAAATTTTTCATTAACGCCCTGTAAATTGAACACTTCTGACCAGTGTTCATTTTTTAAGAAATCTATGAGATGTTTTATATTGTATTCATTAATATTTCTTCTATATACCCAGCTATTCTTTACCTGTTTAACTGTGTTTCTGGACTTGATACATAACAGCTGGGCACCATGATCTGAGGTACCATTTATTGCTAGAAGTAATTACTGTAGTGAGAAATATCTATACAAAATTATAAATTACAGTCCTGCTATTGTTTGTATTCTTGTAGGGAAATTTACAAATGCCGTTAAGTTAAAAGACAACATCGAGGCTTCCATATCTAGCCTCTCATTGCTGTGATTAAGAAAGTCAACATAAAAATCTTCAAATAAAATCATTTGTTTGTTATTTGTGAAGCATAGTAGCAAAGACTCTAATTGTAACAGCCCTCAAACTTAAATTTTAACTAAAATTGTATTTTATGAAGCATTTGTAGCATGCTAGAGTGTGATTGAGAATGATTTCGTTTGTTTGTCTTATATTTTATTGTAAATCAGTCTAAATGGATTTTGTTTTGTTGAAGAACAGAAATATGACAGAGAATTGCTTAATTGTTTGTAATTGTAAGTATTAAGGTGAGCTACGATGTTTAAAGGACGATTTACTACAGTTTAAAATCATTTATTTGGATAATTTTGTATTTAAATATCTTTAATTTTCATTTCTAAGAATTTTGTAATGATTGTAAATGATTATGTGTTAATTCTGATTGCTTTTCATATGTTTTCAATTGTTTAAGTATTGTTAATGCTCGAAAAATATCTGTCGGAGGCCTTTATAGTGTTCTGGAAATTTCGACAGAACTTATATAATGCGATCAACAGAGACCAAGAGAGAGTTTTTCGACGAGTTTATGATCACGGTGGTGTGATTGTATAGTCTCTATAAGAAGTGGTGAACGTAATCGTTGGAGTTGTTTACATGTGTCCAGTATCTTTGAAGTTCGATATGCTTGCTAGCAATAAAATAAGTTGAATTTGAAACTGGGTCGTGGACTAGTTATTTAATATATATAATTTAAAACCACGAAAAATCTAATACTAACTGAGATAAAAACAGTATAAAATTTCCTGAGGGGTCCCTTTAAATTGCTATTACTATGAGATCTTCCTTACCATATTCCAGTTTTATAACACAATATTAAGAATGTTGTTCTACTTACTTATACCTACACTGTTGCATTGAAAATTATTTTTAACAAAACTGGAAACTCCCCCTTTCTCTATTTTACATCTACAGAAATGAGAGCTTAGTTTATAATTTGGGATGGACAGATAAAATATTCCTGTGTCAGACAAATGCTGTTCAGACATTCACAAAAAACTACATTAGAATCTCAATTTTACTAAATATTCCTCTTATATTCTGATGCAGAATAGTGGTCTAAACACTTTGATTCAATAACTTTGAAATGTTTACTTCATTACTACATACTGGTAAGTCAGTTGGAATTTATAATTTCAATAAGTTTTGATCAGCAGAGACGTTAATTACTTTCAGATATCTATTTAATTTACCATAAAAATTAAAATAAACAAACTGAAATAATTAAAACAAAACAAATATAAAATAATAAAAATATTTATAATATTATAATATAAAAATTAGTAATTAAAACAAAACATCACAAAAGAAGATAAAACAATAGAATAATTAAACTAAAACAAAGTAACAAAAAATAAAATATATAGAAATAAACTGCTCTAAATAATACATATCAAATAAACTATTGAAAATGTAACAAAACAAACTAAAACTAAGTTCAAATTATTAAAATAATTGAAAAAAAACTGTCCTGAGGCTGGACTTAATTAAAATTGACTGAACTTATAGAAGCCGACTCAACTTTACAATAGAAAGTAAAACAAGAGAAAACAGAAAAATGTAACATTAAAAAATTAATCTGAGCTAAACATCAAGATCAAAACTAAACTACACTAACCGGTAACAATCAAGACTAAAAACAAAACAAATGAAAATAAAAGAGAAATATGTTAAAGCCAAACTAGACTAAACTAGATAAAATGGAAACAAACAGTAACTAAACCAAATTGTAGTAAACTTTAAATATCAATATGAATGGAAAATAAACAAGCATAACGCAAAAAATCTAGAACAGCACTTGACTCAATTCGCCAATAGAATTTGAAGCAAAATAATTATAAGTTTATAAAACGAAATAAATATATAAATACATTCAAATACATTTCGAAAATAAAAAATACAAATCTAAACAACAATAATGAAAACAAAATATAACTAATTAAATTAAACAAAACTAAGCAAAACAATACTAAAACTATAAACTAAAATAACGAAACTAATATAATTTAAATATAGTATTATAATAGAAGAAATTAATAATTAAAACAAACTTCACTAAAGAATATAGAAAAAAAACCACACTTATTAAATTAAAACAAAAACCAACTATAAATAAGCTACTCTAAATAACAAAAATCAAATATACACCGACAAATGCCACAAATCAAACCAAAACTAAATTAAAATTATTAAAACAAACTGAAAACAAAAGTACTGATACAGGACTTTTATCACCCTACACAAGCTGACTCTACAATATAAAACAATATAAGAGAAAACAGAAATTAATGTAACATAAAAAAACTATACTGAGCTAAAAATTAAAATCTAAACTAAAATAAACCATCCTGCAAAAAACGAAAATATAAACAAAACTAATGAAAACTTAAGACAAATACGTTAAAACAAACCGAAACTAAACTAGACAAACTTGAAACAACCAAAAAGTAAACCAAATTGTAGTTAACTAAAAAAATCAATATGAATGCAAAATAACCAAAATATAATGCAATAAATCAAGTACAGTATTTAACTAATTTCGCCAAAATTAAAAAAAACTTTATAAAAAATAAATACAATAAACTAAAATATATTTAAAAAATAAAAAATTCAAACCTAAATAAAAATAGTGAAAACAAAATATAACAAAACTAAACTAAATAAATCTATGAAAAACAATAATAAACTAAAATAAAATAAACAAACAGAAATAATTAAAACAAAACAAGTATAAAACAATAACAACAGAAATATTTATAATATTATAATAGAAAAATTTCACTCACTCAAGAAGATAAAATAATACATTAAATAAACTAAAACAAAAATAAAATATATAGAAATAAACTACTCCAAATAATATAAATGAAATAAACAATTCAAAACGTACACAAAACAAACCAAAACTAAGTTAAAATTATTAAAACAATTGAAAAACCACAGTCCTGAGGTAAGACTTTATTTAAATTGACTTGAAGTTACCCAAGCCGACTCAACTTTACATTAGAAAGCAAAACAAGAGAAAATAGAAAAATATAACATTAAAAAACAAAAGAGCTAAAAATAAACCAAACTAACCTATAACAATCAAATCTAAAAATAAAACAAATGAAAATTAAAGAAATATACTAAAGCCAAACTAATCTAAACTAGACAAACATGAAACAAACAAAAAATAAACCAAATTGTAATAAACTTAAAATATCAATATTAATGGAAAATAAACAAATATAAAGCAAAAAATCTAAGACAGCACTTGATTCATTTCGCCAACAGAATTCGAAGCAAAACAATTAAAAGTTTATAAAACGAAATAAATAAATTCAAATAAATTTCGGAAGTAAAATAATATAAATCTAAACAAAACAAAACTAAGCAAAACAATAATAAAAACATAAACTAAACTAAAAAAACCAAACTGAAATAATTTAAAGAAAATACAAGATAAAACAATATAGTTATTAAACTAAAACAAAAGAAGAAAATATATAGAAATAAACTACTCCAACTAATACAAATAAAATAAACAATTCAAAATGTAACAAAACAAACCAAAACGATGTTAAAATTATTAAAACAATTGAAAAACAACAGTCCTGAGGTAGGGCTTTATTCAAATTGACGGACCCAAATTTTTGGCATCAAATACAGGAGTTGAAGGGTGTGCAAAGGAGAGCAGCTAGATTTGTTTTCGGAAATTACCGCAGAATGCACTCAGTATCTGGTATGTTAAAGGAACTGGATTGGGAGTCATTGGAAAACAGTAGGAGAGTGAAAAGAGTAGTCTTGTGTAGTTCGCGAACGAACTAGTTCGGAAGAGCGCTCCCATAGGCGAACTACGCGAACTAGTTCCCAGATCTCTCGCTCCTTAGTTCGTTAGTTCGTTCGATCCTTTCCCGAAGACCAACTTTTGTTTTAGTTTATTATCTAAAATGAAACACAGTTCCTTGTGGACACATTTCACTGAAGACACAGATATAAAAATAAAAGAAAAATAAATTGTTCAACATTAATAATTATTGCAGAAGTCACAAACGGAAATTTAACGTGGAATGTGAAAATAAAATACACTTTGATCCCATTAACAATCAAAAGACAACCATCGATAACCACAACTACCATAACAAACAAGAGAGCGCGTGCAGTAGCGCTAGCAAAGCGAGCGAGCGAGTTGTCTGGGAGGACCTAGTTCGCGAACTAAACAGAGCGCTCCCGGTCGCGAACTATAGAGAGCGGTACCGTTCGCGAACTAGCACCATTCGCCGCTAGGGTTTCCAATATTTTTTCGGTTGATGGTAGGATTTTTTAAAAAGAATAACCTATAAAATTATGCTACACTTCAAAAATATAATATTTTACGAAAGAGTAGAAAATGATAAAAGGTATGTTTTTACTATTTCATTTTTTAAGCTATATTTTTTGCACTTCTTTCATCTTTAATTCTTTTTTGTCTACAGTTAAATTGTCATATGCTTTATCGCTTTCAGTTGTCAAATTAATTTCGAGAAAAAGCTCATTTTTTATTCATGAAATACTTCTCTTACTTTTACCTGGATTTCGTATAATATTGTTATTTCAGAGTAAAGTTTGTTCACTTTGATATTCATTTTTTCTCGCAAATTTATAACCTCTAATATAGTCTCACAGTCATCAAATGAAACCCTGTGATTTGAATTTAATTTTTGGATTTTGTATAGCCAATTGCTTTCATTAAAATCTAACTATTTACTAAGATACTCCAGACATTTATCAACGAATACTAGAGCATTATTTTTTTATATTATCACTTTCTGTGGAGAATTTGGTTTCTAAAGGCTTTTTCTTGTTTTCTTAACCAAAGAAACAGTATCTTTTACATTTTTCTAGTGCTGATTTTAAAGCTGACATAATATAATACTTATCTCAGTCTGTTAGTTAACAGCTTTGTGAAAGTGATGAAAGAAATGACTTGCGAAATTCAAATAGATTTTAACTTTTGTGTCTTCATCAGTTTCATTCGTCGCCAAAACATTGTGAATGTGTGTTGGATTATTCTCCCCTTCACTAATAAAATAATAGCTCAATGACTTCCAATTCACTGGAAATTTACGCACTTTCGTTATTGCTACCACTTTCTCATTCAAGGGTCACTGTTATTTTTATATGTCTAATTATTAGATATCACATTGGAAGTATTAATGTTATTTTTCTTAATAATATAGGTAATACTATTTCTGTCATATAGTACTTAAGTTGTAGCCAATAGTAGAGTTATATTTTGTCCATGATTTCCAAAACTTTATTTATATAAAAAAGCCGATTACTTATAAACGAGTATTTTAATTCATCAAAATAAACGCGTTTATAATATTTTATAATTAATGTTGTGTTGTTGTTGGGGTTTAAGGGCGCGTCGAGGGCAGGATCATTAGCGCCTTTTATAAGTAATGTTTCTTCCATGAACTAATAAACAAATCCATTTAAAAAAAATTAATATTCTAGGAATGCATGTAAAGTAAAAACAGCACAATTATTCAATTTACCCATTTGTGTAAAGGAAAATGAGCACTTTGGTTTATCGACGCCAACTGTTCATGCTAATGTAATTTGAAAGGGCTATTATTAAGCAATAACTTTTGTTAAGAAGGTTATATTAAATTCCATTTAGAAACGACAAAAAAATGATTATGTCATAATAAAACTGACTTAACAAACAAAATAGCGCGTGCAGTAGCGGTAGCAAGGTGAGCGAACGCTCTGTTTCTCTGAATTCGAGACGCGAACTAACGAACTAAAAGAGCGAACTAGTTCGCGAGGGAGCTGCGAACTAAACTGAGCGCTCCCCTTCGCGAACTATTATGCGCAAGTCTAGAAGAGAGTGCTGAAAAAGTACAAAGCATATGATGGTGATGGGGCATGGAAAGTAATTGGTCGAAGAATTAGGAATAGTGCATGGAAGAGAAAAGATTACCATGGGCACAAGCTTTTACTCGATTACATGCGTAAGGGAATGGGAAAATGTTATTTTGTGGGTATGGGTGTCAGGAATTGGAATAAGTTACCAAGGGAGGTGATTAATAATTTACCAAAAGCTTTGAAGCAGTTTAAAACCCACTACCAAGTATTTATAAGCATTGATCATCCTCCATCAAGTGGCCCACGCCTACTTCCGTCAAGCAAGTGAAACATTAACGTTGCTAATTGGTCACTATTCCCGGACACAATGCTTTACGATGTACGTAGTTTTCAGCGCTGCTGTTCAGAACTGAATGATTATAATCTCTTTATAGAAGCTCTGGAACGCGCAACCATCATATCCATCACTCTGAAAAAGACCTCTGTCCAGAAGAAGAATAATGCATCTATTTGGTGGAAAGAGATTGTTATCAATACGTCGGTCTTTGACGTGCGGCTCTCTGGGAATGCCGTAACCACCCAACCCAGACACGTATCTCCGATATAAGCAAGCATCGGCTCACACTAAACGCTTTCTCAAGACGACTAGGAGACAGAGTTGGAAAGAATTTTGTTCCCACTTGAACAAAGAGACCAAGATGAGGCAAAGAATAAAAGTCCTGCACAACAGAAACTACAGTCCACGCGAATACTTCGACGTTACAACTTGGCTGGAGGATTTTGGCAATAGAATCGTTCCATCTTTTCCAAAACCTCCTCCATATAATTTCACTGAAGAAGAATCTAAACATTTTCTATGCTCATCTTTTACCTTCAATGAACTCCGAGCGGCGCTCACGACCTTTACCAATACATCACCAGGTATAGATGACGTCCGCTAGCCTATGCTACAGCACCTCTCAGACGAAGCTCTCAAACTCCTTCTCGGCATTGTCAACGAGCTATGTTCTAAGAAATGCATTCGTGAATCATGGACGATGCAAATAATATTTACTCTTCTGAAGCCCAGAAAGATACCAGGAGACCCCGCATCCTATTGCTCTGTCGCCCTTTCTACATGCATTGACAAGACGGTGGAAGAATGATTAAATATAAGCTGGTTAGAGTAGTAGCTGGAATCACGATCCTTGTTACGCAGCTCACAAAACGGATTCCGCAATGGCCGAGGTGCCTACGACAACAGTGCCACGTTAGCCATGGCGATTCAAGCATCCTACCCAGAAAATCAGTACCTCATTACATTGTTTTTCGACATATCTGCGGCTTATGATAATGTACGGATACCGATTCTGATGGACAAATTCGTCGTACCAGGTCTTTCTCAGCAAGTTGTGTCTCGTATCTATCAACGTCTGCAAACAAGATTGCTATATTTTTGGTAGAAACATGTCCTACTTGGACCACGACGCAACTATCGAGGTCTTCCTCAAGCGCAGTGCTGAGTCCTCTCCTGTACACAATTAACGTCTGGCACCTGCAGAACATTTTGCCTCCTGCAGCGAACATTATTCGGTACCCTGATGACTGCTTCTGTACCTCAGCGATATTGGTACCGGCAACTGTTTCTTCTCCTACAAGCAAAACTTCACATAAGCCATTGGCCCTTGCAACATGGCCTGGACTTCTAGACATGTAAAACCTCATCAATGGTATTTACGAGAAAGAGAATCCACCCCACCCACCCTTTTCTGATCTACAACCTCATTTCGGGACCCCTCAACGTGTCGCAAAATTGTAACAAGGTCTTAATATCCTACGCACACTGACTCGAATTTTGTTGGGAGCTCGTCCATCTATATTGTTGATACTTTATCACACTCTACTCAGATCAGAACTGGACTATATAAGTGCATTCTACATCAGCGGCAGTAAGCGACTCCTAAATTAATTGGATCGCATTCTGTATCAAAGTATTCGTATTAGCCTAGGAGTTATGAAATCCACACCTGCGAATGCGCTTCTTTATGGAAGCAGCAGATATGCCCTCGAGTGTTCGCTCCCAAGATAAAATAAATAAATGCAAATTAATTTTTATTGACACGTGCACATGCCAAAAATTCACCAATGTTCCGGTATCTTACAAACCTCCAGCAGCTAGTAGAAGAAAGAGGACAGCTTCTATTTGAACACAGGTATCCACTGCTGCAGAGTCTTGAGTACCTGATAACACTCCTCCCTGACCGTTGGCAACAGGAAACGGTAACTATATATGACATACCTTATCAACAATGCATGACATCTTTGGCAGTAATCTGTATACCGGTGTATCCACGACCCGGCCATCGAGTCCAACACCTTTTCCAGGAATATTTATCTGTTAGATGTCCATCTTCAATTAAAATATACATCGATGGATCAAAGATACCTTCGACCGGAGTGAGCTGTACCTTCTACTGCCACGAGACGCCAATTGTTCCGTCTTCCAGCACATCAACCAATCTACTCGGCTGAAGCCATCAACCAGGCTCTTATTTACACAAGAAGATTTTTCCGGCGAAGTATAATTATACTCACTGATTCACCTCGTGTCCTTCATTCCTTAGCCACATCCGTTATACTCCAGCGACCCAACATATACCACATTAGTACAATCCAGCAGACCGTTCAACTTAATCAACCACCGTTAATTACATTAGGATACCCGCACACTCTGGAATTAGACATAATAAGCACGTCGATATGTTAGCCAAGGAGGCACGTAGCTCGGGTCGAAGCTCAACCCCACCCAGAATCACCATTGATTATTACCAAGCAAAAATTGTGAACTATGCATACCACAATGGACTAGGAGCTGTAACGAATCGAAACGACACAGAGGGCGACAGCATGCTCTAATGCAGACGTATCCTCCACGACGGCCTTGGTATTCAAGATTGAACTCTCAAAGGCAATTCATTCATTCATTTTATTTGGTCCTATACATCATTTACATACAACTTGTATAATGAATTAGGACAAGTGAAGGTACAGTATATTCAATATTATTCTTATCTTAATTAACAATTTTATGCCTTAAGTTAACTATAAATCGTTTAATATATTTTTTTTACATGTTATTGACAAATATGTGCTGTAATATCCTATATAAGTACAAACTACTACTACAAACAATTTTTATTCTGCCTTTCCTTCCCTCATTCATCAGTTATATACTCTTTGATTGAGTAGAAGGCTTTATCACATAAATACTCTTTAAGCTTATGTTTGAACTGTTCTCCCTTGTTACTAATTAATCTTATATCTGTTGGAAGCTTATTGAACAGTTGGGCTCCCGAATAGGAAGGACATTTTTCAAGTTTTTTTGTGTTGTGTGCGTGTAAATTGAAATTAATTTTATTACGCGTTTCATATTCGTGCACTTGCTCATTCTTTTTAACAACCTTCTTTGTGAGTGAGAGCAGTATAGTCTTATATATGTATATACAGGGAAATGTTAGAATCTTCAAATCTACAAAATATTTTCTACATGAAACCATTCTTTTTTCTTTTAGTATTGTTCTAATCATATGTTTTTGTATTTTTAATATTCTCATTACGTTATTTTCTGTGGGCCTTCCCCACGCTGATATACCATATCTCAGTTGGCTTTCAAAAAGGGAGTAATAGATAGTCATCAGAATATCCCTGCTACAGAATTCTCGGAGGTAGCTGACCATAAATACAATAGGGGTTAGTTTCTTACAGCATTGATACACCTGTTTTTCCCAATTCATGAATTTGTCTATTTGACATCACATCTATCATCCATATGAGATTCAAACACGGCGTCTTCCGTAGAAACCTTTATCGCACCCAGGCAGTAAACACACACTTCTTCACATGTGAAGGGCAGGCACTACAGGACCTTAATCATTTGTTCTTCAGCTGCTCTAATTCTAACCAACAGCAAGAATCTTTCATCAAGTTTCTTGAGCGGGCACAGCAGCCACTTCGAACCAGTGTTACAGTTCTGCTCGCCACAAATAACAACAAAATCTACCATACATTAAGGATTTTGCTAAGGACGATGACATACATATTTAATGCATCAATATATCTGTAATCCTTTTTGGAAAGCACTTGTTATTAACTTGTAACTTTACAAGGCTGACTGTATGGTCTATTCAAGACCTAAGGTCAAATAAATAAATAAGTAAAAATAAAAAAGCTAGTTTGAATTTAATGTATCCTGAAGAACTTGCTGAACGGACACCTGTGTGTTTGCAACCAACTTAACACTGGAGTCCACGTGATTGCATAGCATACAGGCGACTACTTGCTGCGTTGGGATTCCCTTTTTTTTACTGTCAAAGTAATGAGAATACCAGGAAATAGCTATGAAATTATTGTATTGTCAGTGGTTCTTGACACGTGTGCAAAATTTCAAATGATTTGGACGTCCGGAAGTGGGTGAAAATTGAACTGAAATATTCCATTACTTTCGTACATAGAATCAGACATTGTAAGTAGAGTGTATAAGAGTGGCGATGATAATGATCCTCAAAATTATAGGCTGATATCGTTAACTTCAATATTTTTAAAATGTTTAGAATATATCATTTATTCAAATATCATGCTTTTTTTTTTTAATGAAGGGGAGCTATTAAACTCAACGTCTATTCAGAAAAGGCCAATGCTGCAAGACACAACTTGACTTTCAATTCACGACTTGCGCCATATGATAGATGAAGTTTACTTAATTTTATTGGTTTTTTTTAATTTAAAAAAAGAGCTTTTGACACTGTGCCTCATACTAGGTTACTTACGAAGCTTAATAGCAATAGCATATCTAGACTTCCTGTGTTATAGAACACAGTGTGTAGTTGTAGTTCTCGACGGTGAACGTTCGTCAATGATCCAAGTGAGGTCTGGGGATCCCCAAGTGAGTGTGGTAGGGCCCTGTTGTTTCTCATATATAGCAGTAATTTGTGCGACGTAATGGAGGGGAAAATCTTTTTGCTGGTGATACTATTTATTACTTATCGTGAAATGAAAACTCAGGGCGACTGAGCTTTGATAGAAGCCAGTAGGTAGAAGACGTATTAGCAGGCGCAGTTTTCCCCATGACGTCAGAGGGTGGGGGGACTTCCCTCCCCTCCCCTCCAGGCCCCGGCGCGCCGCCGCGAGATGGCAGCGCTAACCTCAGTCTGTGTGATACCGCTGTGTAGTAATTAGAACGCGCTGCGAGTAGCGCATCGCTATTTCTGGGAAGTACGGTTACTCGGCTGACGCAGCGGTGAGAGTTATTCCCAGCGCGAAGGCATCACACACTCAACACAGCCGCGGGGCGAAAAACGGTTTCCGTTAGGCACTATTCCTAGTGTGGATGATCTGGACTACTTTCCACAGCACAATTTACCGTACGTGACAGAGTATAAATTCTGTGCCAACCTTCTTCTCATCCTCATTACTCATCAGTATCTTGCGGAGTAAACAACATGCATCGTGCTTCAGGTTTTTTTCCAGTACTGACTGCTGAAGACATCGATCAGTATTTCACAGACAGTAAGTTATTTTCTGTTATTAATTGTTATTATAATTATTATTATAAATAAGTAAGTTTGATTTTAATTTTATTTTACAGGTCTTCCCGACATCTCGCAACAAATCAGTGTTGGATTTCTGACTGGTAAGTTTTATTATATTTTATTTTTTTGTTGCTGATAAATTTACTCGTTTTGATATTACTGATTATATTTTTTCTATTGTAAACTCACGATCGGTAACCATGACCGACCTTGAGGTGTGATACAATATTGAAGGTGGTAAGTGATAACATAATTTTATGCTACAGATTATTTTTTATTCACTTTGTTTCAGATGACTATATACATTAATTATGATCCATGTGAATGCTTAGTGTCTACGTGACTTATGTTATTCATTATGTCGTAGATGTGAATGGACACAATATAGGCAGTGATGATGCTGTTGATCTTACCAGTAAGTAGCTAATACTTTAAATAATTTTTTCATGTGAATGCTTAAAGCATATGTGATTGACATTATTTATTTTGTTGTAGATGTGAGTGGGTGTGCTTTTCCCGAGATCGCCACTCGGGAATTGATGGATTGTTTTACTACTGGCAAGTGTTTAATACTAAAATTATTTTTTATGTGAATACTTAACGCATATATGGCTGACATTATTTTTTTGTTGCAGATGCCTCTGCTGGTGTAAATGTGGGGGATAATAATGCTGTTGATTTTACTAGTAAATAGCTAACACTTTAAATAATTTTCGTGTGAATTCTTAGTGCATATGTGACTGACATTATTTATTTTGTTATAGATGTGAGTGGATGTGCTTTGCCTGAGATCTCCACTCAGGAATTATTGTTTTACTACTGGCAAGTGTTTAATACTTTAAATAATTTTTTATGTGAATACTTAACGCATATGTGGCTGACATTATTTATTTTGTTGCAGATGTCTCTGATGATATGAATATGGGGCATAATAATGCTGTTGACTTTACTAGTAAGTAGCTAACATTTTAAATAATTTTCATGAGAATCCTTAGTGCCTATGTGACTGACATTATTTATTTTGTTATAGATGTGAGTGGATGTGTATTACCTGAGATCTCCACTCAGGAATTGATGGATTGTTTTACTACTGGCAAGTGTTTAATACTTTAAATAATTTTTTATGTGAATACTTAACGCATATGTGGCTGACATTATTTATTTTGTTGCAGATGCCTCTGATGATATGAATATGGGGGATAATAATGCTGTTGATTTTACTAGTAAGTAGCTAACATTTTAAATAATTTTCATGTGAATGCTTAGTGCCTATGTGACTGACATTTATTATTTTGTTATAGTTGTAAGTGGATGTGTATTGCCTGAGATCTCCACTTTGGAATTGATGGATTATTTTACTACTGGCAAGTGTTTAATACTTTAATTATTTTTCATGTGAATACTTAACGCATATATGACTGACAGTATTTATTATATTGCAGATGTCTCTGATGATGTGAATACTGTTGGCCTTACCAGTGATGATGTGCAACCTACACACAAACGGATGACAACCCATGATGACAGTCCATCAAAAAGGATTAAAATGTCAGGTAATGTATTCATTTTATTGACTGCTCTTTTTTCCATAATTGTAACTATGAATCTTATTTTTTGTGTCTATTTGCAGATGTTTATATGTCACCGCCGAACATGGAAGAACTATGGAGTATTCCAACAGTGGACATAACCCAACCCAGCACCAGTGCGAGGGGTATTCCAGCAGTGGACATAACCCATCCCAGCACTAGTACATGGGAAGATCCAATTGATGAGGATCTACTAGCCACTCTGTCGCCAGTAGAAGCACTCTGGGCGACAGACGAACCATCGTCTCAGTGGCTGATGAACACACAAGCAACCGTTAACGCGGGTGGGGAAAAAGGTAAGCCAGATGCTACGCGCTTGAAGCCAACTATCAGGGCACGTGCTTTCGGGAATAGGTTACTCCATGTATCAGTTATAAATTCAGAAAATTATATTAGAGCATGCTTCAAAATTTTTAAAGATCAAATTTCCGCGATTATTAACAATCCCTCATCACCAGCTATAAAATGCCAGGTGGGGTTGGATTGCCTTTTCCGAATTCAGAAGAACAATGTCACTAAAATTAGCCGTATATGTTTTATGCCAAAGATGCGAGAACTTACATTAAGCACTCACCTGGAAGAATGGTATGATGTCTATGTGCGTCAAGATATTTTTTAGAGATATAGTGAATTCCAGGATCGGGATAGTGGCAAAACGTTCCAAGTACAACTTAGATTTTGCAGGCATAAACTTTCCTGTAAAATTGACAGACATTTCTAAATTTGAGAGGCAAAATCATGAATATTCGATCAATGTCTATGGCTTGGAAACAGAAATTGGAAAACATAGAGTTGTAGGTCCCTTTCATCATGCTGCAGTAAAACGCGATTTCCACATCAACATGTTGTTGATTACAGAGGGTGAAGATAAGTTTCACTACTGCTGGATCAAGAACTTGCCAAAGTTAGTCAGGTCATCAATAACTAAACATACATCTTTAATTATCATATGTGATAGACATCTGCAGCATTTCGGACCCAAAGATCTCTTGGAACGCCATGAGATTGATTGCGCAAAGGAGGCAACTGTATGAGTCGACCTACTCGGCGACGAAGACAAAACCTTAAAGTTTAAGGATTTTGTGTACCAACAGCGTGCACCATTCGTCATTTACGCGGATTTTGAATACTTTGTTGGAACCCATTGATACGTGCAGACCCGACCCTAATGCCTCTTATTCCACAGGAGTCCAGGAACACATCCCTTTTGCGGCGGCATACCAGCTCGTTTGCGTATACGAGCCTCAGATGAACAGATTCGACTCATTCTCAGGTAAAAATCCTGATACGTGGCTGGTGGAACAACTCGTTCAACTGGCCCATGACGATGATGGAATTTACAAGGCAGTTATACCTCTTGTAATGTCAGCTGATGAGGAAGCACGATTTACAAGTGCTATGGTATGCCACATCTGTGGTGATGGCTTCGCACCGGAGGCCGTTAAGGTTCGCGATCATTGTCACAGCAGAGGTGCATTCAGAGGGGCTGCACACAATTACTGTAATTTACAGTACAAAAATCAACGGTGCATCCCCATTTTTTTCCATAATTTGTCTGGGTATGATGCGCACTTTATTGTTAAGGCCTTAGCACATCTCGATTTTGATGGGATGGATGTCCTACCCATCAACACTGAACGTTACATCTCGTTTTCGAAAAAGATTAACGGTACATCAATTAAATTGCGGTTCCCGGACTCGTACCGTTTCATGCAGTCCTCGTTAGATAAACTGGTTGGAACTCTTGAGGACCGTTTCATGTATATTACCAGTGCGTATTTTACGGACCCTGAGAAGTTCCAACTAGTTAGCGAAAAGGAGTCTACCCTTACGAATATATGGATTCGATGGACAAGCACAAAGAGACAACGCTCCCTCCAAAGTCTAAATTTTATAGTTCGTTGTCGGAGTCAGAAATTTCTGATGAAGATTACGAGCACGCGACACAAGTGTGTCGGATTTTCCAGATCAAAAACCTGGAAGAATTTGCAAGTCTCTACATGGGGACAGATGTAGGGCTCTTGCAGATCTGTTTGAAAAATTTAGGAGTGTATGTTTGGAGAAGTACACCCTGGACCACGCCCACTATTACAAAGCTCCAGGCCTTTCGTGGCAGGCTATGTTAAAGGGAAAGCGTGTGGACCTGGATCTTCTGACAGATGTTGACATGCTTCTCTTTTTCGAACGTGGAACTCGTGGTGGTATTTGCCAGTGCGTCCATAGGTATTCCAAGGCAAATAACCGGTAAATGGCGGAGTACAGTCACAACACACCTGAAAATTTCATCATGTATTTTGACGCAAACAATTTGTATGGCTGGGCCATGTCAGAGTATCTACCCTCAGGAGGGTTCCAATGGTTATCAGCTGAGCAGATTGCATGCATAGACATCATGAGCGTAGCAGCCGACTCACCTAGGGGTTTCGTTTTAGAGGAAGGCTTGACGATTCCCCAGGATATACATGACCTTCAAGCAGACCTACCGCCATGTCCAGACCACAAAGCTGCCCCTGGATCTACTTACCCCAAGCTGATGACTACATTGGAGGATAAGGTTCGGTATGTTCTCCATTACCGAGTCCTCCAGCAATGTGTAGGCTTGGGGATGAAGTTGGGCCCGGTTCATCGGGTAATATCTTTCAACCAGTCACCGTGGTTGAAAGAATATATCTCTCTCAATATGTGTTCTCGTCAGGCAGCCAAATTAGAATTTGAGAGAGACTTTTTCAAATTAATGAATAATTCAATTTTCGGCAAAACAATGGAGAACCTTAGAAAACACCGCGACGTGAAATTGTGTACAGGTTGGACGGGCCAGCGCGGTGCCCGCAAGCATGTGGCTTCGCCACACTTTAAACGAATGACTGTTTTCGAGAAAGACTTTGTGGCTCTGGAGATGTCGAAAGTGGAGATACTTTTCAACAAGCCAGTCTACGTCGGGATGTGCGTTCTCGACCTGTCTAAACTGCGGAATTCGCTATGAATTCGCCATTCCGCAGTTTATACACCCGAAATTACTTTATATGGACACAGACAGTTTCATCTATTTGATGAATGGCTGTGATCCGTATGAAGTAATGAAACGCAACAGGGAGGAATTCGACATGTCTGGATATAAACCCAACAATCGTTTCAATATAGAACCATATAACGTAAAGGTTGTTGGAGTTATGAAAGATGAGGCGAATGGCTCCCTGATTGTGGAGTTTGCGGGTCTAAGGTAAAATGTATTCATTCCGACTAGAATCTAACCAGACCTCAAGATGGGCCAAGGGTCTGGGGCGAACAGTTACCAAAAAACTTACAATACAAGATTATATTGACTGTCTACATGGCACCCCAGAGAAGCACCACAAACAACTCCGATTTGCATTAAATCTCGATAGAGTAACAACTGTTGAAGTATCCAAGCTGGGTCTGTCTAGATTGGTAATAAACGCTATATTTACCCCGACGGGATTGGGCCCCTACTTTGGGGGTACAAGTCTGTATCAGAGAGTGAATGAGTTTGTAAAATAAGTGTGAATGAATAATAAATATAGCGTTTATCCCGTGTATATTTTACAGTGCACTGTAGGGTGGGTTGTGTTGTAAATATTTGCGAATATCATTAATTGTAAATAGTTGTACCAGCATAAGTTTTTACTTGTAAATATATGTGACAGCAAAAGTTTATTGTCATCTATGACAGTCATTAATTGTAAATAGTTGTACCCGCCTAAGTTTTGACTATCTGTGACAGTCTTTATGTGTGTCAGCGTAAGTTTTTTGGTCATTTGTCAATCATAAAATAGTTGTTGGGGTTTGCCGGTGCACTGTAACTTAGTATTAGGTAACAAATATCACTATCAATGAAATGTATAAGCAATGCACTGATGTATAAATATGAAAAAAATGCTGTTATATCTTTATGAATGTGTGAAATAAAACAAAACATATGTTGTACTATTTTTTATTGATCAAAAGACAATTTATAATTTAAATAAATCTTTTACATTTATCCTTGTGTTATGTGATTTATCAAAACCTAACCACTTCACTAATGCCATATTCTTCCTTTTCCTTAACACTCGTTCAACAAGAAATGTACTTGGATGTTTTGTTAATTGTAATTCTTGCTGGTAAAATGTTCCTGCAATATCTTTACCATGATAGTCTTTAAGTAAATAAGTTACAGGATTTGAAATTTTAACTTTTCTAATGGTAAACACTTCAGTTGACCAGTTTGGTAGATAACCTTTCTCAAACTTTCCTTTAAACCTACTGATCCTGACATGGTCACCAACTTTGAATTTTGCTGGTGTGGTAGTCTTAACACGGAAGCACACTGTTGAAAGTAGAGAGTTGTCCTTTACATCACAGGGTTTCATTTTGATGGTGCTGTGCCACTTGTTGTTATAATTTGACATTAACTGAGGTCTGAGGAAGAATTTCAATCCACCAATGTGAACCACGTCTGCTGAATTCTTGCCACATTGCATTCTTAATAGTTCTGTTTAGCCGTTCAACTATTAAAGCTTTAAGATGGGTGTATGTTGAGTAGTGATTAATACCATATCTAGTCACGAATTTCTTGAACTTTGAATTGTAAAACTCTTTTCCGTTGTCAGTGTGTAAGTTTTTAGGAACACGCCCTCTACTTAGGATTCTCTTCATAGCATCAGCAGCCACACTAGCTGTCTTGTTCTTGAGGGGTAGAGACCATGCAAACTTTGAATAAGTATCAATCACCATCAGTATATAATAGTAGCCACTGTTTTTACGAGAGTATGGAATCATTTCCACTATATCAGCTTGCCACAGATCATCGAGTCATTTGATGACTACATGACATCTTGGGAAATGTCTTCTTGCTGGTCTATGGAGTTCTGCCACAACTTGATACATGTTACAATATGATGTCTCATTCACGTAGTTCTTCAACTACCGATAAAATTTCGTTGGAGTGTGCAGTATGTCCTGGAGATGTCGATGAGGTAAGTAACTTCAATCTTTCAACGATTTCATTGGGATCGTCCAAGTGCACATATTCCTTCATAGGAAGAAGTCCAGAACCAGACTGGTTTACAAGTTTAGAGATTATGGTTTTATACTTAATATTCCCAGGTGACTTCAAAACTTTGTCTGATGGACTAAAATTTACTCTATGAGCACTCGTGTTGTTTAATATTTCAGAATAGCTTTTCAAGTCCTTGGCAGTATACTGTTTTGGGTTTTTCAAAAACAACAATTCCATTAGCCCTCTTGTTCTTTCATATTCATTACCATCGATTAAAATAACA
The DNA here is from genome assembly GCA_031002005.1 of Vandiemenella viatica. Classification (NCBI taxonomy): domain Eukaryota; kingdom Metazoa; phylum Arthropoda; class Insecta; order Orthoptera; family Morabidae; genus Vandiemenella; species Vandiemenella viatica. Next base: position 187,114,741 of record CM061921.1, on the reverse strand, counting down.
TTTTCATCAATAGTAACAGGTGAGTTCCCAATCATTAGTTAATAATTTTTCTTTTGAACACCATACACTGAATCATAATCTCGCTCACTTCGACTTAGTGACTAAAAGAAATCATTGATCAAGAGAGGAGACTGCTGCTGTGTATGTCGCTGAGGTAAGAAAACTCTTTCCATAGTATCTGTCATGGGTCTTAATGAATCCTTGAAAAATTTCTCAGAGACAATCTGACCTGTCTTCAGCTCGAGTAACTTGCGTCGAATTGTATTGCTGGCCTTTATGATACCACGTTTGGTTGTTGTTGTTGCATCCATGTTTACACACCGAATGAAGCTTGTGTGTGTTTACTGTACTATTTTATATTTGAAAAATACATTCACATTGAGATTGAAAGGGTGCGGCCTTTTGAGTTCGGCTAATACTTGGGAGTCGGACGTTTTAACATGGAAACTAAGTTTATCGTGTTGTTTTACATTGAGTGGTATATCTTTATTATATTCAAGTGAGTTAAGTTTAGCGAGTATGCCTTTTGGTATAGTCATGGAAACGATTGTTCCATCAGTTGGAATTTCATAATTATTGTACCCTCCTTCTAATACATACGCCTCATCTATAACTTCACCTGTGGGGGTAATAGGTACCACGATGGTTGCAATTGCTGATTTTAATTCATTCAGTAAGGAAAATAAATCCTGGTTTAAGCGAAATTTTTCATCCGAGTATGAAAGTTTCTTCTCCATTTCGACTACCATACGCAAGGATTTATCAATGGCATCCCGGTATATGGATTGAACGAATCGCTTATTTGCAGCATCGTCTTCTTTGATGGGATTGGATACACGTTTGAGTACTTTACCCTGGCAATCCAAATTACCATCATTCGTAAGAAGTATGTTCTGCTGTGGGTACACCAACACTCTCTGACTCTGAGTCACTGAAGTTCTACCAAACTTTTCCATGCTTCTAATTGTAACAGTACATAGGGTGTTCGGCTATTTATTCAAAAATGAATCAAATCCGTTGCGGTATCTTCCATGATACATGTCGCGGTCTTTGTCAATAACCAAAAATCCGTGTTTACGCTCATTCCAGAGTACCCACATAGGTTCTTAAACTCCTTGAACGTCATATCGGTGTTGACGTGATCGTTGTAAATATGTTTTAGGTTCATATCGTCCTATTTAAAGAGCACGATCTAGTTAGCATTGTCCCTAACCAACTGTTTCGGTATACGGCTATATGTCTGACACAAATAAAAAGAATCCACTGATCTATGCCTGCCTATGCAAAAGTAATCTCGTATATTATTCTCCTTCTCATATGAAACATCGTCAAACACAAACACAGAATTAGGTAGAGCTTCACTTGGAGGAGGTACACTTTGATTATCACTAAATGTCAAATACTGAATTTCATTAATAGGTTATAATATTTTCCCTAGTAATTGATACTTTGGCTGGTACAACGACTTGGAAAACACGTATACATTTACAAATCTAAGTCCATTTTGGTGTTCCAGCAGGGACAGCACGAGATTGGTTTTTCCCACAATTTGATGGACCACACACTATTGCCCTCACTGTCTCAGGGAACAGAGGTCCGTTCTTCCGCCTAGTATTGTTGCCGGCAGTATCGAAAATACTCACGGGCAATGTCTCTTTCTGTTTGACGAACTTCATATTGACAAGGATTGGTGGTTGCTGTGGCTATATATAGCCGCGGAAACATGTAAAGTTAGTCAGTCGGTAAAAATGCCTCCTACGAGGAAGAAGAAGAAAGGTCGTGGCTTTTTAAACAAGCTCATCGACAAGACGCCTTTTGAGGCACATATACCTACATACCAGTTTTGTGTTCCCGGTACTAAACTGGAAAAACGGTTGGCTCTTGGGCAGAAGGGTATCAACCCACTAGATGCAGCCTTCAGGGAACACAACATTGCTTAGGCACAGGGGGCAGATAGAGCTGAAGCAGATCGTACACTCGCAGAGAAGGCAGCAGAAAGAATTAAGGCTAAGGATGCAAAGTTTGGTGAACGTGCAGCTGCATTTGTGGTTAACAGAGCCATGCGTGCCAAGTTAAAGTTTGGTGGGGGTGTTAAGAAAAAGGGTGCTATTCTTGCATTAATACCATTATTTGCCGACTTGTCAGCAACTGGTGCTTTGGCAGGTCGGGCTGCAAATGCCGTGAAGACTGTCAAAGCAGGAAAAGAGGCGATTAAGCAGTTGGCTGAGGAGTAACGACACAACGAAACGATGGAGGCAATTGCAATGAGGGGTAAAGGTTTATATTTGAAACCATACAGGGAAGAAGGGTCTGGATTAAAAAAAAAGTCGGTTAAACCCCTGACAGACGATGACATACGTAAACATGTAAAGCGTTTGGGCATACCATATTTTCGAGGTGTTTTCATGTGTGATACACTACCTCACAAAATTCGTGAATGTGGTGTCGTGAACTTGGACAGTGCTGATAATGCTGGAACACATTAGGTTGCTTACATCAAGTATAAAGATGGTATAGTTAAGTATTTCGACAGTTTCGGTGACTTGCCTCCTCCATTGGAGTTGCAGTGGTTCTTTGCAGGGAACAGAATACTTTACCAGAAATTTGGCACACATGTATGTGGTCATTTTTGTTTAAAATTCCTGTATGAAAATGTATTACATCAGTCTTGAACGAACCTTGGTTAGAGAAACACATGTCTGTGACACTCTGCTTGTCGGGCAACAGTTCAGTCTTGGGCTGTGATTACTTTCCACCGATAGATTTGAGCCAAGGCGATTGATTTTCAGACTTACAATTCGATTCCGAATATAGACAAAACAAATTGTCAATTTCATTACTCGAAGAATAAAGTGATCTTACGATATTGACGATTTGTCAAATTATTTGGTTCGGCGTACTAAAAACGAAATGCTAGTAAATCGAGCAAACAACAATTCACTCAAGTGTGAGATTGAAACACCTGTGGAAATTGACTTCGCTAAACCAAACTCAACTGGATCTCTGCTCGGATTTTCGAAACGTGTGTTAAAGCCAGGATTTCATACATCAGACTACACTGTGCAGATCTTCAAAATTAACGCAATAACAATCGAGTGCAGCATATGTACAGGAAATTACGACAACGATAAGCTTGGCCATACGCTACACGAGTTTTTTCCAACAGTTACACCAGGGTACAAGATTGTTGAAGTACCCGCTAATGTCATTTATCTTCCCATCACAGTAAAAACTCTCAGCAACATCAACGTTAGAGTTGTCGATCAAGACGGTAATTTAGTGGATTTTAGAGGCGAAACCATTACTCTTAGACTGCATATAAAGAAGAATTGGCGCTCGTTATAACAAGAAGTGTCAACATCACAAAGCTGTCAGTCCTGAACCGACAGTAAAGCGGTTAACACCTGAAAACGTGCTCTTCCTACAGTCGTTAGGCTATTCAGTTAAAAGTCATGGATGAGGGGTTAGACATAACTTCTAGTGTGGGGTTTGACGAGTCTGTGATGCGCAAACAATATTTGAATCACCAGCCGCATACGCCAGCCACATTTAATAACATTGATGAAATTCGTATACCGATTCAAAACCAAGATACATATTCACTACCATGCAAAAGCTACTTGCATATTTCAGGAAGATTCATGAAATCAGATGGAACAGTAACAAATTCACTTATCACATCCAATGCATTCACTTTTCTGTTTGAGGAAATTCGATATGAACTTAATGGAACAGAAATTGACCGAAATAGAAACGTTGGTATCACAAGCACATTGAAAACGCTTATTTCTGCAAGCCCACTACAAATGGGTGTGTTGATCAATGCAGGGTGGGATCAACGCGCTCCTGGAAATGGTTACTTTGATGTATGTATACCGTTGAGTATGCTCTTGGGGTTTTGTGAAGACTTTAAAAAGATACTTGTAAATGTAAAACTAATACTGATTCGAGCTAGGGAAGATACAAATTCATATGTGCAAGCCAATCCAAATCCTCAGGAAAGTAAATTCACCATCAGCAAACTGGCATGGGTGATGCCTCATTTGCAAGTAGGTGAAAGAGAAAAACTAGCGTTGCTCAAGATGGTTGACAGTGGAAAACCACTTCGCATTAATTTCAGAAGTTGGAATCTGCTGGAGTACCCGTTGCTTCCAATCAGTAAGACTCAAATTTGGTCTTTGAAAACATCAACGCAACTGGAGAAACCTAGATTCGTGGTTCTGGGATTACAAACAAATAGGAAACGAAATGCGGAATTCAGTGCAGCCATCTTTAACGACTGCAATCTCACCAATGTCAAAGTGTTCCTAAATGATGTGGCGTATCCATATAAAAACATAAATCTAGACTTTAAGAAAAACCGAACCACAGTGTTGTATGACATGTATGCAAGATTCCAACAGTCTTACTACGAGCGAGACCTTCCTTCGCCGTTACTAAAACGTGAAGACTTTATAGTAACTGCCCCTATCGCCGTAATAGACTGTTCATATCAAAATGAGTCTGTTAAAACAGGGCCTGTAGACATTCGTATGGAGTTTGATAGCAGTGAGAATTTTCCTGCCTACACCGCTGCATACTGTCTGACCTTGCATGATCGTGTAGTAGAATATGTACCTCTAACCAGTGTTTTGCGTAAGCTGACATAAAACCAAGTAGCACCCAGTCCTACCAACCATTACCATGCCGACCATCTTCCTGGACACACAGGGCTTCACGAAAAAAGATGGTGGGTTCATTTTCAAAGAAGTTGCTATATGCATAGTGCGCTCAGACAAAATTATCGCTACACACTGTATTTCTGTATCGTCGCCATCGTGTGGAGGTAATGAGTCAGAAGTTAGATGGCTTACACATAATTACCATGGAATACCTTGGAATTCTGATGGTGTTTCCTTTAGCAGGATGTGCTCTATACTACATGCAATAACCAATGAGGATGATTCAATCATTTACGTTAAAGTACGGGAGAAGGCAAGATGGCTGCAGAAAATTATCAGGAAGAAAAGTATGCTACAACATTGAAGATTTAGGATGTCCGCCACTGCGTGAACTCAAGAAAAATAATTTGAAAAAACTTTGTAACTTACATATATTTTGTAATAACATGTGTGCAATTGAAAATGTATTTTTAATCGCCAATTGGTGGGCGAAATAAAAGATTTTAAAAAATATATATTCTATCTTATTATTTAGTTAGGATAGGTGAAATAACAAAAAAAATCTGGTAAAATGATTTTATTCTTCACTGTTTACAATTCTGCATACATCATTAAGTACAATCAAATTTTTGTATATAACTATTTCATTCCTTAATTGCACAAAGTCAATTGTAGAACTGTAAGACACATGAATAGGATGAACGTTGTTGATGTGCATGTCCGTTAACTTCGACACTGAGGCAGTACATGTGTAGTAGTCACTCAACACTTTGTCAGCCAACTCACTCACAAACACCTTGTAGTATGCTGATGCGTTGAAGCCCCACTTTTTCCTGTTGGAGAAGGATGCGGTCACTGCTGGCTGCACATCGACGAGGTTCCGCCATGTAGACTCGGCGAAGAAAATGCCGCTGGTGGGATCAGTACTGTGGTGAAATAATAACATTTTCGCACCAGAAACTGTCCTGCATGAAACAGTATACTGTCCGAGTTGGATGCTGCTCTGGTCGCTGTCAGTGAACATATTGGACACTATGTCCGACTCCCTGATGAGTACTTCCCATTCTTCGAATGAAAGGGTGATCTTGTTGTAACCCGCCCTCTCAAGTACCACAACAGGATCGAAATCATGCTGTGGTGACAATCCCAAAGTCAATCTCTTGGAATCTCCACTGTTGAGCTGGTACACTGATGCGAAGAACATTACTTGGCTGCGCATCATAGCAGACTGAGGGATGGAGGGCTGGTGTCACTAATTATGACCCCACATCATAATTTTGCTCAACTTTGCACTTTACGTCATCAAACACTAACAGTTTTTTATTTGCCATTATTTCCAGCTTTAAACATTCATAGTCTAGTGTTGAACAAGGGTTGTATGACACCTCATTGACATGTACATTATCAATATGCATATCTATCAGATCGTGCACAGAACAACGGGGATATTCACTATTCACTTTCACTGATAATGTATTCACAAACTCGTTGTAGTACTTACTAGCTTGATAACTCCAGGACTTCATGGTGTTCATGGTTCTGCTCACTGCGGGGATTGTGTCGACCAAGATGCCCCATGTTGATTCACCAAGAAACACGCCATAGGTAGGAACAGCATTGTTGAAAAACCATATAGTTTTCGCTCCAGACACTGCTCGGGATGAGATGGTGTGGTCACCAAGTAATACACTCGTTTGCAGATGTTCACCGTTGTTGAAGAAGCTACCAATTGTATAGATCTGTGTTCTCAGCACATCCCACTCTTCATGTGTGAGAGTGACTTTATTGTACCCAACTCTTTCGAGTACTACGACTGGTTTAAATCCCAGTTTAGGTGACAAAACAACAGTGAGCCGCTTGGTGTCACTGCTGTTTAACTTGTAGCTTGCAGAAAACAGGAGCACCATACTAGTCATAGTGAACTGCGCTAGACGAGTGTCGACCGGGAACTGACTGGCTTGATGGCATTTATGCATTAGGTACCGGTACTATGACGTCACGCACACACTGAGGTTAGCGCTGCCATCTCGCGGCGGCGCGCCGGGGCCCGGAGGGGAGCTGAGGGGAGGGAGGCCCCCCCACCCTCTGACGTCATGGGGAAAACTGCGCCTGCTAATACGTCTTCTACCTACTGAAGCCGATGTGAAAATAACCACGTGGTGCGAAGACTGGAAGTTGGAGCTTAAGTCTAAAAAGTGCCAAGTCATGCACATAAGTAAAAAGGTGACACCATTTGCATTGAATATGCAATTAATAACACCGTCCTTAGCACAGTATACTCCGATAAATAACTCGGTATAACAGTTCATAATAATTTGTTGTGGATTTAACATATTGAAAAGGTAATTGGGAAATCAAACCATATTCATCAATTTCTAGGTCGAAATTTAAAACGGTGTACACCGGATGTTAAATCGATTGCATACAAAGCACTAGTGTGAATTCACTTAGAATATTGTTGTTCTATATGGAGCCACCATCAAAAGGGTATTAATAGAGGAATCGGAGAAGGTCCAAAGAAGAACTGCTTGATTCGTGATAGGTATATACAGCTGGAGAGAAAGAACAAGTGGGATGTTCAAGGAGTTGGGTTGGGAAAATCTGGAATATCGTATGCGTTGTTCTCGTCAGAAGCTAATTGACCTATTTCAAGAAGACAGCAAACCCATTTTACTATCAACAACATTGATATCTAGGAATGACTGAGAAAATAAAAGAATTCAAGGCCAGAAACGATTATTTTCTATACTCATTTACTCACGAGTGATCAGGGAATAGAATAAGGATTTATTAAGCGAGAAACTTTAGAACCCGATAGGGGTAGGTCTCGAGAAACCGCTCCAGCCATCCTGATCTGGTTTTTCTTAGATCACTCCAGGCGAATGCCAGGATGGTTCCTAAAAATAGCACATGGGCGCCTCCTGCCATATCCCTTCCAATTACATAAACGATTACACATTAGGATAGGTGCAACGCTCCCTCCACCACCCACTTAAAGTGAATCGCGGAATAATAGTAATACCAATAATAATAACAGCCTACTTCCACTATTTCTAACCACTGCTTTATATTAAGTTAAAAAAAAAGTCGCAAAAAAATTAAATTAAAAATGGCTTAAATTTTGTTATTCTGAATTTAATTTATGACGACTTTTTTTTGTAAAATGTGAGTGAGGTTCGTGAAGAACACATCATATCGAAATAGTTAATCCAAATTTCAAGAGGTTAGTACCATTTTTTAATATGGTGGAGAAAGTCGTGCATTCTCCGCCCAGGCTCTTATTTAAGACAATTAAAATGTCAGAGATATTATGATTGATTGATTGATCGGTTTATTTCCAGTGCCTGTAGTTTGTACAGAATTTGACAAGTCAAAGTATATAACTAGATAAATGTTTTTTTCCCATTTAACATCATTACTACCTCTAACTTACATTTCACATTATTTACATATATATCATTCTAAAACTAGTTACACACATAGCATTCTAATACTAGTTACAACCATAGCATTCTAATACTAGTTATACACATAAAAGACAAAATAAATTGAATACTACATCAGAATTCTTTTATGGAACATAATACTTTATTAGCTAAGTATGTTTTTAGTTCACTTTTAAATTTAGCTCCTCTTAGCAACTTTATTTCCTTGGGGAGTTTGTTGTAAAATATTTCCCCTTTCTTAAATGGATCTTGTTCTGCAAATTTTTTGTTTACTCTCATTTGAAAATAGTTATCTTCACCTCTTGTACCATGGTTATGAATGCTACGTACGGTTCGTTACTGTTTTGTCTGGGCTGTTTACTACCAAGAGTATTACTTTAAAAATGTACAAGGCATAAAGTGATAATATTTTATTCTGCTGGAAAATGGACCAACATGAATCTCTCTGTCCTATGTTGAATATAAATCCAAGAACCCTTTTCTGTACCTTAAATAGCCTGTCCATGAAGCAGTGTGCAGCGGCTCCCCATATTTCGATGCCGTAAGTTAAGATTGAGTGTATCAATCAATCCATAATACACTGTTAGCTTAAAGTATTTTCTGAGGTATTGAGATAATCTTTTTAATACAAAGGAATTTTTGTTTATCTTTTAACAGGTTTCGTTAATATGTTCCTCCCATGATAGATTAGAATCTACTGTGATACCTAAGAATTTAGCGGATGTTACCTGTAGAATATTTTCAGTACCACATGTAAGGCCTTTACCTAGTTCAAGTTTGCTTGGTTTCTTAAATAAGATGTAAACAGTTTTTGAGGGATTTAGACTCAACATATTGTTCATGCAGTAATGGTAAATGTCATCAATTTTAGATTGCATACTGTTAAGTAACCTCGTATTATTCGTATCTGAGCTTAAGACTGTAGTATCATCAGCATATGAAATAGTACAGCTATTGTCCTGTTGAGGTATATCATTGACATAAAGGATGAAAAGGAGGGGGCCCAGAATAGATCCTTGCGGGACCCCCCTTTTGACTAAACTTTTTTCGATTTGAATTTTATGTGTTCCTTTGCTGTTTTTTTAAGTATTTCAGTCTGCTGCCACCTATTACTTAGATATGATTTTAATAAATCAGAGGTTATTCCTCTGATCCCATATATTTTGATTTTTTCCAGCAATATGGTGTGATCCACTATATCAAATGCTTTTGATAAATCCATAAAAACTGCTGCTGAATGTTTATTATTATCGAGGTTTTCAAGAATGGTTTCTATAAACTCTGTTATTGCACTTACTGTTGATAGTCCCTTCCTAAAACCAAATTGTCTATTAATAATTAGGTTATTTGTTTCCAAAAACTTTGTTATTCGAGCAGAAATTACATATTCTAGTATTTTACTAAACATGGAAATGAGAGCAATAGGTCTGTAATTACTCAATAATTGTCTATCGCCTTTCTTAAAAAGTGGCTTGATAACTGATCATCATAGCCACAGCTACGTTTGTTTTTTAATTTTCTTATTGTGGAACTAACTTCATTTTCTGTTACCGGTTTAAGGAAAATTGTTTTATCACATTTGGGCAACTTGCTGGGGGTTGTAGAGTTAATTGAACCACCATAATTGTTTGTTTTCATACTATTTGTGCTTGCATTAGGAGGAGGGAAACCAGCAAAATACTCATTGAAAGCATTGGCTACCTTCTCAGGGTCATTTAAAACACATCGTTATTTATTTTTATTGAAGAGATATCACGAACATTACTAGTGCATTTGTTAAGTCCAGATATATCTTTGGCAATTTTCCAGACTTCTTTTGGAAGATTACAAGATTCTAAAATTCTCTTCTCATAGTATTCTGTCTTAGAAGTTTTTATTTTGTTGAAATATTCTGATTTGTATTTTATGTACCTCTGTTTGTAAAAACTGAGACCTGTCTGCTTGTACGAAAGAAAAGCATCCATCATATCACGCTTCATCTTTAGACATGAAACTGTTAAAAGAATTTTGACTCCATTATTAGTTTTTAAAATTCTTTTTACTAAGGGACAAGACAGTTCAAGACACCTACTGAAGTTTGTACAAAAGATTTCCCATGCATTGTTTACCTCTTTCATATATTTTATCTCACCCCAGTTGAGTTTATTGAGTTCTTCTATAAGTTTAGTAACATTTTTTTTGGACATGCTTCTACCTGATTCAGATATTCCTTTGCTTATTTTATTTTTTCCATGGTAATAATTGATAAATAATTCCTGACCATAGTGATCAGCAACAAAATTTTCTACAACAGAACTTCTGCAAATATCGCTTGAAATGTTTGAGATTATGTAGTCCAGCTGAGTCTTAGAACTGCTTGGTTGTGATTAAGTTAGTTAATCCATATGCATCAATGGTATCATTGAACATTTCAACCCATCTGTCCTGTGAGAGCCCATCAATGTTTAAATCCCCTGCTATTATAATGTTTTGATATAGAACAGTGATTTCGTTTAAAAGTTTTGAAAACAATCTATAGAAGGAGTTAATATCTCCATTTGAAGATCTATAAACTCCAATTATAAGGACACTGGTTTATTCACTTATATATATTTCTACACCTACAACTTCAAAATCCATCTCTTTACCATAGTCTTTTATCCAACCTATTTCTTTGCAATTCATGTTTATATTACAGTATATACACACACCACCACTTTTATGTTTATCTCTGCAGAAGGAGCTTAAAAGGAAATAATTTTTTTTTGCATGGTATTTATCTCATTAGATTTACAGCCATGTTCTGTAAAGACAGCTATATCATATTTCTTAGAATTTATTGTATTGCTTAAATAATCTACTTTATTACTCAGGTACTAAACATTTTGATGATATAGGGATATGTTCCCGATTGGGTTAGTAACATTTTTATGATTGTCTGTCTTAATAACTAGATTTGGAGTATCTGGCTTAGTATGTTCTAACATTACACTTTGATTTGCCTTTGTGTGTTTATCTATTAACAAACAGGCCCTATCAATCCCTGACATCATGGTGATAGTGGGGTGTTGGTTACTTCTAAAAAAACAATCAGGTTGGTTCTGAAGTGGTATTTGGCAGTCTAACTTATTCCTTATTATGACACTGGAGATTGAATTACATATTACATTTCTTCCTGCAAAGTTCAGATGTAGGACATGTATGGTGCGTAACCTATGTAAACTACTAATGTCCACCATATCTACATTACTGAAATGGTTACAAATTGATTTGTACATCAAGTTGGCCTTATCTATTTCCACATTTACACATGACCAAGTACGAAGGTCATATCGTTTAGGAACATTTACAACTATGACAAGTGTGATAGTTTTGAATAAGTATTTTCTAGTGCAGATATTGCATCGGCTGTTTGATTTTTATAAACATCATTGGCACCCCCTATAATTACTACAAAATCGTTACTTGTAAGCTTAGCCATATCATTACTGCTAATAACATTAACCAAAGTTGCATTTGGCTTTACCAGACCCTCTACTTCAAACGACCTTAGTTCCCCTAGGCATTCATTCAATTTTGAAGATATTCCATGTCTGTGGCTGTCCGCATATATTTTTACTTTGCATACGCTTTTTTTTATATTTTTATTTTTATTTATTTTTTTTTTTTTTAAAGATTTTCTTTGGCTGCATGTTTTACTTCTTGCTTGATATTCCACACTCGAACTGTTCTCGGCAACTTCATCATCCCCGTTCTGTGAAAGTAATTCATATCTGTTTCTTAGTGGTAAGACGTTTTTACCGATTGAATTTAACTTTGAATTTGACGGTCGTTTAGTGGGGATTGTTTTCCACTGACTTGTTTCCGTTTGTGTACTTACATAAATACCGCACATTGGATGATCGTATTCTTCAAGTTTTTTCTTTAGTTTCTCATTTTCATCCTTAAGGCACTACACATCTTCTTGCAGAACTGAAATTACCTGAAGCAGGGAATTTTTGTTATCGTCGGATTGTGCCTCGTTGTTTATACCTTGAGCATCAAAGCCATGGAGGAAGGAAATATATGGAGAAGAAGTGACGTTAAATCTGTGAAGCAGGCTCTAAACTCTCCCGCATGGCGGCAGCAGCGGTATTGTAACACAAACAAATACCGAGTTCACACTGTGTCTGTCTGTTCTGATTATTTCATTTTGTAATGTACATAAGTGTTTTATAATGCCATCTTGTGTTGCATACGGTTGCACAAATAGGCAAGAGAGGAAAGAACCTGGAATATCATTTCATAGGTAAGTTGTATTCTAATAATTATTGTTGAAGTGGTCAGTGGGAATTGTAAACTTTGGCGCATGTCTATAAATATTTAGTCATAGCTCTCAATGGGATGACTTTCGTTCTCAAATTTTTGTTGGTGTAGTGTAGAAAATCAGCATACCTTGCTATTTTGCACATAATAGACTAGCATTAATTTTTAACGAGTGTTGAAAATGAGATTTAAAGGGGTGTGTTTTACATCGCGATTCAGTTTATTTAGTATTGCGATTTCTTTCGTCACGTTGCTGTTTAATACTGACAGTGTGTGATGAAATTAACTGTTATGTGAGAAGCTGAGAGTTTTATTCATTTTTTTAAAAAAAGTTCAAGCCATTAGGTTATTTTTAAAGCTTCATATAAGACTTGTTTCTGTTTGTAAACTTGGGAGGAAACTGTAATTCTTTTTTCTCTTCAATAATTCGATGATTCTTTGATGTAAAATTTATACTGTGTTCTGGAGCATGATTGATAATTGTTCCAGGAGTATGCAATTACCAGTGTTTGCATATTTCACTTCACATTTCAATAGTAGTTTTTTTTTTTAAATAAGCTGAAGCTGTTTTAAATTGTATGGGCAGTGGGATTGTTTGAAGCCCCCCCCCCCCCAAAGATATGATACATTGTAAAAATATTTCAAAGTGATCCTGACTATATTTATATGATAATATATATTTTAAGATTTTTTGATCAATTACTAAGGAATTAAACAAATACTTCAAACATAAATCAGAAAACCTAAGAATCCAGTGCTCCTACTGCTGTCAAGTATTATCTTGCCCTTTGGGGACACTTTCAAATTACATATATAAGTTTTTGTTTCAATCAATCTTGTATCACTGCTTCCTAATTACACTCAGATATTCCGGAGCGTGTGCTCCATTGAAATAAAATAAAATAATAATACCCCTAGTCTTTTTTGTGGCTGTAGATGTTTTGGCATATACAATTCTATTAAAAGAATTTTTAACAGACTTTTTTTCTTAATTTCTAATGTTTATAGATAACATCAATTAAGATACATACATAAGGTAGCGTGCATAAACCACATAGCTCCATTTTGGCATCCTGTGAACCACTATCCCCCCTCCCCCCCCCCTCACCTATCGTGTAGCTTTTTTCCCCTTTTGATTCCAGAAGACATTTTGCACTGTTTTCTCTTGTCAGACTATTGTAAATTACATAAGGAGATAATTAACTGAGGGAAATAAATATTCACAAGCTGTTGTGAGTTCAGTTACTCATTTTAAGTGTGACAAATGTTATGAAAGGAAAGCTACGTGGCCTGGCTTGGAACACCCCCCCCCCCTCCTCTCCCCACGTAGCCCAGTGTAGCCATCCAGATATCCCCCTTCCCCCCTCCCTTGGACTGAGTCATATAGTTTGTGCACGGTCCCTACCTTTAACCACATGTTAATTCAACAAAGATAGAATGAGAAACACCCTTCAGTCACTAGAATACGACTTTTATTGTATTACACAATGCATTTCGGACCCTGTGGATCCATCTTCAGGTGACTATGGTATTTACATGTTAATTCATTATTAAGAATGTGAAATAAAGAAAAATAATGAATGAAATTCTGTCTCATAAAGTTCCTTGTATATTCCTGTAATAGCAACAACTGTGAAACAGTTCTTTTATTTTTAAAGGTAATAATAAAGTCTCTGCCCGTTTAAACACAAGTTGAAGTAGAGCTGTTCTAGCATTATAAGTTATTTTGTTAAAAAAAGTATACGCATGTTCAGACAGTGACACATCACCGCATTTTTGATTGGAGCACACTCGATTGAAGTTACTTCAAAGAACACTGCATTATGCCAACCATACAGTATAGTAAAGTATCACTCTTTACTTTTTGTTGATACACTTAATACTAACTATAAATTATGTGGAAACATTTTATTTCTGGTACCAGCCTACAAAATGTCTAGGTTGCCCGCCCCTAGAGTGAGCCCTCTATTTTTTTTTTTTTTTGGTCTAGGATGCATTTCAGCCTAACCACAAGTGGTAGTAATCAAACTTAAATATCTATTCTGCATGTCAACCATGTAATCATTGTGGCTTTGGCAGAATTAATTTATAATCCAGGCCACATATCAATCCAATCCAAGTATATCCCAAAAACTAAGCAAGATAACGAAAAATTTTATTCTTTATTTTCGATTTGTCTCATCATGTTATATAAGAATCGATCATTAAATTTGACTTTTGCGAAATTTTTATTCTGCATTTCAACTCAAGACACCTCACTTTTGATACAGTATATCTCGAGAACTAGGCGAGATATCGAAAATTTTTATTCTTTATTTTTTTATTTCTCTCATCTTTTTAAATAAGAATCCGTCATCAAATTTGACTTTGACCAATTTTTTCTTCTGAATTTCAACCAAAACCATTTCACATTTGAGACAGAATATCTCGAAAACTAAGCATGATATCAAAAAAAATTATTCTTCCTTTTTTATTTGTCTCATCGAGTTACATAATAATCCATCTCCAAATTGCGACGTTATGTTAATCCTAGAGTCCCCTTGAGGTTTTTGTACATATACGCCGTATCTGTATGGGTTAGGCCATGCCTCCCCACTCCTCCTCTTCACTTCATTGCGTGGTGAAGGTCGCTTGCGTCGTCTCCATATATTTCCTTCCTCCATGATCAAAGCATGCTGGGCACTTCCATTAAACAATTTCACTCGGAATTTCTTCTTCCTTTATGTTTACACATTTGAAATGATTCCACTTGTCACAAAAGTCACACAGTATACCATTTCTCACGGGTCTATTACACTTCGCACATTTTACGTTTAGAATAATTCTACTCGAAACTGGAACTTCGCTAGCAACTACACCAACCGCCGCCATTTGTGATAATAGACCTCGCCTGGTGACAGATCAGAAAATTAACAGGATCAAAGCAATAACAAAAAAGTACCGGTTTCTTTTTCGTTAATAGTCTGAATTTTAAGCGAGTCTGATATATATATTTACACTGACAGCATAGGTAAACACATTATAATTACTGTTTTGGTTAGTTAAATTTCACCGGTTCACAAATACACTCGGTTTATGAATGAAGTCAACTGCAAATTCTAATAATACGACGGACATTCTGAAACTAATGAGCAGCAATGTTTTTAAAATATATAAATTCCATAACTGGGCACAGTTAATCAGAAAGTTAACTTCGTTAATCGTTAATCCACTACTTAAAAATGTAACTTCGATAATTGTTAAAGCATTACATTTTTATAAATTTAACGCAAGTTACAGTTACCGTTAAAAGTTAACCATCAACAATATGACTACCCAATGTCCCTCTGGGAATTATGTTCTTAATGGGGTTGAGCGTTTTAATCAGCTTCTCAAACGTATCGGATACTACAACATGTATTGGAACCATCTTGGCAACGAAAAAGTTTACTATGCATTGGTGCACACCAGCTTGATATACTCCGTTGTCGGTGACTACGATGCCAAAAGATTCACCAGTGTTTTGTTGACGTAACCATTTATTAGCAGATGGAGATCAAAAAAAATAAATAAGAAAAAAAACCTTTCTGCCACAGCACTTGAAGAGACTTTGGATTGTTTTTCCTTGATCCGGTTTTTACTTTTTCTTCAAACAATAAATATTTGGATCTATGCATCCTTTTCATGTGGTGTTTAAGATTATTAAGGCTAGAAATGTGAGTCTTGACTGTAGAAAGTTTATGCAAACACAGTTTGAATTCATAAATCAATTGTTCTCCCTATCTTGATTTAAATGCAATATAATCGCATAAGTGTGGCAAAGGATTTTCAGTCTTCTTGTTGCTATTGCTAGCGTTTCTGGTTTCACTAACAGTTTCTAGATCCCCAGTTTCCATGATTTAATCTTGTAATGAATATCAATTTAATTTATTTCACTAACAAACTCCAAACCAACACAAACTAAAAAGTGATACTATATTCCTCGCAGAAAAAGAAGTTATAAAAATGTCAAACTCATTGTTCGAATCTGAAACGTGTAATGTGCGCTGGTTTGCAGACGTAAAACACAAACCCTCAACAACTCTAGCGTTCCTGTTCACATCCATATCGTGCCTAGCGTAACAATTATATATGTATCACACTCGCACTTCGCATTACCTAATTCGTTCGCTATTTGACTCACCGAACGTACCAGCGTGAAGCTAAACGTTTGGCCATAAACAATGAGATTAGTAGTTCAGATAATAAGATAAAAAGTGTCTGGAACATTATTAAAAGAGAAACAACTGTATCATCCCTTGAACATAAACCTATATCTATAAGCATTAATGATACACTTGTAAATTACCCCTCTTATGTAGGAAGTGCTTTCAATAACTACTTCTTAACAGTTGCTGAAAAAATAAAAGGAAAATATATAGGGAATATGGATGCTATAGCAATACTTAAATCCTTGTCACCAAAAACAGCACCTATGTCTCTATTTCCCACCAGTCAAAATGAAATTGAAAAAATTATTAAATCCCTCAAAAATAAAAAGTCATTTGGTTATGATGAGGTTTCAACCCATGTAGTAAAACAATGTAACACCAGCATTAGTAGAGTTATTAGTCATATTTGTAATAGTTCTTTTGAAGAAGGTATCTTTGCTGACTCACTCAAGAAGTCAATAATCAAACCGCTTTATAAAAAGGGTGATACCTTAAAGATTGAAAATTACAGACCGATATCACTTCAACCAGCATTTTTAAAAATCTTTGAAAAAGCAATGTACAGAAGGGTGTATGCACATCTACAAAAGAATGACCTACTCAGTAAAGTACAGTTTGGTTTTAGACAAGGCGTTTCAACAAATTCAGCAATTTTTGCTTTTGTAAACAACATACTGGAATCAATGCATAAAAAATTAAATTCCCTAGGTATATTCTGTGATCTTGCTAAGGCTTTTGACTGTGTTGATCATGAGATTCTACTAGGTAAATTAGACCACTATGGAGTTAGTGGTAAGCCAGGACTTTGGTTTAAATCATACCTGGAAAATAGAAAGCAATGTGTATCACTGAAAGATGCTAATACAGGAGATGTTATAAACTCAGAATGGGGTATAGTTAAATGTGGTGTGCCTCAGGGTTCAATTCTTGGCCCTCTGCTGTTCTTAATCTATATAAATGATCTCCCACATATACTAGGTGATAATGAACACATGGTGCTCTTTGCAGATGATACTAGCATATCGTTGAAAGACCCATCAGCACAAAACCTCGAAAACACAGCAAATGATGTTATAAAGAAAGTTAACAGGTGGTTTAATGCCAACAAACTAATACTTAATGTGGAAAAGACACAGTTACTTCAGTTTGTTATAAAAAATAAAACAAAGGACAGCTATAATGTGATAACAGAAGGAAAAGCAATCAATGAAAGCAGTTTCACAAAATTCCTCGGTGTATATATAGATAACAAATTGAACTGGAAACAGCATATTCAACAACTTCTTAAAAAACTGAATTCTGCAACATTCTCACTGAGGGTAATATCTATAATAGCTAATATAGAAACCACTTTAGGCAATATAATTGCAAAGAAAGGGAAAATGACTCATCACTCACCGAAGTTGAAGGCAGCGACGAGAGACGAACATATATAACGAACACACAAATAAATAAACTCAATATTTCGGTAGTTAACCTTATTCATGACATAGAAAATGAGTCACGCACCTCGGGAGGTGTGCACACACCGGGGGGTTATCCACCCAGTCATGCAGCAACCCCCGGTGTGTGCACACCTCCCGAGGTGCATGACTCATTTTCTCTGTCATGAATAAGGTTAACTACCGAAATATTGAGTTTATTTATTTGTGTGTTCGTTATATATGTTCGTCTCTCGTCGCTGCCTTCAACTTTGGTGAGTGATGAGTCATTTTCCCTTTCCTTGTAATAATACAGAAACCAGAAAGTTAGTATATTTTGCATATTTTCATTCCCTGCTCACTTATGGCATCTCATTCTGGAGAAACTCGTCACAAGCACAGAGGGTATTTAAATTGCGAAAGCGTGCTATAAGAACTATTTGTGAGCAAGCTCACAGACGTCATGCAGAAATCTATTTAAAAACCTGGGTGTACTAACAATGGGAGCACAGTACGTATACTCCGTAGTATCATTCATAGTGGAAAATCCTGAACACTTCCTATAACACTAGGAATAAATATAATATTCACAAGGATTACAAATCACTTTCAATTGTACAGAAAGGGTTAACATTTACTGGAGCTTTCTTATTCAATGTATTACCAACAGAAATTAAATGTTATCTACAAAAACCCAACTACTTTAAGTCCAAACTGAAAGAGTTTATGCTTCAGAACCCATTTTACTCTGTGAAAGAATTTTCTTCTTGGAATTTGGTAACTAAGAATGACTGATAAAATAGTATATACGGTGTATGGAAGGGGAAGGTGACAAAATTATCCACAATTACTAAAATGATATATGGTTTTTCTTTCTGTTGAAACTTTTGACAAATGAACTAATTACACTGTTTACAAAATCTCACTCATATATAGTAACTAACATGGGATAGCATGCACTCAAAAACTGCTGTGAAAAATTATCATACTAACAGGTTTTTAAGTAATTGACTGCTTATGAGTTGTTGGTAATATAACTGATATTGCTAATAGGTGTGTGTACTGTTCCACATAAATAGCAACTAACATAATATAATATGTAGTCACAAATTACGAAACTTATCATGGTAACTGGTTGGTAAGAAAATAACTGGTTATTAGATGCTGGTAAAAAGTGTATACACTGTTCCACATAATAAGTATTAATTAACTCGGGATTGTATTTGTATATTACAGGAGATATTGGTTATACTAATGGGTTGTTGCTAACTTGTTGTCAATATATAATAATATTATCAATTATATAGTAATATTGACATTACAAATAAGTGTATGTACTGTTCCACATCCCCGAGATTATTCTCACATGGGATCAAAGTGAACATATCTATCTATCTATGGTGCACAAGAAAAAAAAGACGTCAATAACCAATTTAACGGACTAAAGTTAATGAAAGTTCAATTTAACGGAATATTTTTAGGTTAACTTAAAAGTTAAATTTTTGCAATTAACGAATTAACGGTTTTCTGCCCAGCTGTGATCAATTCGTACCTGCATAACACCCCTTGATACCTCACTCTCTAACGAGGAAACAAAATCAAGTCGACATTCTTGAAAGAAGAACACAAGGCTGCACACAGAATAACCTCCATGAAACTAAATAATGTAGATACTTACATCGTGGAAGACATCGTTGGGGTGTTCGAGTATGTTAAGTAGCTCGACCAATACATGTCTCTGACAGAGACAACCCACCGTCTGCCAACTCCCGGAACAGTCGCCGTACTGCGAACGATATCACTCACTTTCTGGCTACATCCGACAGTAATAGGAACACAATAGCGAATGGGCCAACTACATCGATAACTACATCAGTACCTGTGGGTCAGCCGACCATTACACATGTCTCATCACCTGAAGAAGACGGCAGAGCCAGCCGTCGAAATATTGTGTTTCCACAACACTATCCGGCGGTACACCCGTGAAGACTACATTGCAGTCATACGCCGGGAAAGTCTTCGTTCTTACATACATCGATAACGACCATGACAAACACACACAACAGTTGACCCCAGGTTTCTGTACGATGACCCGACACAAATTCCAGTGCTAAGCAACAATGTTCGATTAAGTGCTAAGCGATTAAATCGTTTCTCCTTTCGCGATAAAATGGGACTAAATCAGGTGTCATCTTGACAGATCACTACGTGTAACTGCTATGGTGGCATATCTCTCCTCTTCTTTTACCACATCATGTCCACAAGTTGATCCATGAAACGCCACCCTGGAATGGAGGATGGGTGGACTGCTGAGTGTGCTGGCAACAGTCACAAATACATGAAATTCATATCTCACAAGGTGGAGAGGCAACATTTGCCGACTGTGTAAATCTTAGGACGGGAAGGTTTCCGTTCATATATAAGCTTGACCTCAAAAGTAAAGAGTATGGAGAAAACCGTAGAAAACATTTTTAAGTGGAAGCTATTGGCTTTGTTGAATGACGTCTAGGAGAGTCAGAAGGTAAGTGCTTGTGGACCAAGGTGATGTTTATGTAAGATTAGGCCTGCTAAAGCAAGTGCGGGGGGCAGTAGGTAAGATTTTAGAAAGGACGACTTGCATGTCAAGGACGGAACATAGAAAGTGGTGGCCACATCAAAGGTTCTGGTTAATTGATTTCAGGCTAGGAAAGAATTTGGCTTGATATTGGTCTGTAGTCAGTTGTAAGAGGTGCAGAATGGGAGTTGTGGGTGATAGCACGAGATTTGCTTTTCCACAAGATCACGGGGATAGCAGTGGGAAACGATGGCTTGGGATAGTTTTTGGGAATACATGGAAAGTTAAACGTGTATGGAATTGTTGGCCCAGCGATCCTGAAGGAGTTTCGATTTGCCGTGCATTTCGCCTATGTTGTGGCTGGACCTACAGTTTAACATAGAATCCAAACCACAGCACCTGGAAAGTGATTCACGATCAGAACAGATGCGTCTGCCAAGGATTGCAAGGCTGTATGGAAGTGAACGTTTGATGTGAAAGGGAATGTCAAAGCATTAAGTACTGTTATAAATTTGTTGGCTTGATGAGGGTTGTGAAGAAGGATGTGCTGAGGAGAATGTGTAGGGAGGCACATATCAAGGAAGTCTCAAAGGGAACTGAGGCCATGACAGTGTGAGATGTTAGTATACAAACAAGTTACATCAACAGAAATAAGGAAGGAGTCTGAAGGCAGGGGAGTGAGGACTTTAAAAAGATACTCCAAAAAATGTGTGGTGTCTTTGATGTAGGAAGGAAGGTTCAGCACAAAAGTTTGGAGGTATTGATCCACAAAGGTTGAAATCCTTCAGTGGGTGAATCCTATGTCGCAACTATAGGTCACTCTGGATTGCCAGCCTTGTGGATCTTGGGGAGAAGGTATAAGGTAGGTGTGCGGGGATTTTGAGGAGTGAGGAGGGATAGGGATTGTGAAGAGAAGTTTTGTAAGGGGCCCAGGAGGTAAAAGGGGCCAAGAAAGTCAAGGAAGGAACGAATTTTAAGGCAGATGGAAGAGGTGGGATATGTGGGGTGTGGACGAAAGGTGGTATCAGAAAGCTGTCTGAGGACCTCAGCATCGTAATCACTGTGGTCCATGACTTTGAGGACAGGCTGGATGTGAGGAACTCTTGAAAAATAATGAGGGGATGGTTTTGAGGAAGGGTAGGAGGATCCAGTTGGAATGGACTCAATCTTGCCCCACCAGATGTCAATCTTCTGCTGTGGTAGCAAAGTGATAACATCAGTGGAGCGTTTGGCAGAACGGTCATGAGTCCGAGACCAGAACAGCGTGCTCAAACTTTGGAGTAGATGAGAAAGAAAGTCCCTTGGGTATGACAGAAAGTTGTGGTTCACCCAGAGAAGCTGGTGAAAGGTTGCCCACTGACCATTGTGGTGTATCCACAGGTGGGGCAGTGGCTCGAGGGTTGGGTGGTAGAGAAGGTGGAGAGGGGTGACATTAAAATGTAGGAAAGACATGGAGCTTTGGCAATCAGGGGAGGAGATGGATCATGCTGCGTAGAACTACCTGCTATCGGCAGGAATTTGTTAAAAGTTTTGAATTGGGGTGGGGTATCGTAGGAAAAGAATTTCATGGAAGGAGGAAAGTTGAGTAGAATGTTGGTGGCTTTTAAGTACATACTGCTGCCTGATCCTGTTGTATCTTCAATTCTGATAAAGGATTGTTTGTTAAAAACACAATTTAGTCAGTCTGCACAGTATTATTTAATGTTTCATGGTTCGCAACTTCTTCTTGTAAAGATAAGGTATATTGTGCAAATACAAAAAAATCTTCAAAAGAACACACGTTTCTTTGCTTCCTTGCAATCAACAAATTCATGGTTATTATTATTATTATTACTCCGCGGTTTACTAAAAGTGGGTGGCGGAGGGGGCATTGCACCAATCCTAATCTGTAACCATTTATGCATAGAAAGGGATATACGGGATATGGTAGGAGGCGCCTATGAACTATTTTTAGGAACCATCCTGGCATTCGCCTGGAGCGATCTGGGAAAACCATGGAAAACCCAGATCAGTATGGCCGGAGAGGTTTCTCGAAACCTACTCCTGTCAGATCCTAAGTTCTCTCACTCGATAACTCCTGCCTGTTCCACTCCCTAATTGCTCGTGGAGGGAAAAAAAAAAAAAAATGTATAGTAATGAATTGATTCTGGCCCTGATTTCTCTATCTTATTTTCATGGTCATTCCTAGATATGAATGTACCTGGTAGTAATATGTATTTGCCATCATACTAAAATAGTTCAGTCATGAATTTTTCAATCAGCTTCTGCCGAAAGCAACGCCTTCGGTGTTTCAGGTCTTCCCAACCCAACTCATTACAACATCGCACTTACGCTTTCCCTCTAGGTATATATACCTGTCACGAATCTTCTTTGGACCTTCTCCAATGCATCCATCAGCCTGTTTTTGATAGGGATCCCACACAGAACAACAATATTATAAGTGAGGAAACACCACTGCTTTGTATGCAATCGATTTAACTTCCGGGATACATTGTTTTAAAATATGACCCAGAAATCAGAGCACATGATTTGCTTTTAAAATTACCTTCACAATATGTTCATTCCACAACAAATGATTACGAATTGTTACACCTAGATATTTAGCGGAACCTACTGTTCTAAGGACAGTGCCATTAATTTTTTATACTCAGAGCTTTTTTTACTTATATGCATGACTAGACATTTTTTAGCATTTAACTCCAATTGTCAGTCTTTGCACCAAGTGATTATTTTCATAACATTGGCTTGTAACAAAGCGCAGTCACCCTGGGTCTTTATTTCACGATAAATAATAGCTTCATCGGCAAATAGTCTTCCCCCCCCCCTATTACCTCGCATAAATCATTAATGTATATGAGAAACAACAGAGGCCCTGTCAGACTCCGCTGGGCAGCCCCCGACTTCACTTCGGTCAATGATGAACGCTCACCGATGAGAACTACACACTGTGTTCTACCCCTCAAAAAGTTTGCAACCCAGGCACGTTTGTCTAGATATTTTTTTATTTTTATTTTTATATCCTGGTACATAATAGCCCAGCACCTAGTTTCTACTCTGGGCCCATATTTCCAATATATTACAAGAGGTACATAAGATAAAATTATAGTTTGCAGCTAATAGCTAAATATTGTTCAGGATGTAAAACAAGTTAATAACGCATAAACTTATCAAATTTCACAAAAATTTGTTACATAATTAAATTAACAATGTGTAAGAATGTATATGATATGTGTTAGTGTTTTTTGATATATACATATATACTGTAAATTAGTAATTTGAATAACATACATTCACACACAATACTACTATATATAATTAAACAAAGAAACTTTCATATACACAAATCACTTATTTCACTGTTGTCCCACTGTTTCTCTATTTGTATATTTACGACACTTTTACACATTTACTCCCGGCACAGCCACTTCAGAGTAACTTACCTCCCTCAGGAGATGACTTCTGGAAGTAGAGGCGTCCTCCTTCAACCCATCGGGAGTTTCTTTATTCTGGAATTATCACTGCTCGGTCGCTGGTCGCTGTCGGTTGAAACGGTTTCTAAGTGCCAAGAACCTTTCTTTGGCTGCTTGTGAGGCCAGATTGCAAGCTTCATCAAGATAGTACCACAATTCCTGGTCACGCAATATGTCGAAAATTCGCCTGCCCTGTAATATTTGCTGATATGGGGTTCTTTGTTCCGCTGTTGAAATACACTCCCATACAACATGTTCCGGAGTGCCCTCGCTTCCGCAGTCACAGCTACCATTGTCTACTACTCCTCTTCTTTGCAGTTCACTGTTGTAAGGGCCATGACCTGTTATGTAGTGTACCAGCCCAGGCGATGGGAGTAGATGCGACATTTTGAGCCTTTCACAGACACTTGGAAACATATCATATGTCCTTCTTCCTGTTGTGCTATCATTCCACCTTTGCTGCCATTCTTCTAATAACAATTTGTTTACTTCTGCAGCTGTTGTTGCTGGTGCTCCCGTGATTTTCTCTACCTGTTCCGGATTCCCTTTCCTGAGCCAGTATAATGCTCCCCGCTTGCGAACTTCCAAGTCCAGAGGCCACACCCCCAGTGCCACGGTAAGGGCATCAGTTGCTGTTGTTTTGTAAGCACCACTCAGCCTGATTAGTATACTTCGCTGTGTCCTCCTCAAAAGTTTGCTGGGTTTTACTTTTCTGAGGTGTTTCGCCCAGACGCTGGCTGCATACCCTACAATTGAAGTTAATATTGTATTGTGGTATGTTCGAATAACAAGCGGTGAAAGTTGGAAACGCCTTTGTCCCATACTGATTAATTTATTCATGACTGAGGTGGCTCTCCACATGCTTCCTCCATATGGGCCATAAAATTTAGACTTTCGTCTAATTCACACCAAGGTATCGACTGAAGGGACTTCTTCTTATTGTAACTCCGTCTATTTTAATGGTTGGATTGCTCTGTAATCTGCCTTTCAGTAACATATAACAGGTTTTTTGAGGTGCTAATCTTAGTTTGACTTGTCTGCACCATCGACTGAGTTCACGCAGAACCTTTGCGCTTTTAGCCTCAATTTCGGCTCTGGTTTTACCCTCTATAATTAAGAATAGGTCATCTGCAAATGCAACAAGTCCCAGGAGTTCCGGCATTCTTTGCAGCCTTGCCATTCCCGGTTCAAGCCCAATGTTCCAAAATATCGGACCAAAAATGGATCCCTGTGGGCAACCCTTTGTTAGTTTTTTATCAATGGATACTCCAGGACACCTAAGTTTAACATATCTGTTCTTACAGTAATCTTTAAAGGTGTTATACAAGTTCTTTGGACAATTTAGTTCCTTAAGCCGAGCAAAAAGTGCAGGCCACCATAGATTATCAAATGCCCCAGATATATCGACAAGGACCCCTATCACGTAATTCTGATTTGAGTTCTGTATCAGATTCATTGTCCGGTTGATTGCATCTTCTGTAGATCTCCCCGCTCTGAATCCAAATTGGTTTGGATTCATCCCTTCCTTCTCCCAATGTTCTTGTAACCTCTTGCACAGCACCTTTTCTTGTATTTTTCCCAGCACGTTTAGCAAGCAGATGGGTCGATATGATTTAGGTAATTTTGGATCCTTGTCATCTCCCTTCTTGATGATTAATATCTCACTCTGCTTCCAGATGTTTGGTACTCTTCCCTGATGCAGGCATGCATTATAGAGCTTACACAGAGTGGGGGCTACTGGCACTACCAGTTCTTGTACTACTTCAGCTGGAATACCATCCGGACCCGGAGCTTTATTCCTGGACAAGGCATTTATTGCTTGTACTACCTCCAAGATGCTAATATCAGGAGTGTCGGTGGTACTTTGCCTATGTTGGTCAATTTCCAGACGGAGCGCTCTGTGCTCCATCTCGTCATCTTCCATTTTATCATCTGGAAGGAGTTCCTGGAGTAACACTTCTGAAGTAGATTTCCAGCTCGTAGTCATGGTTCCATCTTGTTTCTGTACAGTAGACAGTGTAGTTGGGGGTTTTACCTTCCCTGCTGCAATTTTGTATGGGATACCCCAGGGGTCTGTACGCAAGTTTGTTTTCACAAATGTTTCCCAGCTTTTTTGTTTACTTAGTATTAACAGTTCTCGGAATTCACTCTTAATTTGTCTATATCTTTCCAGGAGCTGTCCTCTAACGTTGTAGATGAGGCAACGTTGGTAATCTTTTCTTGCTTTGTGCATCCTTTGTCGTAGTCTTTGCAGTCTATCAGTCCAAGGTCTGTCGACTGTGCCAATGGTTCTCTTAAGAGGAATAGATCTTCTCATTGATATTTGGAGTGCCCTAGTAAGGTCCTTTGCGGCTCGATCTACATCATTATCATCTAATAGGATTTCTTGTTGTGTAAAACTTTCCCTCAGCCTGTTCCAGTCTGCCTGTCGGATGTTGTAATGCACCTTGGAAGTCTGCGCCTCCGATGTGTCAAAATCGTTCCTCCCTCTGACCAATTCAAAAGTAATAACATTGTGATCACTGGTAGTTAAAAATTCTAAAACGTTCCAATTCCTCAATAAGTTCCCGCCTCGCAGATTGGTCAATGTTACATCAATATTTGACCTAGCTCCTGCTCGGTTGCTATATGTGTAGGGTTTATGTGGTAGATTTCTTACTTCTAGATTCAGTTCACTAATAGCTTCCACTAAAAGCTCGCCTCTCAAATTTGTCTCCCCGCTATGCCAGAGATCGGATCTAGCATTGGCGTCAGCCATTATCACTATTGGTCTGTTGTCTAGGGCAGTGCACACTTCTCTTATCTTCCCAATGTATGGTTCAATGGGATCACTATATTGAAAATACATGTTGACGAGAATTACACTACCCCAGTCAGCAACGAGTTCCACACATGTCGTATGTTCATCACAGAACTGCACTATCTTAGTTACAGTAACTTGTCTGGATAGCACTACTATTGCTGTCATAGGGTTTCTACCTGTTGAGATTATCTGTGACGATACCGGCATGTAAGGAATCTTCCCGAAGCATGAATGTGTCTCCTGAAGGCATATGACATCCCATTCATGTTCCTCTGACAGCTTCCTCACCTCCTGCAAAACCAACTTGCTTCTCCTGGCGTTTAGTTGTGCAATTCGTAGCTTACAAGACATTTTGTGTTTTATGGATGTCTGGTGTGGATATTGCACTGTGGCCACGGGAGTTTTGAATCGAAAACTATACTCCCATGAGTTAATACGTACTGTTTATATATTTGATCGGGATCAAAAGTTTCATTCCTTCTTTCGAAGACTTTATGCACAAGAGAGAGAAGCTGAGAAGTCTCTGTAGGAAGATTGATAGATTTTAGATGTATACGATCAATCGCTTCTAGCTGAGGGAAGGTTACATATTTACCGGCCGGATGCGCCATTCGAGTTAGATGCCTCAGCGCCACATTGAGATTCGGAGCCTCCTCCAGTCGACCGAGTTTTAAATTAATTTCAAAATCACTGTATATTGTTTTAGGGTTTATAGAACTGCGTCTGTCTTCTATGTTTCCAATCTTCAGCGGTTGTTCCTCCAATTTTGGACTCGCTACAGGTCGTGAGTAATGTTCAACCCAATTTGGTCTGTCTGTATTCCATCCCAGACCAATCCTTTTGACATAAGGGTTCCGGGGATGACTGGCGGAACTCGAAGAGATTTCGTTAATCTGTAATAAGTGGTCGTCCGTCTGCGTTCCAACATCTTGTTTCTTACGATTCTTCTCCATTTTTAGTTTCTCTCTGAAGCAGGCAGCCCTTTTTGCATTTCTTTTTTGTCTTGAAGGGGGGTTTCCTTTCGTTTTTGTAGTCTGCTTCCCAATTACATCCTCAACTATTTTCCTAATTACATTAGCCAGTTGAGAGTATATGTCGTTTCCCATATCTATTCCTTGTAGTAAACTATCCATAATCAGTCCTGTTTACAGCTCGTTGTAGGAGTAATTGGTAGGTAGGACACTCTTTGCCCTTCTTGTTGCAGCTTTTTCCCCGTCTGTTACACGGTATGCATATTGAAGGTTGAGAACTTTTCTTGCACTGATCCCTTTGGTGGTTTTCTTCTCCACAGTGTGAACAAGAACTATTGTTCTTCTTACAATGCTTACTGACGTGTCCTAAATCCAAACATTTATTGCATTTTGGAACGACAACGTAGTCTTTCACTGCTATAGCAGAAAATTCTATGAAGACTTTCTTTTGCTGTAACAGAAGTTTCCTAACAGAAGGACTCACCTCCACAACCTGATGAACTGTTACTCTTTCCCTAGGTCCAGTCTTAAATTTTGGTTGAAAACCATCCATAAATTGTCCTTTCTCTATTTTATCCTCAAGGTTTTGCTGGTAGACAGCATCAGCAAGGTTGTCTACATGAATTGTTATTGGTATGTCATAAAAAATCATGAGTGGCCTTCGTTTTCTAGGGAGTTCGCATCACATCTTATCAGCCAATTCCTTGTTATTTAGAATTTTTTGCGAATCCTCAGGAGATTCTGTTTCCACTATAATAGCGTTATTAGTTGTGCGAATTCTGTTGATTCTAATTATATCCCTCCCTGGTTTTATGATTTTTGTAACTTGTTCAGCCACTTGCTTCGGGTTCTCCCCCCCTTTGGAAGTAATGAAAACCGCACTTTCTGTGGACTGAGTGATTTTGGGATTCACACCAGTCGATCCTCCAGATTTCGCCATTGCAGCATAGCTGGGGACTATTTCTCCTCTATTTTGTTTGAGTTGCTCATTTTCTTTTTTGAGTGTTTCATTTTCCTTTCCTAGCTGAGACAACTGGCCCTCCAAGAAGGCGATGTTTATTGCCCAACAGGCTAGCTTATCTTTTATTTCTCTAACTCTAACTTCAGTGAGTTTTTGGCCACAAAAATCGTTTAGATGCTTGACTAGCTCCACATACTCGTTTCCAATTTTTTCACTACACTGGTTTAAAAACCCTGTCAGAGTTTTCTTCTGGTGACCCCATGTTGGCGGCAGCAGAAAAGTTGTTTACTGTAGTGACTCACCGCAGCTGATCGCCGGCATCAGGTGTCCGGCGCGGCGTGTGCGCCGCGCGTAGCCGTTGACTCGGCAGAGCACCGCTGGCAGGTTGGAAGGCGCCGACTCAGCTCGACGACAGCGCTCGCGGCGAGGAACTGTTCGCACGTCAGCCACGTACCAATCAATCGATTGTAACTCGATAAAAAACTCAACGTTTCGAAAAGCTTTACGTCCCTTCGCGCACAGGTCTTAGAATACTTTCTTAAACTATGTGTTTTATACTAAACACTTAAAGATTCGTTTTTCCATAAGTATCGCGATCAAAAGCGAGAGCGACCCGACTGGCGACACGACGCGGCGGCCATCTTAACTAGATATACCGTAACTACGAAATTTCGTAAGTAATCTTGTGTGAGGCACAGTGTCGAAGGCTTTTTTAAACTATAATAGAACTATGCCAACCTGGGATTGCTTATCTATAACACGGAACAGGTCCTGAATTAAAAGTGCAAGTTGTGTCTCGCAGCATCGGCCTTTCCTGAATCCATATTGACTTGGGTTTAAAGGGTCCTCTTCATCCAAAAACCGCATGATATTTGAATATGTGATATGTTCTAAAATCCTGCAAAATATTGAAATTATCGATATTGGTCTATAATTTTGAGGATCATTAACATTCCCACTTATTAATATTGGACTTATGATGGCGGTCTTCCACTCAGCGGGTATGTTTCCGTGAACCAAGGAGGCGGTGTATGATTTCATAAAATATGGCATAATTTCCTTTGCGTAACTAGAGAAGAATCTAGAAGGAATACCGTCTGGTGCGGGAGGCTTATTGGTTTTTACATTCCTAAGAAGTTTTGTTATTCCATCGACGTCAAGAACAAAATCTTTCGTAATGTTGCCAGTACGCTTATTAAATATCGGAATCTCTACATTTTCTGTTGTGAAAGCTTTGTTAAAGATATTATTCAAAATTTCTGTATTCTCTATGCAAGATTCCGATAATTCCCCGTTTTCATTAATAGGCTTGTGTCCACTAAGAATAATTCGGACGCATAGCAGTTTTTAATGATTAATCATGCAAGGAGATAACAAAAAACAAAATTATTTATTATATAAGCTAAAGATTATTATTTTTAGAAAATAAATTCGACAAAACCAGGCACGCAATCAAGTTACCGCGAACGCCAATGAGAAAGCATTACATCACAACACCCGAGACGCCAAAGCCGTTATCAACATTTTTGTGAAATAGAACAGGTTACTTGGTAAATTATTCGTTTGTAGGAACATTTGTCACGTTAATACAGTTGTTCTCAGTTATACGCTGAAAGACAAGTGTAATTCGCTATGGAACCAGGATTTAGCAACGCAAACAGTAGCAATTTGCCCAAAATTAACCACCGTAACACTTGGCAGATTTTTCACGTCAAACATCGACTTTTGCTCGTCGGAATTCCGCAATGTTAAAACTTCGATGTAAGTATACACAAGTGTCAATTATAAAGTATAAGCTTAAATAGCATTATTTCAGTTTTGTAAACAATAACCTATGGCTTAGACCTACATTTCGTAAATTAATTGATACTCTTATGAGGTTTGTGATCAATAAGCAAGTGCTAAATAGCTAAAAAAAAAAAAGAAGGAAGACCTAAGCAAACTAACAAAAGATTTCGTTCTTCACTTTGATACTATTTTTGGCATGAATACTGTCATTGGATATAGTTGTTGTTAGGTACTATTATTTCTGTGCCGTGCCCGTATCGTAACTTTTCTGTTGCATCATGTCTAAGGTATGTTCCTTTTTGCTTTTATATACACCTTTTGTAGAAAAGTATATCCTCAAAAATAGGTGCGGCAAATTTTAAAGCTATGGCACTGCCAATTTCCAGTCAGACTGACATCATCACCTTTCAGTTATGATATCTCGAGAACCACGAGAGATATTAAAAAACAATATTCTTTATTTTCGAGTTGTTTCATCGAGCTGCATAAGAATCTATTGATTGTGGCACCACGGTAATGATAGTGCTGCCAGTGTGTGTTTATTATGTTAAATGTAACACTAAAGAAATATTTTAAATCATAAAACCAAAACAACCTCAACTCATACCTTAATATGTTGCAAGTACTTGAAAAGTAGTGGTTCTGCAAAATTCATCAATTTTGCTTTAGATTTAGAAATATATTGTGCACAAACACATCAAAATGATCATCACAAAAATAGATTCTTGAATCTGCAGATAAACTACGAGAATCCTCCCTCCTTGCAAGTTTTAATCAATTTTCCCGTATCTGCCCATTGTTTGTAACATATATAATAACTTGTTTGGCGTTTTTATTGTTGTGCTTTTACACTGGGGCACTACACAGTAATTATAAACTGTGGAATTCATTTTTAATTAAAGAACACTTGACAACAGCCATATACATACACGACTGATTTGTTTTGGTTCGGGTGGTGTGACGTCATTCAAGACGCCATGACAGTCTTGAGTGTTTTTGCGGTAAATTTAAACTCGTTTTTTAAAATGCAATATTCATAATGTAAATGTTCGATTTTTTGAAAAATAATACGTTTTTTTGAGTAAAATAGATACTAAGGTAAAGTATTAACCTATTTTGAAATTTAGTCAACTAGCCAATTAGTGACGGCATAACCTTACGAAAGCCTCTTATTACTTTGACATATGAACAGAATTTTTTGGATTAGTAATTAGATTTTCAGATAAATTCCTGACTTGGAATTCTTTAAAAGCTTCACGCATTGCCTTGCGGACTTCCGCTCGCAACTGGACTAATTTAGGGCGATGAGATGAGTCCTCAGATTTCTTTACTATGGTATGTAAACACCTTTGCTTCCCGAATCAACATTTCACCTCCAGATTCAGCCACTAACCTAAATAAATATCTTAGGAACAAATTTATTTATACCGGTCCACATTATTTCTTCCAAATTATACCAAAGTTCCTCAATATTAGTATTCAGCGTGTATGTTCAAAAATTTTCGCCATGTGATCAACCATACCTGCCTAATCCACCTTATCGAAGCAACATACGAGTTTATTTTCTTTATGTTTCAACATCAGACTAGATTTTAAAGTTACAACAACCACCTTGTTATTGCTTATGCCGTACTCTATACAAACTGTATCTACCATATCTGGATTGGTTGTAAGAAAAAGATCCAGAATGGACAAGGTATCTTTGTCGCTCCACGTTGGTTCTTTGACTATCTGTTCAAGAGAATTTTCCGCGAATGATTCTAGGAACGTTTCAGTTATTAACCTGTCTCTTCCACCTGACCTGAACGTACATGACTCTCAGTTAACGGAAGGTATATTAAAATCGCCTTCCATGATCAATGTATGTCCCTGAAATTTTTTAGAAATACTATTAAGTGACTGTCCAAAATACTCTGCATTATCTAATACAGAATCCGGAGGTCGATAAAATGACTATTGAGAACTTAAAATTTCTACCAATTTTTGCCTTCACCCAAATTAATTCGGAAAAAAAATATTGTTTTAGTTACTACAGAGCAACTGACGGTTTTATTAATGGCCACAAACACACCTCCGCCCATTGAGGTAGTTCAGTCTTTCTGAAAAACATTGAATAGAGGAACACACACTTCACTAGATTCAAACTCTGGCGCCAACCAGCTCTCGGTTCATAGTATTATATCAACATCATTAGTCGCAACTGCAGCGTAGAAAACTGCTACTTTCCCTCTAATACTCCAACAATTTAGGAACATTATCCTTAGCTTCTTTGTATCCTTATTTGTGGAGTCTAAATTCGCATTTTTCCCCATTCACATTCTGAAGGGAAACAGGTGAAGTAGTTAGAGCTTTAATATTCGATTTATTCGCACCATCACTACCAGGATCAAGATCTAGGTTTTTGGCACATTCTCTTCGTTGAACTCAAACTCACGGTGTTCCTAAAAAAAAAATAATTGATATCAAGAAGGTTCCATAATTTTGCAGCCACCTTGGTCGGCATTCTGTGTTTTGTGGATGCCAGACCTGTCAAATGCGTCCTAGCTGGCAGCTATCATCGGTCGAAGGACGACAAAGCTCCAGTTGTTTCTGCAACATAGCTCCTGCAAACTACAATTCAAATTAAAAATCTTCCACCATACAGCCTCCCCACAATCGATGATCGGCACGACACTACAAATGGAGAACTGAAACGATACAGAATTTTCCTGTGCGGCTTCATACTCCTTCTGTCCCAACTTTTCCATTTATTTAACTATATCTGCAATAGAAACACGATATGAGTCATTAGTACCGATGTGTGCAGCTACTCTTAACTGACACCAGTTCGTTCTCTAATCGCTTTCGGAATGGCCTCAATGACACGTAGTATAGTTGCTCTTGGAAGACACACAGAATGAACTTTAGTAAGAGGATTTGCACCATTCTTCGTGACTAGTTCTCGTAGCGGTTTCTCCAGACATCGGACGTGCGTGCTGCTAATGATCAGCATCACTTGGGATCTGCCAACAAATTTTCCCTGCTGCGCTTCTGGACCATTCACACTTAAATCTTCAGCCTCCTGCAAAACTGAAAACGCATTACTTAGTGGCAAGATATCATTTTCTCGTCGGTTATTTGGGAATTTTGATGCCTTTCTACAATCCACACAATGCCAGACGTTTTCTGCAACAGGTACTTGACAATCCACACTATCAAATATAGCCGGTTCTACCTCACTGAGCTCCGGAAATTCTTCAACGCGCTGCCGCTCTTCGTCTATGAAGTTCCATGCCTCTGCTTGAAGAGATGCCATAGTAGTAAGAATATCTTCAACAGCCAGACGCCTATTGGAAAACATTGCACAAGCCATGTCACCTGAAACAGCCAAAAACGGAACTACAAATCAATTAACACAAAAGTCGGTAACTTCTGCAATTGGCTGCAGAAGTCAACTGTATGATTCACAACCTAAACAGGAAATATTCAGGTATAAAAACAAAAGCTATCCAGCACACTTTACATTAAGCACAAAAGTCAGCAACTGCAGCTATCAGCTGCGGAAGCTCAACTAACAAGTAATTGAATAAATCTTGATTAGATGAAAAATGCCACTACTATTTATAATGAAACAATATACGGTAAGTGTTAAAAAGATGGAAATCAGCTGTGAACCGTTTAGCAGGAGTTTCAACACATTCACTGTCGAACACTATTCAAACCAACCAACACCTCCATACGTTTGAATAGCCTACGATGTAAGTAACAAAAGTGACTCGAGACAATTGGACCTTAACCCTTAAAATACTTTATTTCCCTTTCTCCATTCACAACTAGGCATATTCCATATTTCCACCAGATTTTCACCAACAATCACCTACCACTTCTAAAATGTGTTCATAATACCACTAAGATTCTCACAGGAGACTGGAACAACTAGTGCAGTCAATTTAAATTTACTATGGTAGCTTGGTCCACCTCATTGACCAAGGTTACCAATACTCCATGACAGTGTTTGGCAGTTGACAACGGATAAACTGGTACAAGCACTTGTGGTGGAATGAAATTTAATTATTCAAGACTTGGTCAGCAGGGTGGGGGTTGGCAGGGCACTATTTCTAATTAGCAAATTCTGTTGAAAAGTTCTGGGTTAAATCATAAACTTCTTCACAGTGCATATGGAGTGAGGACTTACAATACTGCTGATGAAGAATGGAACTTGATGCCCAGTGCCTCTCCCAGATGACTTTTGGAATAATGGGTTTCATCCTCTCCTTTCTTTCTTATCTTATACACCAACTCACACCCATCCAACCACTATCAAAAATTTTCACACTGGAGAAGGCAGTGTATAAGCACAATACATCTCCCTTCGACATTGTTATGGAGTTATATGGATGACTTTTAGAGGGTGGTTGGGTATATTCAATTTATGAAAAATAACTGTCACAATGAAAAGGGAAAGTTTTTTGTGAAACTACTACTCCTTCGAAAATCCATAGATGGGAACTAGCCTACCAACGCATATATACAGTCCCTGGCCATATTATTAGACACACTGCAAATCTTTAGTATTATTTGTAATAATTACGTGTTGAGTACTATTACTCATGCAATTAATCATAAAATTTATAACAGTTATTTAGGGCACTTAGTTCATTGTTGAATTTTATGTCTATTATTGCTATTTGACATTGGATTGTTGACTTATTGTGGCTATCAGTGTGCATAGTACAGTGTACAGACCTATTCAGTGGCGTTCTCGCGTGTAACTGCTCTGTTTCTTTGTTCACTTTTATTATCATTTGTGTAATATCGACATCAAAAGTGATTGTTTAATAACCAGATATTAATGATTGTGACCTTTAAAAATGGGTAAAAGAGGAGATATTACACCACGTAAAAAAGCAGAAGTCAAAGCCCTCATTAATACAAAAATGTATTCCAATTGGGAAATTTCACGAAGGTTGAAATTATCCGACGCTAGCATGAGGCGCATAAAGAAGAAAATTGATTCAGGTGCAGAATTGAGCCCCAGAAGGAAGAATAAATGTGGAAGAATGCCAATTTTCACCCCAAGGTCAGAAAGATTTCTCAAAAGAATTTGCCTATAAAACAGATTTGCAACAACGAAACATATAAAATCTCAACTGGAAGAGGCTAATGTGAATGCATCTGAACGCACTGTTCGCAGAAAGTTGATAGATATTGATTTCAAGGCTTGTCGACCTGCTAGAAAACCCAAGTGAACAGCCGCAATGAAAGCAAAACGTCTGAAGTGGGCTAAACAGTGGTGTGATAAGGATGTGGACTTCTGGAGATCGGTAATTTAACTTTAAAATTATTATTTACGATATGATAGATGCTATGTACATTTATTCATAATATATTAATTAAGTTTCTTGATTTTTATAGGTATGCTTCATCGATGAAAGCACGTTTGAAATTTTAAGTAACAAATGTCAGCATGTACGCCATCGAAGAGGAGAAAAATTCCATCCCGACTGGATTATTCAGACCGTAAAACACCCAACAAAGGTGATGATTTGGTCTGTCATCAGTGGCAAGGGTACAGGACGTCTTTATGTGGTTAAAGGCATAATGAGGCAAGACCAGTACAAAGAAGTCTTGCAAAAATGGTTAATACCGCAGGTCAGAGAATGGTTCCCTAATGGGGAACCATTTATTTTTATGCAGGATGGTACTCACTGTCACACAGCAAGGTCGGTAAAAACCTTTCTGAATGAACAAAATATTCCTCTGTTGGACTGGCCAGGTAACAGTCCCGACATGAACCCCATAGAAAATGTATGGGAACTCGTGAAGAGGGAGATGGCAAAAGATGTCATCACGACAAAAACGCAGCTCTTGGAGAAGATCATCCATGTGTGGTATCATCATCCACAAATGCAGGACACTGTACAATCCTGCATCAACAGCATGCCGCGTTGTATTAATCTCATAGCTGCGAAAGGTGGCTGAACACGATATTAAAACTAATGTTTTCATTTTCACAATATTTTAATATTTTGTTGTGATTATTTGAAATAAAATATTTTCAACAAATACTGTGTTTTATTTATTTGTTTTATCACCTGTGTCATGAAGCAGACTATACATAATAATTTTATTGCAATTTATGTATTAAAAACCTTATTTAGTTAGCCACAAATCAAAATTTGCATAAAAACTGTAGTGCGTCTAATAAATTGGCCATGGACTATATATATATATATATATAAAATTAAAGAAGGATAGGGAAATATGACCCAACACTTACCACAGATGAAGGCGGCTGGGATGACGAACAAAAAACAAACACAAGAGAAGTGCAATATTTCGGCCTACAACAGCCTTAAACGTGCAGAAGGTGAAGCACCAGGCGTCGTCACATGTGTACACATAGACGGCCGACTGGTGAATGGCGTCTCAGG
This sequence comes from Vandiemenella viatica, assembly GCA_031002005.1. Classification (NCBI taxonomy): domain Eukaryota; kingdom Metazoa; phylum Arthropoda; class Insecta; order Orthoptera; family Morabidae; genus Vandiemenella; species Vandiemenella viatica. The sequence goes on along the minus strand of CM061921.1, from coordinate 187,077,779 downwards.
CGCGGATGGTAGTTTAGGTGGGGGGGGGGAGAGTAAGCTCTAACATTGGGTCGATAATCGATACTGGTGCCGATATATATATATATATATATATAGAGAGAGAGAGAGAGAGAGAGAGAGAGAGAGAGAGAGAGAGGAGAAAAACCACCACTTACCATAGAAGAGGATTCCTGCGGTGTCGAGACACAGAAAAAACACATACACACATAGATAAAAATTTTCAAGCCTATGGCCCTTCTTTAGTAGTAGAGTGAGATGGCTGCATGCTGGAGGCTGGCAGCTAACTGAGTTAGCCAACAAGGCTGGTAGCTCGTGGTGGGGGGGGGAAAACAACATGGCGGCAAGTGAGGGTGGGGGTAGAAGGGCATAAACCAGAAAATAATGATAAATAGATAAACCTGTCCATGTATGTGCAAAAAACTGAGAAATATGTGAAATAAAAACAATAATAATAATAAAAATAATTGGAAAAATAAAAATAAACAAATTTCAAAGTTACAAACTATAAAAAAGATAGGCTCTGGTGAGCGATGGTTCTGCGGGAAAACGTAGGAGGTGAGGGCGATGGGTGGAAGGGGGGGAGGAAAATATGTTGCTATCTTAAATTTAGTCCTGGTGGTTGTCTGGTACCCAATTGGTACTGATAAGCCAGTTCCCACCTTATGAGTTCCAAGATGCTGCTTTTGTCCAAGAGGACTCTGATGGTGCAGACCGCAAAACATTTCAACATATGTATGAAGCCGCAAGGAAAAAAAAGCATGAAAAAGGATACAATACATTAATTCTGACCAATAAAAATACACATCTACAATCTTTGGAAGATATAGTATGATGTTTTATCAGACTAATTCTGAGAAATAATAAAACTAGACGTTCTGGAAAATGGGCCAGAAAATTACTCAAAGTACTAAACATACAAAAATTTTCACCTTCATCTCTAGCAAAGTCTGATTTGTGTAGTGAAGTGTCTTAAGATGTTCTATATTTCAAAATCCACATTATGTTATATAAACCCTTCTAGCATGACTACTGGATTAGGATAAACCATGACAAATTTGCCATGAACAACGGCATGAAACTAGCCATCAAAGCCAATATAAAATTAACTTCCCTGCAATTATTGATTCAGTATTTTCCAACTCCCATCCAATACGGCTCCTTGATTTTTTTTTCTCCTGGTTACCCACACACATGGTGGGTGTGGATGTGATGACATCTAATACCATCATGTGTCTACTACTAAGACTAAGATCACCACCAAAATATTGTGTTACCTGTATTGATCGTTTTTTGTGTTCATCGCAGCCCAGCAATCTTTATCTGTGATCCTTACTATTTTCATTGCATCAAAGTATTTCCCTTCTCATTAAAATCCATTTTATTTATTCCTCTGTGGTATTAAGCTTAACTGTGTCACATTGTTTAGCTGCAATTAACCTGTTATTTACAGGAGATATAACAGTGTTCCACTGTAACAACAAGAATATGAAAAACAAATAGTTATTACTTTCTATAACCGCATGTTCCATTTCAACCTATAAATTGGATACATTAGGTTTATTGCCATATATACCTATGAACAAATTCTTTATTAGAATTGATCATAGATTCACTCAAATTTGTTTTACATTACTTGAGGATGTGGTTAAAGTAAACAAGTATCAATTTACAGAGAAGAAAAAATGCACAACGCATTCAATTTATTGTTCTCTATATTCACACAATACAAAAAAAATTATATGGAGATCATAAAAATTACAAGTTGTTAAGTACTAATCAAATCCCACCCCCACCCCATATTTAATGTTTTACATAAATGTGTACAGCCATTTGTGTAAAATCACATTTAAATTCTTCAAGTTGCCTGTTTGAAAGACAACTGGCCTGCAATAACAAATGATCTTACCCCTGTTGTGTCAACTCTTAATCTTTTCCAACAGTTTATGAATGATTTTTAAAGTTCTGAAAGACCAATAACTTATTTTAAATGGTGTACAAATGTGTCATCAGGGTTTGTGAAATAAATTATTAGGAGCTCACAAGAAAATGTGAGTACCTCAAATTTTCTCTCTTCTCTATTTTATCTCACAGATACAGTACTACTTTGAAGCAGAATGCGAATGAACAGTAAAAATGTTGCTACCGTGAATTCAAGGTGACGACATACATACAATTAACACTTCAAACTTTGATGCACGAACGGTATGCACTTAATAGCAAAAACATAATAATGTGCAGCTTAAGGCAAAATACAAAATTTAAGCTTGCCTGAGTAAATTAACTAATGGTACATTTAATGGGTTATTAGTAAAACCAGATAGTAAACATTTAAAACCAAAACTTGATCTCATCTGCAACATTTCACAAGCAAGAGATGTCTTATAATTTGTGTTCTGTAATATTACTGCAGAGTTTGGCTTTTCTCCAAAAGTCAATTTTTCTGTTTGGCCTTTCTGGACTTCCTCTTCTACAGTTTTCTGTAAGTGTGAAGAGATCTTTTTCAGTGCTTCCTTTGCTTCTTTAACTCCAAGAGCAGAAGCACTTTCAAACAACTCTGAAGCATGGACCAAATCTTTCTTTAGTCCACCAGACCCAAACAAATGAAACACGCCCAGATTGTAAGTAGCAGCTGCATGGCCTTTATCTGCTGCTAGCTTGTAATACCTGGCAGCCTGGAAAATATTTGATCATAATTATATTATGATATATCAAATGTTAGGATAAAAGAATCAAAGCAAAGTATCTGCAGAGTAAAATTTTATTCATTAACACATTTTTACACAAGTTTGTGAAATTAAATAATTTTACTTAGTGCCATCATTTATTTTCATACACAGCAAGTATTAAATGGATACCCAGAAAAAAAGTTTACCACCTGAACAAGTGACCAACATTAGTAACGTTGTCCTGAATGCAAGGTCAGTGTGTTACTGTTCACCCACCATGCTCTGTTTATTTATACAAAAATTTGGTTAATACAGAAATCCTGAGAAAAATGCCTTTTAGTTTTATTAACTCTATTAAAATTTCACTTGTTCAAAGAGCAAAGCTTTATAAGAACTTAAAAAAGTGTATTATTTAAATGTTCATAAAATTGGTTTTACAGAGAATTGTACCAATGTGACATTAAGGTTTGTTATGTGGAATACTGTAAAAATTTATGAATTTTATGAAGTTAAGTTTCTATACTGTCAACAGCTTTGTAAGCACAGGGTGTACAAATGGATCCCCCTGCCACCCCAAAAAATAAAGCATAGGTAAAAGAAAAGACTGCGTACCGTGTAGTAACAATTTTAACTATGGTTTCCTTTTACTTCTATCACTGCTGATAAATAATTTCTATAAAAGGTATGTTATAATGACCATGGTTATTTCCTAGAAATATCAGTATTAAACCCAGCTAAAACAACAACAAATACCAATGACAAGGAATTTCATCAGTATTGGATTGGTAATCCCCATTTACAACAGTATTGATTAAAAGAATATTACTTTTTTATATATTGCTTTGGGAGCATGAATAAAATATAAGCAGCATTTCAATATAAACAGCATCAACAAGGTATAATTTATTCTTAGAGGAAGAAAAGTCACATTCAAGGGCGTAGCCAGGATTTTGTTCAAAGGGAGGGGGGGGGGGGTCGGGGGGCGCAGGGAAGAGAAAACTGATAATATCCATGCTACAAAAACGTTTATTAATGGAATACATATATGTTGGATCGGGAGTACGGAGCTACTCTACTAGATGGCGCCACAGACGCAGTGAGCAGGATGCCAGCGCCACAGTGACTACAGTGTGATCTACGAGGGGCTACTTAAGGGCAACACACATCACACGGAGCTCTCTTCATGCCTGACCATTGAGGCAACATCATTTCGCTATCTGTCATTGTGTACTGTGAGACAGCCTAATAAACCGGATCCATGTATCAGCTGTGTTCTCGTAGTTTCTCTCTACTGTCCGAGGGATATCCACAGCCTACCTTCGCTATTGAGCCATCTACCTCGAACTGGGAACTCCATTCAACACACCCGACTCCTTATCTTTCCCAGATCGATTCGACATATATATTCTATTAATTAATTAATCGCTATATTATTATTATTATTTACTGGCAAACGGACAGAGTCAATACAGATACATTTACAGTTTCTCTTTTTGAAGAAGGTGTTGAATCTTTGTAGGGAGCTCAGCCCCATGTCTTTGTAAATCCGATATCAGTTGTGTGGATTCATTCCAATGGAGCTTGCACTCAAAAAAAAGGTAGTCAACATCTTCCAAGCTGTTTCCAAAACATTCGCAAAAGGAGAGCTGACTATGTTCATTTTGAACAGATGTTTTCTGAACTTAAGCCTTGCTATAAAGGTTGAGAACCTTTTGGGAACTAACTGATTGGAGAACAAATGTACTCTGGGAATGGAGGGATGAATTTGTCTGTAATGGTTGCCTTTATGGAGGTCACTAGTCTCCCATTCGTTGGAATGTGTGAACTTTGTTGGTGACACCCAGTCCACTGAAAGCAGATTCGCTCGACTATGTTGCCAGTTCTCTGTTGTAGCCCTTAACCTATTCCATTTCTTCTTGATGTCATTGAATATAACAAAAGAAAATAGGACAATAACTCCTTAATACATATTTATTTACTTCTTAATTACGAAATTAAATGTAAATTTCTTTGTATACACCTTACATCGGCAAAATTTCCATTCTCACATCCTATCATTGGCGACAAGGTCTACTTTTTAATTCATTTTAATCTTATCCCGCATTAGCTATTTAACATTCCTTGAAAATATACTGGTACACCAAAAATAGTTTTATGTTACGAGAATAATTATTGCTTAAAAACACGACACAAAGAAGTAACTCGAAAGGGCGGCTGAAACGATTTCCAGCTAAATTCGAGTACACTACATGAAATGAACTAGGCCGTAAATAATCTTTATAAATTGATGGTATTTTGTTTGTAATATTGCGCAATATGTTAAGTACCTTTGCAATTTTATCGATACAGCAGCAAACATAAACTTAATATGTAATACTATACAGACTGTTATGTATTAAAGATCAGTCGCCACTAATTACAATCCGCATAAAAAATCGAATCTGTATATAAAAGAGAAGCGAAGAAATTGATTGCAAATTTTACAATTATTCCCTGGATGTGTTGTGTTTTGATGGATTAAAATGGTTAAAATAAACTGAATCATTGTTGTGAATGTATTAAAAACAAGGGCGTGCATGGAATATTAGAAGACAGTAATTAAAAATGTTATGGGGGCCATAATGTTTTAAATGAGATTTTGATTTTTTTTTTTAGAAGTGTTTGGTTTCGTAAAAATGTTTCTTAATAATTTCAAGTAATTTTGTGTAAGTTTTAATTCTTTTTGTTCAATTAGTATCGTTTCCGTGATTGTTGGAGCTTAAAAAAGGTCTGTCGACACCTTTACATTCTCAATGTCCATAGCATGAAGCGTGTGTGTGTGTGTGTGTGTGTGTGTGTGTGTGTGTGTGTGTGTGACCAAATCCAAACAATTTCGGATCTCATCACCCTCACGTATATTCAGGTGACTCGGATCTCATCACCCTCACGTATGTTCAGGCGACTCACAATGGACAGAGTCACATAACGTTCCCTGTGTTTGGATTGGAGCGATCTGTTCGCACGTATACAGGCATACTCGCATGAGCATTTTTAGCGAGAATATGTGTCCACTGGACGGCCAGTCTCATGGAAAACGTTCTCCCCTGGTACCTGTATTTGTACTTTTCACACAGTACACAATTGGCAGTTGTCAACATTTTATACCCCTGCCCCCACTTCCCCCCCCCCCCCCAAAAAAGAACAAGAAAACTACCGAAAGAAATTGAACACACGGAAACAACTTTGACTCGGACTTAGACCATGAAGACCTGGACGCCACAATTGAAGCACAAAGCGTGACCTTAACACTGGTTAACCCACATACTGAGGTTGTTGTTGTTGTTATTGGTGTTTTAGGGCGCGTAGACATCGGGGTCATTAGCGCCCTAACAATAACCAGCTATTACTGTGGCTTTAAAATGTACTAAAATACTGTCTGCATGGTCGACTGTAAAGGGGTCGGCCATACAGACAGCAAATAAGATAAATCATAAGATCACACGTGGCTTTAAAAGAGCCACCAGTACTTCAAACCGTACGGCACCTGGATGGCTGTAAAGGGGCCAAGAATGTTAAAAAGAGAATTAAAAACACTACACGTCTCGCTGGCTGTATAGTGGCCAGCGAGACATGAATCATAACAATATAAAAAATAATAATTCACATGCATGGGTGGCTGTAAAGAGGCCACCCATCCATCTTAAAACTAGGCCGATCTGCCTAAAATTTTAGGCGCTAGACCGGCCAAAACACAAAATTTTAAAACCCTCGCCACGTTGCTGGTCTCATTGTTTAAAATGAGGGACAGATCGTTGGCCAAGCCAACATCTGCCCTCAAGTCTAAAAATAAAACACATTCGGTTAAAATGTGGCATACCGTCAAAGGTACGCCACATGCATCACACTCCGGAGGGTCCTCTCGGCGGAGAAGGAAACCATGTGTCAGAGGACAGTGCCCTATACGGAGGCGAGTAAGGATAATCTCATCCCTCCTCGCCCGCTGGAAGGAGCTGCTCCACGGCTGAACGGTCGGTTTGACCAGCCGGAGCTTATTATGCTCTACCTCCAGCCACTGCCTCTGCCAGATGTCGGAAACAAATCTTTTCACCGCCGAGGCAAGGTCAGACTTTAGGACCGGATCAAAGTCAATTCTGACCTTGTTGCAGGCTAACTTGGCAGCTCCATCAGCTGCCTCGTTCCCCCTGATTCCCACATGGCCAGGTACCCAGCAGAATATGACCTCCTTTCCAGAAGATTGGAGGGATCGGAGGGTGTCCTGTATGTCCTGGACAAGAAGATCTGCTGGGTACATGCTTCCAATGGCCTGGATACAGCTGAGGGAATCACAGCATATGATGTACTTCATGCTGCGACTTACTTTCATATGCTGGAGCGACTTTAACATAGCGTAACACTCTGCAGTGTATACGCTGCAACAGCTATTCAGTTTGTAGTTATATGTCGCTCGAGGGAACACTACGGAGCAGCCTACTCCGTTAGCCTGCTTAGACCCATCCGTATACACCGGTGTAAAATCCTGATACTTGTTTAAAATGTCGCTAAAAATTTTGGTAAAAACACTGGCAGCAGTTGACTGCTTGTTGAACCTAGACATTTCAAAAATCGTTCTGGGCCTCTTTAAAAGCCAGGGGGGAGATTTACTCCAACCCTGGTGATAAAAGGAGGGCAATTCAAAACCATACTCTTCTAAAATGGCCTTTGTACGGTGGCTGAACGGTTTGGTCGCTCTACGGCGATTAGCGTATATCCGTTCCAAGTTAGGTGTCATCACAATGTCGTGCACGGGACTATGAGGAGTTGTGGCAATATGTACATAGTGTCGCACCATGAGGAGATGCCGCCGGATGGAAAGCGGCGGCTCGCCAGACACAGCCCAAATGCTGGGTATTGGGCTAGTGCGATAGGCACCCGTGGTGAGCCGAATTCCTGCATGGTGGACACTATCCAACATCCGAAGATAGCTGTCCCGTGCCGAACCGTATACAATGCACCCGTATTCCAACCATGACCGTACAAAGGCTCGATAAAACTGTAGCAGGCAGGAGCGGTCAGCGCCCCATGACCTGCCACACAGACATTTTAAAAGATTAAGAGCTTTTAAGGCCCTGGCTCTCACATCTTTTAGATGCGCAAGCCAGTTGAGCCTTGTGTCAAAAATGAGGCCCAGAAATCTAACAGTATCACTAAAACTTAAAACGGTGTTCCTCAGGGTAAGGTGAGGCTCTGGTAAAAGACTTCTGCTGCGAGTAAAAAGTACACACCGGGTTTTCTCAGCGGAGAAACGAAAACCGGTGTGCACTGACCATTCGTCCAGCCTGTTCAACGCGAGTTGCAACTGCCGCTCAGCGCTTCTCAGGCTGGACGATACAATAAAAATTAAAAAGTCATCCACATATAAGGAGTACCGTAGGGGACTCCTTATAATGGCTGCTATGCTATTTATAGCGATTGCAAAAAGGGTCACACTTAAAACAGATCCCTGAGGAACACCGTTTTCCTGAATAAAAAGATCAGACACTTCACTACCGACTCGGTACCGGAAGCAACGTACAGATAAAAATGATTTTAAAAAACGGGGCAGGTTTCCCCTAAAACCCCAGTCATGTAATTGATTTAAAATAACATGCCGCCAGGTAGTATCATAAGCCTTTTCGAGGTCGAAAAAGACACCCACAAGGTGTTGGCTGCGGATGAACGCATCCTGTATTGCCGCCTCCAGGAGGATCAGGTTGTCCAAGGTGGAACGGAACTTCCTGAATCCACACTGAAAGCGGCTCAGAAGGTTTTGGGATTCTAGACACCAGACGAGGCGGCGATTGACCATCCTCTCCAGTGTCTTCCCCACGCAGCTAGTCAAGGCGATACTACGATAACTACCTGGCAGCAACTTATCCATTCCAGGTTTTAAAATTGGGATAAGCGTTGCTTCTTTCCACGAGTCTGGGAAGTGCCCTCCGGTCCATATATCGTTAAAAATATCTAGAAGGTACTCCTTAGCATCTTTATTAAGATGCCTCAGCATCTGGTACTGGATCATATCAGGCCCTGGAGCAGCGTCTTTAGCGCTATGCAATGCTGACTCCAACTCCCAAAATGTAAAAGGGCAGTTGTAGGCCTCTGTGTTCGACGAATCGAAGCACAGCGCGCGCCTCTCGACAGCAATTTTGCGTTGCTGGAACCGAGGATCAAAATTGGTGGACGATGTGATAGCTGCGCTATGCTTCGTTCATCGGTGACTATACGTCCGCGATCCAGTAAACCAGATACTGGAGGGCGGGAGTACCTTCCAGATATACGGCGGATAGACTCCCATACTTTCGACGAAGGTGTGGACACCGCCACTCCACCCTTCGCTTGATCACCCTCGGTATCGTCCTTACGGTACACATCATATCCTCTTAGCACAGGTTGGTGTGATGGTCTGAAATGTGTCTCTTGAAGACAGAGACACAAAGGATCAGACCGTGCTAAGAGGTGTAACTCCTCTTTGTGAGCTGTAAATCCATTGATGTTCCACTGAAGTATGGGAGCCATCCTTACCTATTTAACCTCACCCGCCCCGGTTCGGGTGGGTCTTCGGCCACTTCCTGCTGAGGAACGGGACCAGACTCGTCCACCAGCATTTCCGTTTCTTCTTGCCCGGAGGCGGAGACTGACATCTCCGACCCAGAAGACTCCTCAAAATCATCCCCATCCTTTTTCTTCTTCTTCCTCTGCTTCTTCCCCTTACTCTCCCTGCCGGGTGGCGGTCTGGGAGGAGAAGAAGAGGGGGACTTAACAAACTGGGTCGGATCAGTCTGTCTAAACTTTATACCTCGGATCTTTTGGTCACCTCTATTTCCACCGCTAGCAAATGGTATCGCTACCATTTCAATAGCTCGTGGTGGAATAGGAGGTGCCGTTAATCTGATTGCTGGTGGAGACTTTGTTTCTGCTGCTGGACAGGTCGAGGTTGCAGATGTGTTGCTAGCGACATCCGCGGTCTTGGGTGTTATGACCTTCGTGTGTTTTGCACCACACTTGCACTGACATGAGCACATAGTGCTTGTGCCCATGTCTGCAAAGGATGTCTGCGTAGCAACACTTTCATTCCTGACGGGAGTCGAGACCGTCTTGGCAAAGCTTGTTCCAAATATTGGAGCGGCGAGCGCTTTCGTCTTCTTCTTTGCCTCGATATAAGGTATCCGCTCTTTGGTCTTCAACTCCTGTATCTTGCGCTCTTCAAGATACACTTGACACTCCCTACTCCAGGTAGGGTGCGGCCCAGAGCAGTTGACGCACACCTGTGGGAGCGTGCAACTGGCACCAGGCCCCCTTGCCGCATCTACCACAGGTGGGGTTGCCCTTGCATGACGCCGTCGTAATGTCCGAACCTCTGGCACTGGAAGCAGCGCATTGGGTCCGGAACATACGGATGGACGTTCAGATTAATGTATCCGGCTTTTATACACTTGGGCAACACTGGAGTGTCAAACGTCAGGACGAAGGTGGCAGTCTTTTCAAGACTGCCATTTACCCTCCGTGTAATCTGACGCACCTCGACCACTTGCTGATCTTCCCACTCCTTAACCAGTTCCTCAGTCCCTAAATCCATAATGTCCCGGCAAGTGACAACGCCTTTACTAGAGTTTAGGGTTCTGTGGAGTTCGCAACTGACTGCGAACTCCCCGAGCTTCTCGCAATTAAGGAGCTGGGAAGCCTGCCTGCTGGTGGTTGTTTCCAGCAGCAGCGTCCCATTCCTCAGCTTTTTAATTGATTTCAAGGTTCCAACCAAACCTTCTAAACCTTTATTGATATAAAAAGGGGACACCTTTTCAAATGTCCCCTCTACCCTCTGCATTATGACGAAAGCGTTCGGTATTGAACAGACTTTCCTGTGACTTTGACTTTCAGATGCGGGTGGGCTATCAACCCTGGCCCGCTTCTTGGTACTGGGTGTATTTTTATTTTCCTGCGACACACCCGTACCGCAGGTTTTTTGGTTTTTGGATTTGTGAGGTTGAATTTTGATCCCACGAGTAAATCCAAAATAAAAAGAAATGCTCTTACAACAGGGGTGCGCAGGTGCCCCTGAGGTTGCACGTTAGTGAGTGAATTCCCTCTCCACCCATTCACCTCCTCGGCACGTGGCTGACCTTGAGGTTGAGGGGTTCTTTATAGAGGTTTGTTCCGTCCTCGCGATCCGGGCGATGAAGCCAAGATCCCCGTTCTCCTAGGCACACAACATTCCACCGCCACGCCCTACGGTGGTCGTTGAAGCATGGTAGGAGTTTACGGTGTGGGAAACTTGCGGCGTTCACAAGTTTCCAGCTCGGGCACCGCGGGTTCGCCAAACCCGTACCTGGCACTTGCGTACCAGGCCCCTGCGGGGACATACTGAGGTGATTCCCAGATATAATGATATCAAAAAAGTGCAGAAAGTTGTTAAGTTTTTCAAAAAGTTTTTAATTTATGATCATTTCAATCAAACCAACTAAGGAGGAGGCAGAAAGGGCTTTCTCGGCTGATGACTATATATGTAATTCTTGGCAAATAAAGTGATAGTTTCAGTGATTATTAGATAAATAGATTATTTTTCAAACTGATGTGATTTGCTGTAAGGCATGTAATGTGATCTAAAACTGAATACTAACCATAATTGATTATTTACTAAATAATTAGATAGATTTAAAACAAAAAGTGTAAAAGCGCAATGTATAATCCCAAAACACTGTTCTAGAAAAGCTATCAAGGAATCTGAATAACATATGAAAATAGATCCCTTTCAAAAATTGTATAGATACTCAGCAGGGTGACTGGATCAACGTTGTTGGACAGATACAATGTGCCGGACTTTCAAATCGGTTCCAATGACAGTTGCAGTTCCGGTAGATGTGTTTAAAATACTATTAGCTCTCCGTGTCCACATTGCTGCAATGATCTTTTATGAGTGACATTACTCTATTAATATGATCCAGCATGTATACTTGTCGATCACCTTTTGATTGAAACGCAGTGGAAATGGGTTCCAATAATCCTGAGTATTCAAACCAACACATGTAATGAATTCTGACTTAGTAGCAGCACACTAACTGGTAAATACCTTTCCTCACCACATCATTCCCTTCTCTAGAAATATTGGAAAGTCCATTGACAATGTCTTCAAAATGCTCGTGAAAAAATAACAAAACACACATATTTTTGAGACCAGCGGATCTCTTATAAAGCTGAAATATTTGGCACGTATTATCTCCATAAAAAAGTTTCTCCTAAAATGTTACGATGTATGCTATGGTGCTACTTGTGTTCCGTATTTCTGTAATTTGTTTTAAATTATTTACAATAAGGTTAAGTCTGTGGCTTGCGCAATGAAAAAACAAGGCATTTTTTATATTTCTCTTAAAAAAAAATTTGAACCCCACCAATATCACCCGCCAATTGGCTAACACACCTGTCAAGTACATGTCTTTCGTTTTCTAAAAACCTGTCAATTTTTGATGCTATAATTTGTCATTCAACGCCATCAGTTCTACAAATCCGATAAATTTTTTTGCAGATTGTTTTTTTTATCTGATTTTTATGGAAAGCTGTTCTTTCCCAGCTATGTCACACGACTCATCTGCCAATACAATATAAGCATACGCCTTCTTTATGGCCTGCATAATTTCACTTTTAATGATCAAGCTGCACAGGGCAATGATTTCGTTTTGAATCTGGGGGGGAAATATAGATGACAATTTTCTTAACTTTTTCAATATGCTATTTCAAAATTAGAACACTTGAACCAATTCTTAGTTTCAGCAGGTGTTCAAGAACACCTAGATGTTGCTCTTTATTTCTTAAAGGCAAGTCATTTTTATGGTGTACCACAGAAAACAATCCAAGATATTATACATGACGAAATATGTCAATTTCTCTTCTACTTTCTTCTAGTGAGCAGTATTCATCATTACAGTGACCAGTATTTTTTTCCGAGAAGTTCTCAGCATCGTTAGCTGCTGATTGATGATAATGTGATGAAACATATTTTTGCAGTATTCATGGATATTTTTAAAGTGACAGAAAGTTGGAGTAACAAATTAATTAGAATATACTAGCGGAGGCACGTAAGACTACAAGCAACCATGATTAAATTTTCATTTGAAATTAGTGGCTTTAGCATCTAAAGAAAAGTTGTAATTTTCAGGAAGATACCAAGCAGCGTTTCAGCATCTCTCTCCAACACATCTACATCCATACTCTGCAATTCACAAACATTGTGGATGGCAGAGGGTGCTAAGCACCAATCCTAAACCCGCCCATTCCAATCCCGAATAGTGCGAGGAAAGAAGGAATACATATAAGTATCAGTACGGCATCTTATTTCTCTAATCTTATCCCTCCGGTCATTGCGACCTAAATAGGTTGGTGGAAGAAGTATTTCATTGCACTCGAAATTTAAATTTTTTCGCATATTCTCCAATAAATTCAAACGCAAGCTACGTCGTCTGTCTTCCAAACTATCCCAGCCCAATCTATGTATCAATTCTGTGACGCTTTCATAAGGGCTGTAACAACAAGTCACGAATCTAGCGGCTCTCCTCTGCACCCTCTCAACTGAGTCAATCAGAACCTTGCAATACGGATCCCAAACCCCACAACAGTAATCCAGATGCGGACGCACCAGTGTTTTATACGCTATCTCCTTTGTTTGAGCATTACAATTCCTCAAAATACGACCTATGAATTGTAATTTAGAATTTGCCTTGCCTACGACGGAAGTTATGTGCATGTCCCATTTCATGTTGCTTTGTACTATCACCCCCAGATACTTCACGGAATCAACCGTGTCAACAGGTGAATTGTTTATTTTGTAGTCAGTGAACAACCTGATTCTTCTTGTTACTTATCCACATTGCCTTGCACTTTTTGCAATTAAGTGTAAGCTGCCATTTACGGCACCAATCGAAAATAGCATCCAAATCACGCTGAATTTCTAAGCAGTCGTCGGAGCACCTTATTTCCCTATAGATAACCGCATCGTCGGCAAACAATCGCAACCAGCATTTGACGTTGTCACCTAGATCGTTTATAAATATTAAGAAAAGAAGTGGACCTATTACACTTCCCTGAGGAACGCCCGAAGTAACATTTATCTTAGATGAGGCTTCCCCGTCAACAACGACATATTGTGATCGACCAGTTAGAAAATCACGTATCCACTCGCAAATTTGAGCCGAAATACCGTAAGCTCGAATCTTCGCTAAAAGTCGGTTGTGTGGCACAGAATCAAAAGCTTTCTGAAAATCAAAAAAAAACCGCATCAACTTGCGAACCTGCATCGATAACTTTCATTATGTCATGGGAAAATAGGGCCAATTGTGTTTCACACGATCGCTTCTTCCGAAATCCGTGTTGGCATGGTGTAAGTAACTCGTTCTCATCTAGAAACTTCATTATGTTCGAGCATATGACATGTTCCAGAATTCTGCTGCAGACCGATGTTAGAGATATGGGTCGATAATTCCTAGGATCACTCCGAATCTCCTTTCTTAAAAACGGGAATTACCTGGGCTATTTTCCAGCTAGAAGGTACTTTTCTCTCTTCTAGTGATTTACGGAATATATCTGACAGAAATGGTTCAATATCCTCCGCGTATTCAGAAAATACTCTTACCGGTATACCATCGGGACCCGGCGCTTTACCCCACTTCAGGAGTTTTAATTGCTTTACAATTCCTACGCTATCAATTTCTACCGGATCAATCTCTAATTCCACACGATGTGGTAAAGTGGGGATGTTTTCCAAGTTTTCTTGCGTGAATGAATTTTTGAATTCGGTGTTAAATAAGGTAGCCTTGTCGCGGCTGTCTTCAACCTCCCGTCCGTCTTTTATTAGAACTGGCTTATTGTTCCCTCTACAACTAACTTTTTTTACGTACGACCAAAATTTCTTAGGGTTTTCAGTGAGGCTCTTAGAGAGAAAATTTTCACGAAAGTTATTAAATGCCTCACGCATCGCATTCTTAACACGTCCCCTTATCTGCTCTAACTTATCTAAATCAGTCCGATGCATCGCCCTTTTTGATCGTGCATGTATCTTCCTTTGCTTCTTGAGTAACCTTTTAACCTCCCGTGTGTACCATGGGGGATCGTTCTCTTCCCTGATTGTCCGTTGGGGTATATGCAAGTTCATACCTTCCCCAAGTATATGTAGGAATCGATGCCACCTCTCTTCAATGGTGCCTCCTGCTACCAAGAAGGTGTGGTAATTATGCCTCAAATACGCTCTAAAACACTATTTTGAAGCCTTTTCGTATCTGTAAACGATCCTCTCTTTTCTCTTTCTGCGCGTGGTTGTTAGTTTTACTGTAGCAATTACAGCTTTGTGATCACTTATTCCTGCGGTGGTAGAAATATCCGTGAATAGTTCGGGCCTATTTGTAACAACTATATCTAAAATATTTTCGTTACCGTTGAGGCATCGCGTTGGTTCAGTTACGAGCTGTTCAAGATGGTGATCTGAGAAGAGGTCTAGAATGATTTCGCAAGCTGCTTTATCCCTGCACCTAGTAACGTGAACGTAATTAGTCCAGTCGATATCAGGCAAGTTAAAGTCACCTCCTAGCATTATTGTATGGTCCGGAAATTGCCGTGCTATATTACTTACATTATTTCTCAAGGCCTCGGCGATATTTACGCATGCATCGGGTGGACGATAGAACGAGCCTATCGCAAGTTTTGTCCTAGCTACGTTGAGCTTGGTCCATATGATTTCGCAGACAGTATGGACATCTATTTCGCTACATGGGAGGTACTTACTAACAGCTATAAATACACCACCTCCTTGGGAATGCAACCTATCCTTACGGAAAATGTTCATGTTACTATTAAAAACCATTGTTCTTAATTCATAAGACTGAAATTAATATGAAGCTGCACCTGTGGGCCGTAACACTGTATGTAACAGTATAGATACGATCACAGAATGAGGGAAACAACTTGATTTTTGGACCGACCCAACTCTTATCTGGGCGAATCCGGGCACCTAGGTCAAATATAATGTAAATTCGAGGGTAATAAATATTTTATTACAAATTAGCTCTTACACTATCGACTTTTTTCACAATCGCTTAGTGGTAATGAAAATAATTAAAATACAAACTGAATGCAACACACTATAGTTATTAAATAAAACTCGTACTTTTTATAGGTACTGTATGTAATACTATTAAAAGCCGTCGTTAGCCTTACGCTAAATACAAATTAATTACTTTTTAAAAACTTCCTTGTATCCATCATTATAAAAAATAAATTATTAGCGCACGCTATGGCGATGTTACAGTATAAACGATCCCATGCGTTGTGTGCGGGTCAAGTCAGCCTGCAGTCTATCAGCGCGCAGTTAAGATGGAGGTGTCTTTGTTAGAATTGGCTCACGCGGCACAGCGACAGTTTGTTACCAAGGATAACGAAAACTGTCGCCTTTTAATACAACTGTACAGTGCCAAAAAAAATTTGTGTAACAGCAAATGTGCAGCCTAATCAGACTCAGATGGTATCTCTTCCATTAGCGCCACAACCATCACTTGAAACTCCAATCAACACATCTATAGAATCATCAAATGACATGACTAACTCTATACATTTTACCTAAGTAAATTCACATTAAGAATGGAAACAGAAAATTGAATAGCAATAAAAAAAATTAGTATTAAAAGGATGCTATTACCTATCTTTGCCCATTCTTTTAGAGCTTTGCAAAATGTGTCAAAAACATCTGGAACTGTTCAAGAAAATTATTGTTTTGACACTCGAAAAAGGTATTGCAGGCTAGTACAAGAGTATCCAATTGCTAGAAATCTTGAAGTCACAGCGTTTTTCAGTAATTGAAATCGCCTCCCGAAATTGTAGTGTTCACTGGCTCAATTAATGATTTTAAGAACTCTACCGTTATCAATCTTGTAAAATTTGTTTATTGTATCCTCGATGGCTTCATATCTCATGTCTTCCATGAGCTTCTCACCATACTGTATTCTATTAAAATACAATTTCCAAATCCATCAAATCATTTTTCGTTTAGGTTTCTAATAAACAATGTGAGTTGCAGCTACTCGTGCACAGGCCGGCTAAACACTGGGCGGTTTTTGCCGCAGCGGAAAATGAACCGTCGCCGCCTACAGAATTTGAGGTGTTTACACATTCAACAGTAGAACTGTCGCTACTATTTGAGCGGTAAAACTTCCCCTGCTATGAAGAGTAGGCGAAAGGTAACGTGGTTGAACGTCAGTATTTTGCTTTTGCCAACCCGAGTTTCATTTTGTGAAATTAGGTAATTTTGTGATTATTACTTCATGGCTAGCTTTAAAAATTGGTATTTTAATGGTTCCATCGCCGTAGAAATAGGAAAATCGTCTTATCTGGATCCATCAATTCAACCAAAGGAGAACAGAATATTTGAGAAATGATGACATCAAGTTTTTCAATTATTTTGGGATGTATATTTTGACGAACTGCTTGGGAAACTAAAGTACACCATTCAAAGGAGAAATACCCAGCTGACGAAATGTATTCTACGAGTGGAAATGCTGGCAGTCATGTTGAAGTAAGCAGTTTCCTCATGGGCCAACTGTAGATAAACATTTAATTTTATATACTTCCATTCGGCTATATTTATTTTACGTTCATTAGAGTAAAAATTCCTTGAGGTGAATAGGAATAGGTGTACAGGTAAAGTTTGAAAAATACTCTAGTGTTATAATGCCTAAGACTTACATTTATTTGTAACTAATACATATACTTCACTGTGTAATCAACACTTCACTGTTGAGTTTATACTGCTTTATCCTTACAAGCACAATCGATTAGTTAAACTTTTGTAGTTAGATTATACTATGTTGAGTGTTTTTACTTTGCAAAGAAAAATCAAAAGTAATTGGCGAAGATGCCGAATTAACTGAACAGCTTGTCTCACTGTATGTGTCACTGCTTTGTTATAATGTCGAGCAGCAGAATTTCAGTCTAATGTTGGAAGTGTTCCTTGGCAAATGTCTAAGATATAAGGACACAGTTACACAGTATTAAACGTCAGAATAATTCTATAAAATGTACTCAACATTTTTCAAGTTCTAGCTGAAGCTGTAAAAATGTATGTAAATATGTGTTCAAAAAGTTTACTATCCAAATATATTTTTCCCCATTTTCTAGTACATCAAAATCATTCCTAATTTCAAGACACTTCTTTCCAAGCATTCCTGGTAGCGTCCCGATCTTTAAAAGAATCTAATGTTTTGTCCCGTAAAACTGGTCTTGCTTCTACTAAAGAAATAAGAAGATCATTATCTATTAAGTTAAAAAAAATGTTAACTTTACACAAACTGAAAATGTACTAGTGGTTAAAAATCCGCCGAGTGTATAAAGCGCCTGTCTGATCAATTGGGTCTCTGTCTGGACAGGGCCGCCAAACTACCATCGAACGTAGTGGCACCGTGCTGCTACATACCTGCTGTCGACGGCAGTTCTGCCACAGGTTTTCCTCTGCCCAGTGTGTAAGGTCCCATTTGATCCCTCGCGGCACTATTGGAACAACGGCGACGGCAAATTTTCCACCGTGCCCATTGCGTAACCGGCCTAATACTCGCCAGCAACACCGTGTGTGGTGCGTTGTGCCGCCTCGCCTTGGTTAACGTCTGTTTACCGCAGATGGCGGTAGCAAGCAAGTTTAAATCGCACGAACCGAATTAATTTTAGAAAGTTGTTCAACATTGTTTACTCTTCGGATCGGCAGAACACTGATCCAGTGAATACCCACTTCCTGCCCGTACCTGGCTACGCCCTTGAGTACATTGAGCTATTAGTAGATATTATGTTTGGATTAGAGCACTTCACACTAACCATTCCTTTGTTGGTATTACACCCCATCTGTGCAATTAATTTCTTTATAACAATAAACATTACACTGCAAAAATCCCACATAAAAGTCTTAAGAAAAATACAATTCATTATATAATCATTTCAAAGAATATACAGCTCCTATTACTTTTACCTCTATAACCTTTTCAAGTGAACTTTATACTAATACTAGCTCGTACCCACGGCTTCGTAGGCGTGGATTAAGAATTTTTTGCCAGAATTGAATATAGAAAGTTGTTGGTAACGAATGATTGGTCCCAAACAACACCGAGTCGCCATAATATGACAGGAAAGCTATTACTATATCATTCTACTGTTGAACCTGTCTCTTGAAGAGAATCAATTTACAACACATTTCTGTCACCATTCGATAAGGTCTTAAAATTTTGTGACTACAACTGTTAATCATACTGGAAAAAATGTCCTGTGCCCTTCATACAGATTTTCTTGTCAAATTCCATCAATATCGATATAGCCATTTAGTCGTCAAAACTTAACAAAAAGACAGAGACTTACTTCCGTATTTATAGTATTATTACTGCAGTTCACAAACACACACACACACACACTGACTGCGAACAACCCCTGAGGGATCATTATAACCTAAAGAAGTGTACACCTACAGCATTGCAAGACTACCTATGATTTGCCTCGCATTGCACCCCTAACTTTGTAATATCTACAATTTAACATTCAATCCAAATAACCGACGGGCCAGGCGTGACTCTTATGATCAAAAACAATTTTTAAAATCTTAGCCTCGACGGAGATTTCAATCGGAGATCACGACCCAAACATCAGTAAACAAGCGCTTTAACCACTGAGCTACATGACCGCTACATGGAAAAGCAGTAGAGAGCCCTCCATATCCAACACGTCTGTCTATTGCTGTTCAGTAATATTTCGAAATTATAAGACAATATATATTATTTATACGGATAATTTTTCAACCAAATGTAGACAGTATTTTCCTCCTTGTTTCAAAGGATAAGTGTGCAAAGTTTCATCGAGATCAGATGAAAACTGTGCTTGAGCTAACCATCTGTAGCATCGTGACAGAGTTGATTGTGGGCCTCTGGTTCAGAGCCGTATTGATGGGCTGAACCAGAGACTACAACGTTTCTGTGATGATATTGGCTGCAGATTTCTCGATCTTCGCCATAGGGTCGAGTCATGTATGGTTCCCCTTAATAGGCCAGGAGTGCACTACACATGTGAATCGGCTACACGGGTGGCAGGGGCTGTGTGGAATGCACTGGGTGGTTTTTTTAGGCTGAGGGAGGAAGACCCGAAACACAAAATACAGTTATGGGCAACCCAACAATTGCAACATCGGAATGTAGGAGGAACGTAAAAGAATCTCGACAGTTAAAAGTTCTCGTAATTAACTGTAGAAGCGTTTGTAATAAACAACCGGAACTTGAAAGCGTTATTTGTAGCACAGAAGCAGATATCGTTATCGGTACAGAAAGTCGGCTAAAACTGGAAATAAGTTCCGCCGAAACTTTTAAAGATAGCATGAACGTGTTTCGTAAATACAAATTACATTATCATGGAGGTGGGGTATTTATAGCTGTGAGTAAATTTCTCCCGTGTAATGAAATAAATGTTGATACGATCTGTGAAATCGTATGGATTAAACTCAATGTTGCTGGGTCAAAATTCATCATAGGCACCTTCTACCGTCCACCTGATTCCGACATAGCTATCGCCGAGGAGTTAAGAAATAATGTAAACAGTATAGCTAGTCGTTTTCAGGACTATGATTCTAGGAGGCGACTTTAATCTGCCTTACTGGCGTAATTACATCCACATTACAGGTAACAGGGATAAGGCAGCTTCTGAAGTAATTCTCGATTTGTTGTCAGATAATCATCTCGAGCAGTTAGTTAATGAACCTACGCGGTGTCATAACGGTAGCGAAAATATTTTAGATCTGCTGTTTACCAACTGGCCAGAATTATTCACCGACATTTCAGTGACCACACGAATAAACGATCACAAAGCAGTAATTGCGACCATCAAACTAATGACCAGCGAAAAAGGAGAAAAGGGCGGATTGTATACAGATTCAGTAAGGCCTCAAAGGAGTGTTTTAGAACCTACCTGAGGAATAATTACCATAACTTCAAGTGAACAAAGAATACCGTTGAAGAGATGTGGCATCGATTTATACGAATAGTGAGGGAAGATATGGATATACATATACCGAAGCGGACAATAAATGGGGAGGATTATCCACCGTGGTACACATACGAAGTCAAAAGATTATTCAAAAAAACAAAGGAGGATACATGCACACTCAAGAAGGAAGGGGTGTTGAAGAGATTTAGAAACCTTAGCTGAGCTAAGAGGATGTATTCAGAATGTAATGCACGAGGCCTTCAACGATTTTCATTCCAACTCTCTCTCTAAGAGTCTCACAGAAAACCCAAAGAAATTTTGGTCGTATGTACGAAAAGTCAATTGTACCAATAACAATATTCCAGCACTAATTCGTGAAGGTACCGAGGTTAATGAAAGCCATGATAAAGCTAACATACTAAATACTGTATTCAAAAATTCATTTACTGACGAAAATAAGGATAGTATTCCCGTTTTCCCACGCCGTGTCGAGTTGGTGATGGAATCATTACGAACTGATACTGCAGGTATCATAAAGCAATTAGAGCTCCTGAAGTGGGGGGAAGCTCCGGGCCCGGATGGAATTCCAGTAAGAGTATTTTCAGAGTTGCGGCGGAAATTGGGCCATTTCTGTCTGATATATTCAGTAAATCATTAGAAGAACGAAAAGTACCTTCAGACTGGAAAATCGCGCAAGAAACTCCGATTTTCAAGAAAGGTAATCGAAGTGATCCTGGAAACTATCGTCCCATATATATAACATCTGTTTGTAGTAGAGTTATGGAGCATATTATATGCTCAAACATTATGAATTTTCTAGATAATAATTTGCTTACAACAAATCAACACGGATTTCGGAAGAAAAGATCATGTGAAACACAGCTGGCCCTATTTACACATGATGTAATTAAGTTATTGATGCAGGTTCATAAGTAGATGCAATTTTTTTTAGATTTTCAGAAAGCCTTTGACTCTGTGCCACACAACCGCCTTTTAGCGAAGCTTCGAGCGTACGGTATATCGGATCAGCTTTGTGAATGGATAAAGGATTTTCTAACTGGTCGGTCGCAGTATGTCGTCGTTGAAGGAGAAAGTTCTTCCAATCTAGATGTTACATCGGGTGTACCTCAAGGAAGTGTAATAGGACCACTTCTCTTTTTAATTTTTATAAATGATCTTGGAGACAAAGTGAAAAGCCTTTTTAGATTGTTTGCTGATGATGCGGTTATTTATAGGGAACTAAGGAATTTAGCCAATTGCTTAGAAATTCAGCGTGATCTGGATATTATTTTGGCTTGGTGCGCTGAGTGGCAACTTACACTAAATTGTAAAAAGTGCAAGACAATGAGCATAACTAACTAAAAGAATTTAATTGTTCAGAAATACGAGTTAAACAATTCAGTTATTGATATGGTTGATTCTATGAAATATTTGGGAATAACAGTACAAAGGAACATGAAATGGGACATACACATTAATTCGGTAGTAGGTAGAGCTAATTCTAGGCTGTGATTCATAGGTCGAATCTTGAAAAATTGTAATGAACAAACAAAGGAGATAGTGTACAAATCTCTTGTGCATCCACATTTGGACTATTGTTGTGCCATTTGGGATCCGTTTCATAAGGGGTTGATCAGAAGTATAGAGAAGGTACAGAGAAGAGCCGCTCGATTTGTGACCGTTTGCTATAGTTCTTATGAAAGCGTCACAGAACTAATTAGTAGAGTGGGTTGGGAGTCTCTGGTAGACAGACAATGCATGTTTCAATTAAACTTATTGGTAAACATGTGTACTCCCACTTTCACTTACGAGTGTAGTGAAATACTTCGTCCACCAACCTATTTGAGCCGGAACGACAGGAAAGACACGATTAGAGAAATAAGGTGCCGCAATGATTCTTATATGAATTCTTTTTTCCATCGTATCATTAGGGATTGGAATGCACAACAAAGAGATTAGCTTTGGTACTGAGCACCCTCTGCCACCCACAATTTTGTCAATTGCAGCGTATATATGTAGATGTAGATTTGTATGAAGAACAAACAAACCAACAAACAAACAAACAAACAAACATACATACAAACAAACAAACAAACAAACAAACATACATACATACAAACATACATTCATCTTTATATATAAAGATAAAAATCAAAGTTTAGTATACAAACCTCTTGTAAATTCTTTTCTACCCCAAGTCCCTTTTCATAACAAATGGCAATATTGAAAAGAGCCTGTGAATTGCCCAATTTAATTGACTGGACGAAACGTGGAATTGCATCCTTGTGTCTTCCAAGCTTCATGAATTTTACACCAAGTTTGTTATTAATATCACTTGCTACTTGATTTTGAACTTGTGCCAGACCATCTGCAGCTTCATCCAAAGCCTGTCGCAGAAGGAGAAAGAAACGAAATGCTAAAAAAAAAAATTGTAAAATTGTTGTGTAAATATATTTAATACACACGTCAATAATAGCTAACAAATATCAACACCTGATGACATATAATTGTACAAAATAAATGAAATATTAGTACCATCTACCCAATGAAATACACAACTCTCACTTTTTTAAGATGACTTTTACACAAGCAAGGCAATAAGTCAGCATTGCTTAGAATAATTTCTTTTCTTATAGCTTAAAGCATAAATTTTATCAATTTAACATGTAGAATGGATTTTTCAGTGTGGTTCCACGAATTAAAAAGATACAAAGGCCCAAGCAAAGGAATCAGCATGTCTTACGACATATTAAAATCAGTGTTCAAAGAATATTTGAGGCAAACATTTCTATAACAACAAGATAAAAGATATTCTAAAATAGAAATATGTTAAAAATGAAATCAAGTCCCCATTCTGCAAAATGCACCGACATAATTAACACAGAAATTTTCAAAATTTGATAAACTGTTAGCATCTTATGAGGTTGCTGCAAGTGGAACTGATGTTTCTATATTTTAATCAAAAACTTAAAACTTTCAACACTGAAGCAAACAGTCCCCATTCCCTTGAGTATGCTTTTTCAAACACAATATTAGAGCATCAATTCCATTTTTTTAAGAAATGTTTGTAGTGAGTAATTAAAAACCTGGAATGATCTTTTTACAGTCCATTCTTCTTGAAACACATTTTTATAAAAATTTGACATGATATTGAAAAAAATTAATCAATATCAGAAAGATCAGGAGATTAAAAAGGAGGCAGGAGAACTTTATTTCATAGCTCAGCTAACTATTCTGTTATGTTTTATGTATAGTGAGGATCCACATTATCGTGCAACAACAGAACTTCCATGTCTCCAGTTTTCCATGTAGAATACTAATTTCTTGAAAATGTGTGTTGGCATTTATAGCTTGACCTAGTTTCGTGAATGACCAGTGCTCAATTCCCCTGCAGGGCAACTATTTGGACACCATAAACATCGCACGATTAGTCTAACATCACATGCTTCAAAATTACTAACCAGAATAATATACAGAAGAATGAAAATGTTAGTCGAAGACATAGTAGGTGAAGATCAGTTTGGGTTTAGGAAAAATCACAGTACAAGGGAAGCAATTCTGGCATTAAGATCAATACTTGAATGGCGGATCAAGAAAAACAAAGATACTTTTATGGCATCTGTTGATTTAGAAAAAGCTTTTGATAATGTTAGGTGGGACAAGATGTTCAAAATTTTAAAGAAGTCAGGCCTAAAGTATCGAGATAGAAGAATACTTTATAAACTACATAAGAATCAAGTGGCTGTAATAAAAGTAGAGAATCATGAGAGACAAGCACCAGTTAAGAAGGGTGTGAGACAGGGTTGTAGTCTATACCCATTAATATTCAACTTGCATGTAGAGGAAGCAATAAAGAAAGTAAAACAAAAATTTCCATGTGGAATAAGTGTTCAGGGAGAAAAAATCAGTATGCTATGATCTGCTGATGACATTGAATTGTTAGCAGAAAGTGCTGAGGATACTGAGAAATTACTGAATGGCATGAACACAATACTGAAGGAAATTTTTGGTCTAAATATAAAGTGATGAAATGTAACAGAAATGATACAAATACGAGCAGATTAAATATTAAACTAGGCTTGAATGCAGTTGGAGAAGTAAGTGAATTCTGTTATTTGGGAAGCAAAATTACAACCGATGGCCGAAGTAGGAATGATGTTAAAAGCAGAATAGCACTAGTAAAAAGAGCCTTCATGAAAAAGAGAAACCTTTTAGTTTCAAATATTGATCTAGGAATTAGAAAAAACTTTTTAAAACTCTATATGTGGAGCACAGCACTTTACGGTAGCGAAACATGGACTTTGGGAATACCGGAAAGAAGGAAAAATGAAACATTTGAAATGTGGTGCTACAGAAGAATGCTGAAAATTAAGTGTACAGACAAAATAAGAAATGAACGAGTTTTGGAAATGATGGGTGAGGAAAGATGTTTGTGGAAGAAGCTTACGGAAAGAAGAGACAGGCTGGTAGGTCATATTTTGAGACATGCTGGATTGGTTAATTTGCTGGTGAAGGGAACGGTCAAAGGTAAGAACTGTAGAGGAAGATAGAGATTAGGATATATGAAGCAGATAATTGAGGACGTGGATTGTAAGGGATATGTAGAGATGAAGAGGTTAGCACAAGATAGGAAAGGATGGAGGATTGCATCAAGCCAGTCGAAAGACTGATGACAGCAAAAAAAAACTTCTCTCCAAGGTTGCAAGGTTGATTTGCCCTGTATTTCAGTGGCCCATTTGCATCCAATCACTGTCCCAATCAACAATTGTCACAGAGAGTCCACTATTCATTATATTTTATTTGCGCCAGCAAAGGAAAGCACTAAATTTTCAATGTTGAGTATACTGCAATTTCAGAACTGTTTTGCTTGGGTACCATTTAGTTATTTCCTTTAAAACCAGTCATTACCAACATAAAGTGAATTATTGCATAGCTAATTATTGAGATTTGTATCACTTGAACAAACTTTTGAAATTGCTGGTCTGTTTGACCAATTTTAAACTTGCACAAGAAATTTATCATGATTTTTCTATTTTCTGTGCTGGAAATAAGTCCACCATCAACAATAATATAAATAATAATAAAAAAATTAAGTGCATAAATTCATTCTCACGACAGATTGTAAGGAAACTGTGTACTTTCTCAAGTCTAAATAAAACCCTGTTTGTCCACTAAAATTCTTATATATGCAACATCATATAAGGAAAATGTAGTATTGTCTGATAAGATATTGTTCATTTTGGGGAGTATTCTGACACTGAGCATGCTTGTGAGAAGATGGACTGTTTGTTGAGACAGGTGTTACGCTAAGGCAATCACAGCAGGGAAACACTGTGGAAATTCACACAAAGGTTTTCCCTTTTGCTGTAGGATATCTCAAAAAGGATGATTCATGTAAAGACTCATTTTTATTTGAGAAGATTTTCAAGAATCTATATACAGAGCATACAACAGAGTAGAATAGAGTGGCAATTCCAGTTGCAGTGAGAGTTGAGATCACTGTGGTGCTAGGTCATGGAGATGCGACAGTTTGTTAGTAAAGTAGATTGTTGCCACAAGCCAGAGCAGTACCCACTAGGGTACTGTGAGATTTGAAGTTAAACTTCTACAATTCTGAAGTACGAGCAAGTCAGGTAGTTGATATGTAGCCAGACAAGAGAGAGCAAGCAGGTGTTGGGGCCACTGAGGGACTTTGCCAGCAATACTAACAAGCTGCTGTATGTAAAATGTTCTCAGGCATGAGAGCATATTAATTTGCTGTGGCGTTTGAAGGTCTCCACCAGAAGATGGAAGTCAAAAGGTGACTTTGAAATGTCGCATCAAATTGAAACACTCCATTGGTGGGTGGCCCAAAAATATTTTATACACTTGATACACTGGGAAAGCCTCCATTCATTCATCAAACTGCTGTGTATTCTTCAAACAGTACTTCTGATGAACCTGTTTATTTGCAACAAAGAGGTCTGTGGCTTCAATAAAAGACAATATTAAACTAGAAATTGGCTGATATATTTACTGTCAAAAATTCGAGTCCTTAAATTTATGTACAGGCCATCTTGACTGTAATTTTTAGGCAGTTTCCTGCAATCATCAAGGCGAATGCTAGGTTGGTCACCTATCTCTGCCTCATAAACTACACATTTCACAAAAAAATACAATTATCACACTCAGAACATAGTTACATGTTTCACAGACACAACACAACATTACTCCAATAGTCTAAATATTCCTAATCTGTCCAAGCCAGTTCTATCATTGGCAGGGAAAAGGTCCTCCCACTGTCTTATTTTCACACCAAATACCTGTGCACAATTTCCAGTGTCTCGTGGTTCACCAGAGCCAATACAGAACAAAAAGTCACTATAGCATGATAACATGGTTTTCAAATAATATCATCTGCAGGAAGACAGGAGAAGTTTAAATTATGAGAAACAACCATTCCAATTTCAGTAAATAATAATTCCTGGCAATTTTCATTTGCCTACAAATTGGAAACATTTCTTTAAATTTCTGATAAAAGCAAATATAAAGGATTCTGAGCAAGGAATGGAATGGAAATCAGCCGAGTCCTTAATGAAGGGACCATTCTAGCATTCTCCTAGGGTGATTTTGGGGAATATTTTTTTTTTATTTTTATTTTTTTTTATTTTATCTGCTCCGAGGTCTTTAGAGACGGGAAAGGATGGGGGCAAGGAATGGGAAGGAATTCGGCCATGGCCTTTTGAAGGAAGCATCCCGGCATTTGCCTGGAGTGATTTGGGAAACCATGGAAAACCCAAATCTGGCTGCCCGGACGGGGATTCGAACCGCCGTCCTCCCGAATGCGAGGCCAGAACGGTAACCGTTACACCACCAAGCTCAGTTTTGGGGAATAGTTGAAAACAAAAATCTAAAAGACCCAACTAGAGATTGAACCCATGTGCTACTAAATGCCAGTACTGAAAAATAACTGTAAATCCACCAGACTGACTCTGGTATGTATAATCCTTCAATCAACCTCTCCTATTACCAGAGTAATTCCACCATCAAGCTCAACATTATAAGCTGCAAAAAAACATGGTAAAAATTTCTGTTGTTAACAGAATGAATTTAAAAAATAATATTTAAACACTTAACCTAGAGTTATTGAGGAATAGATATACAAGTTCAGAAAAAATTATTTTTAAATTTTATTTTCAATTAATGTAAGTAACAGACAACCTCCTCAGCAGTTGGTGGACCATATTTTCTCATACTATACTGCACAGTACTGGCAGCTGATTCCTTCGTCTCACTTGCCACAAGGGCTACATCTTCAGAAATAAATCCAGTTACACTGTGTGAGGACCTTGCACCTTTCTGTCCATCATCTTTTGGAGAAGCTTCACTTTTCTGGTTACGAGATGGAATCGTATACCATCCCAAAACTCTAGCTGTATTCTAAGTACAAGAAAGAAGAAGAAAAATTACAGATTTAAAAAAATGTTTTGATATACTTTTCAACTGTTCTAAAATTCATTTATTATATCATTGTTTAAAGAAACGCCATCAACAAAGTGCAAATATTGTAGAATGTGAGAAATAATACCAAAATATTAAAACAATATCAAATAAATTTTGAAGAATTTTTGCATACACATCAACATACCTTTAAGCTAAAATACACAACAGAGATATGCTCATTAATTACACATATTATTTGCTGTCACAAAACTAAGCGTGTGGCTCCTTCTGTGAATTTATATTGTTATAGCACTGGGGTTCTATTGTACCTGGATTATGCATTCTGTTGACCATGAATATGTAGTTCCTAACACACATGAATATAGTAAGTAATTTCAATGCATAGTTCTTCCCACAAGATTGTCACCAGTCCCTTTCACTAAATAAATTTATCACCCTAAGGAGCAACAGTTCAGAGATATTCAGTTTTAAGTGAATTTCCGCAAGAAAATAAGTTTTACTGCATTTACTGCAAAATGAGTTGAAGCTGGTATCAGGAATTTACATCATCTTGACAATGAAAGCATGGTCAGATTCACCCCTTCTCAAAGAAGCAGGTTACCTTCCAAGATGCACAATTTCAACTTTCACTCACAAATGACAATTATATCAAGAACCCCATGAATTTAGCTTTGGGGGAAAAAAATGAATAAAACAGATGGAATAAGTTTATGCAACCCTTTAGAAAGTCTATTTCAGTTAAAGTTCATTGCAGAGGCTAATATGGAATCGTTTTGGCCAGTATCTAAATATAGCTGCCCAACACATTGTTCCAATCACAACTAGATCTCAAGCACCCTCTTCACTACCTCACCACAACGAGCCACAATGCGACACTCACTTTCACAAACTTGGAAAACACTGTGCATTACAGCCATCCTGTGGCCTTAATTAATACCCTCTCAATAAATCAGCCTCATGCTGGGGTATTTTTTTCCCCTATTGTTTCATAGTTTCCTGATGTCACTTGACGACTGTACCCAAAATTTCCTCCAATCACTACCAAATTTTGATACTAGATGGATTAATTAAGTTTGAATATTTTAAAATCATTATGATTAAATCAAAATAAGCAATGGTTAGTTGTAGGGATTTATTGAAGTGGCTCTATCCAATTTCTAATTGAATTGAATTTACTTCCAAAATGTTTAGTCTGTGATAAATCTTTTAATAGATAAAATTTGCATTTAAATTTTAGTTTCTTTTGGTGCATTAATTTAGTTTAGTTAAAACATTTTTTCCACAGTGTTTGAAATTCAATAGTTTTCTATTGCTTTTATAGATACAAATGGGATTTCAACTATTAATTCTATTTTAAAATCATCTTTTGTTTGGTTGTCACATCCCTTCTGAAATTCATTTAATTTAGGGTCTATTTTTATTACTCTGTCATGTAATAACTTTTAAATCCACTTTTTTTTTCTATGAAACCAGTTATAAACCCTTTAAAAGTTTTTATTTCTTTATATTTTTCTCTGTGTTTACAATTAAAACTTATTTTGTTTCATGATGTTATAAAAGAGTTATATTATATTTTAGATTCTGATTGCTATAATTTTTCCTACATTATTAATATTAATAACTTTGTTAAGTAATTTTTAGTGCTAAAACTTACTATAACATTCCTGATAATATTATATGTTTACATTTTCTCATTATTTATTTAAATATAGATAATTTTACTGTATTTTCCAAATTTCATTGTTTGCTTTGTTCACATTATTGTCCAAAACATTATACATAAAATTTCTTGTCTTAACTAATTTTTTTCCCATATAAACCTCATATCAAGATAATTGTATTTACTTTTTAAAGATGTGTTCTGGCTTTAACTTTTCGGCATTACCGTAACACAATTTTAACCCATGTATCACCCAATACAAACCAAAGCCTATAGATTCGAAATAATGGTTTAAGGCCTTGTTCCATTACATTGTGAACAGTTATAAACATTTTTTAAAAAAAATTCACATACTGTTGTCCTTCCGCTATTCTTTCATTATAGTTCACATTTAACATAATAGGCTCTGACTATCATAGTTGGCACTATTCAGAAAATTTTTTCCTTTGGCATACATTACATTTTTTAGAGCCATTTTATCTCAGAAGGCTGACAAGTACTGATTCAGTTTTTACAATATGAGAGTGCTAATGAAACATGGAATGCACAACAGTAACGTGCCTACAGCCAATACTGCCCCATTAGGGAGTGTCCACAAACTATGTGGCTCAGCCTGGGAACAGGGGAGGGAGGGGGGGGGGGTAGAAAGCTATGCTGGGCTACGTGGGGGAGAGGGAGGGTTTCCAGCCAAGCCATGTAGCTTTTCATTCATATTATTTGTCACAGTTAAAATAACATACAGAACACACAACAGCATGTGATGTTTTTTTCTTTCATTTAATTACCTCTGTATATAATTTATAATGGTCCGACAAAAGAAAAACAGGACAAAATGTCTTCTGGAATCAATAGGGATAAAAGCTACATGCCACATGGGGGGGGGGGGGGGTTGCAGAGACAAAAGCCAGATTAGGCTACATGGGGGGGGGGGGGTTCACAGGAGGTCAAAATGGAGCTACGTAGGTTTTGGGTGCTCTGTTAATATGATTGATACATTGTTGGTGAAAACTAGTGCAAAGGGTGGGATAATATAGTTTGGAAAATATAGTTAAAGGCAAGATGATAACTGATAATCAACTAGTGGTATTAAGCATTGTTATATTAAAAAAATTGTAACTTTCTTTCATGGTGACTTTTTGGGCTAACATAAGCACAGATGTTAATTTTAATATTTGGTTTCTTATGGTGGTGATTAGGTAGATATCTGCCTGAGCCATTTGCTATTTTATGGACCTATGCTATATGCTTTTTGAAAATTCTTAGCTTTCCTTGTGATTATCTAAGAAAACATGTATATATAGATGAAGAGCTTGTCACCATGTATGAACTTTTGGTGTGACTCAATAGTCAATTATAGTTCTGCTGCATGTTGTCATTGCTGTTTATGTTGTAAATAACATTTTATTTGAATTATAACTGTTTTACCATGAAAAAAAGATTGAAAAAAACCAAGGTCTGGTTAATATCAAAGTACCGTGAAAACTGGCATGGGCTCCCACTGGCTGGTCTGAATTTTGTCTGTTAACAAGGCATAGTGTTGGTGGTATGTCCACTGGTGGGGAAGGTTTCTCCATTGGTGGGACTGGAGTAGGTGGTTGTGGATGGAGGCATGATACATGTTTTTCAATGTGGACTGCTGCTAGGGAAGTACCCAACAAGCAGTATACTGGAGTTAGAAGGTTGCTATCAGCGGACAAGGATATTCTCGCGGTTGTTTGGTATGCTAAAGCAAGTGCAGACTGACAAAGAGTCAAATACCATTATACTATGATCGATACACGATTGCGAAGAAAGTAACTTATTTACTTTAATATTTTCAATTAATAAATCACTAGTAGTCCAGAAGTGTTAGTTTTCTGGAAGTACCAATTAAACTAACTTAGTCCACAACCCGTAGGTTGTATGGCACTCTAAGCCAGTGTGTGAGAGGTGGGGTGGCAAGTTTCTTCCCCCCCCCCCCACGGGTACCTACAGCTTAAAGTGGAATCCGAAACACAGAGCGACCTGGCCTACCTCATTCGAACAAGCTGACCCAGTCCTGCAGCAGGATCCAAACCTGGGACCTTGAATATAGTAGGCAACCTGAGCTACCAGACCACTCTGTGTTGATTATTTTAACTGTAATCTACATTAATTACCACACTAAATTCCGGTGTTAAATAATGGAATGAATAAACAAATCGTCATTGTCAAAAAATATTTACCTGTTGGGCTAGAGGAGGTTCAAATTTTAAATTTAGATGGCTATCTGAATATGTTATATCATGACTAGTATTCTTTGTTTTATCTGATGTTGGACCTGGTTGTGTAAAAGCAACTTTGCTAATCACATTGGTCATACTTCTATACCTCCAACTGTCTGCGTCAGATGAAATAACGCATTTTCGGTAAAAAGGTTGACTCGTGCACCATGCTATAACCAGTGCTGTGCTCTGAAACAGAATACAAAAAAAAAAAAAAATAAAATAAAAAAAAAATTTTGAAATCATTATCAAGCCGTAAAATAATTATAGTACAATTATTAATAATAAAGAGACAAAATGATTGAAAAGTAACTTAAAAATTTAATAAAATTTAGTGTCATCCAGTGTAATTTTAGACACTCGGCTACACTATTTTTTGCAATTACTGTTCTAATATTAAAAATGAGGAAGCAAGGGACTTTGAAGAGTTAATAGTGCACTCTAATTGATTCATCTGCATGGAATATAACACCCACAATTGTACAATCCATCATAAAATTGAAGAGCTAATGCTACATGTGATAGTTTCAATCTAAAAATCCAAAATACATAAAAAATAAATTAACAAAATTTTATTTTCAGAAACACTGACAAAAGCATTGGAAAAACAGTCTATATAAATTATGGAGTGCAGTGTGGCTTAAATTCAACATACAAGGACAAAATAATGTTGAGCACAGAAAAAATAGCTGTCACTTCCTATGCTAGACAGGGCAACAGCAGACAAAAACACAAATTACAAATTGAAACACAACTTACAAACCTTCCACAACAATTTGATTGTAGATGTGTTAGTCTTTACTCTTAAAGAATTAAGCCTGAAAATTATGTTGTTATATACCTGGCATCTAAGTACCATCACTATGGAACACACCAGCAAATAATCCGAATAGCACAGCACCGGTTACAACTTAAAATTTCATTAATCACTAGCTCCACAAAAACTACTTCATTAGAAATAACAGATCATGTGATCTATGCCCACAGTATGTACTTTGGGTGCACTGAAAATGCACACAATTTTTTGCTTATAAGGTCCAGTTTCCATTTGTGCACAATGAGATATATTTTTTATCACAATTTCCCCAACTTGCAACAAAATACAATGCTTTCTTTATAGCATACATATTTTGCTTGTTTACTTGTCTTCAGTTCCAAAGATGACAAATAAATACATAAATAGTCATTGATTTTTGTTTATCAGTAGAAAGATTATGTCAATTTATGGTACTAAATACTTACAGTTTGCTTATAATCAACCCATTCCATTTGAGCTTAAGAGTCCATTAAATTTTCCTTCAGATAATTGATCACGAGTCTACTCATTTCACATATTTTATAATCCAACGATCAGCCAGGAACAGAAAATGTATGTTGACTTCAATGTATGTTGGTGCGATTCCTTTGGGTTTAACTGTGGAGTTTTTAGTTATGTTTTAGTGTCCTGAATAATGTATGATTTATGAGTTAATAGTTTTCTAAATATGAAAGCTGGGCAGTGTATTGAGCATGTTCTTTTGGTTGTTAGATTATATATAAGCGTCAGGGTTAGCAATTTCATGCACCTTCACCCTTCTCACCATCCACCACATTTCAGTAATTTCTTAAAGTCATGACTTCAAAATCATTCTCAATACAAGGTCGTAAGGGCGTGTGCATAAACCACGTAGCTCCATTTTGACCTCCTGTGAACCCCCCCCCCTCACGTAGCCCTAAGTGGCTTTAGCCTCTACCCCTCCCCCACGTAGCACGTAGCTTTTTTCCCTTTTGATTCCAGAAGACATTTTGTACTGTTTTCTCTTGTCAGACGATTGTAAATTATGTACGAAGGTAATTAACTGAGGGAAATAAATATTCACATGCTGTTGTGAGTTCTGTTCCTTATTTTAACTGTGAAAAATGTTATGAAAGGAAACCTACGTGGCCTGGCACGGAACCCCCCCCCCCCCTTGTAGCCCAGCGTAGCCTTCCAGCCAACCCCTCCCCTCCCCCTGGACCGAGCCACGTAGTTTGTGCACGCTCCCTAAGCAACAAGCCAAAAGATTGCAAGAGTGCAGAGTCTTAGATAGTTATCACCCCCCTCCCCCATGTCTAAGAACAAAATTCTAATGTGGTACATTCCTTTAAAAAAGAAAAGTAAGGTTACTGGGTATAACAATTTGAATATGGTGAAATTAAAACCATGAGTGAACTGTATAGAATATGTTTAAGAGTGTAGAAAGAAAAAAAGGCTGCCAAATCACCAAAAGCAATGTAAATTCCATACACATGAAAACAATTAGAAATGTTGTTTTTGTCTTGTGAGAAGTATCAAAAAAAAAAAAAAAAATGAAAATGTGAAAGCTGAAAAGTGTAAAATAAAAAAATACTCCAGTGAGACAAAAGAGTAACATATGACACTTTTAGCCTGAAAGTATGAAACAATGACATTTGGTGTAGCTCTCTTCGGGTCATCCAGAAGTTATGAGTGGGACGTCTAGGCCAAGTATACATGGGTAGTAATATTTTATCCATGATGGATTGGTGGAACTTCCGCGACTGTGATGTCAAATATGGGTTGTAAAAAATACAGCAACCAGTCACAATATTGTGACTGGTTGCTGTATTTTTTACAACCCATACATGGGTAGGGTTTATCACAAACTACAAATTGCATAGAATTATGGGAAACAACAGTTTCATTTTTCAAAACGGTATCCAGAGCTTGCAATACCAATGCACAGTGGCGTAGGTAGGGACACTGAAAAGGGGGGGGGGGGGCGCAAAATTCACAAATTATTAAACTTAAAAATCAAAATAAACCAACAATATAATTCATATTCAAATAATCTCATGATACCCGTGCGTGGCTGGTGAGCTTTCGTAAATGAGCAGGAAGGAATGAATAAACAGCGAATCGGAACACAATCGTATGGAATATTGCATGCACTGTCAAGACATATTTGAATGGACCTACAGTAGCGGCCCCTGCCCAGCATCAACGCTGACATATTTTGTTATAAGGATATGAGACAAGCAATGCTTTCAACATTGCTTAATTGCTGATGAGATGATTGGCGTGGTACAGTTGTGTATTTTATTTGTGAGTGAGCATGAAGCTATTTTGTTTCACAGTAATACCATTACAGCATAAAACGATTGAGTTCAAAGAAAAAAAGTGAGGCGCTGAGGACGGAAAAAATGAAAATTGCTGGAAGAAGTAGCACAAAAATCCAGCAAGTACTTCATGAAGTATAGATACTAGTCCACTATTGGAAGTTCGATATTTTCTAAGAAATTGTCTACATCAACATACACAATAAAATGCAAAGCATTCAACACCAGTTCAGCAAAAAATGAGGAGGATATAATTTTAGATAATTCTGAATGTGACGAGATTAAGAGCAGTGAGGCTACTAGTTCTAAGGCCACTGAAGAATTTGTAGAAAACATTAGTATTGTAGTAGGAGAAAAAGTGGAAGTGATATGGTGGATGACTTAGAGAACCCAATTATTATCAAACCAGAAGTAATTAAGCAGCATGATATTGGACTTCTACACCTTGATAAGGGAGCGTGCACAAACTACGTGGCTCGGTCCAGGGGGGAGGGGTTGGCTGGAAGGCTACGCTGGGCTACGAGGGGGAAGGGGGGGGGGGGTTCCGTGCCAGGCCACGTAGCTTTCCTTTCATACATTTTTCACAGTTAAAATGAGGAACAGAACTCACAACAGCTTGTGAATATTTATTTCCCTCAGTTAATTACCTTCGTACGTAATTTACAATCGTCTGACAAGAGAAAACAGTACAAAATGTCTTCTGGAATCAAAAGGGTAAAAAGCTACATGGGGGAGGGGGGGGGGTAGAGGAAAAAGCCACTTAGGGTTACATGAGGGGGGGGGGGTTAACAGGAGGTCAAAATGGAGCTACGTGGTTTATGCACGCTCCCTAAGATAAATGGAAAATCAATTCTGTTAGATCATTTGAAAACAGAAATAATTAAAATGGGTTCAGAGTATTTTCAAAATACTGACAGTCCTTTACTACCTACAAATAACCGTTGTATGAACAAAAGTTGGTTTAAGAAGAAAGTAGGAAATCACAGTGGAAAAGTGACTTGCTCATGGCTAGTCTATTCCCCATCTAAAAAATCAGCTTTCTGCATCTGTTAACTTTTTACAATTAGATAATCTATCTTCATTAGAGCACAAAGATGGATTTACCCACTGGAAAGCACCTGAAATGCTCACAGCCTATGAAAATGCGATGAATCGTTATGAGTGTTTCATCCAGTGGAAAGAAAAAGAAATTTTGCAGCAACTAAAGGCATTATTGAAGCTGAACTTCAAACCCAGATCAAGACAGAAAAATAAATATGGTGTAATGTATTAAAGAGAATCTTTGACATCAGCAAATTTCTTGCCACTCAAAGTCTTGTATTATGTCACAGAGAGTCACTTAGTTCATGTAATGGATCTGAATCCAATAATTTACTTGGATTTTTAAAGCTCCTGAACATATTTAACTCCATCATGAATAACCTTCTTGCTCAGGTTAAAAATCATCCTGGCACCACATCCGTTCAACTAGTGTACAAAATGAGTTTGTTCATCTGATGGCAATCACTGTTTGCAAAAGTTTATTGCAAATCAAAATACTATGGTCTCATGTTTGACTCTACTCCTGACCATGCTCACTGTGAGCAGGTGTCAGAAGTAGTAAGATATGTAGAAGTTGATTTTGAGAGGAAATCAGTCCTTTCTCGGTTTCATTTAGTCGAGTAAAAAGTACGCTGGAAGCTTAGTTGATGAAATCCTTAAACAGTTAAAGAAAGATGGTATAGATATACAGGATTGTCGTTCACAATGTTATAACAATGCTGCTGTGATGGCTGAGCACCCGAACTGGTGTTCATGAAAGAATAAGCGGAAATAATAAATTGCCATTATTTGTGAATTGCAGTAGTAATTTACTCAATTTGAGTGGTATACATGCTGCCAAGCAGCATACTATAATGGACATTATTTTCAGAACTATTTATGTATTCTTTTCTCGTTCCACTCAAAAACTCCATGCCTGTTATTGTAAAATCAGAGTCTGACTTTTTTTTTACTTATGGCTTTACATCTCATTGACGTCAAAGTCACTAGAGGTGGGATGAGACTGGGGACAAAGAATGGGAAGGAATTCAGACATGGCCTTTTTGAAGGAAGCATCCCGGCATTCACCTGGAGTGATTTGGGGAAACGATGGAAAACCAAATGCAGATGCGCGGACAGGGATTCAAACCGGCATCCCCCCGAATACGAGCTCACAGCGTTAATCAGAGTCTGAAACAAAATGGAGTGCAGGGGTTGAAGCAGTTAAGCCAGTTATCTTGAAGATATACTGAAAATTCTCCAAGACATGACAGACTATGGCAATCAAACTAGTGAGGCAAGACTTCTATATAGGTGCACGTTGTCCTATGATTTTCTTTGTTCTATTGATCGTGTTCAAAAGCAGCTCCAGGATCCTAGCATGAATTTTAATGATGCTGTCTTCGATATAAAAATCCTCTGACACCATTTTACTAATGAAAGAGAGAGGTTGGTTAACGATGCACTCGAAAAAAGGTTTCAATCTTTG
The DNA here is from genome assembly GCA_031002005.1 of Vandiemenella viatica. Taxonomy (NCBI): domain Eukaryota; kingdom Metazoa; phylum Arthropoda; class Insecta; order Orthoptera; family Morabidae; genus Vandiemenella; species Vandiemenella viatica. The sequence goes on along the minus strand of CM061921.1, from coordinate 187,040,168 downwards.
CCATGAGTGGGATGCAGTGATTGAAAGATTCCAAGGGCGAAAAAATTGTATACCTTGAGAGAATATGAAGGATGCTGGGTTGAGTGTTAAGGAAAAATCAGAATGAGTTATAAAGAGATCGATGGATCGTGTTGTGTGTGAAATGAGCGAAAGGTTCAGTCTAGTCTGTATGAAACTGACGCCAGATTTAGATTTCTCCTAGAGAGTAAAAAACTATGCTACAGCACTGACAACTGTGGCCATTTAAAAAAGAAATACAAAGAATTTTGAGACTTCTACGGTTGTGATGTTAACGGTGAACAGATACGAAGAAATATTGGATATTATAATGCTAATATCCACAAGGAAAAATGTAAACATAAAAAGATCTGAAGAGCTTCTTGAATTCATTGTTTAGTACAGAGATGAGAGTTTTCGAATTTGTGCATCTGAATTCAGATTATGCTTATGATTACAATATTCATCACAAGTTACGAGCGATCTTTCAGAAAGCTAAAATTAATACTTTTTTTTTTTTTTTAACTGCTTAACGTCTCCTATAACAACTAGGTCTTAAGAGACGGGAAAGGATGGGGGGCAAGGAATGGGAAGGAATTCGGCCATGGCCTTTTGAAGGAAGCATCCCGGCATTCACCTGGAGTGATTTGGGGAAACCATGGAAAACCCAAATCTTGATGCCCGGACGGGGATTCGAACTGCCGTCCTCCCGAATGCGAGGCCAGAACGCTAGCCGTTACACCACCACGCTCGGTAATACTTTCGTAATTGGGGGCTACAATGGATCAAGAAAGTTTAATGCGACCTAGCTTTGCTCAGTATAGTGTGAGAAGAAACCGAAGAAACAGATTTTGAAAATGTTATGAATCTATTTGTGTTGAAGAAGGCAAGAAAGGCACTATTTTAAGTTAAAGGTCATGAAATAATTTTGTTCTAAAACAGAAAATAAAAGTGTTTATTACGATTTATGATTGTTTTATTTTATATTTATATAATTTATGAACAGGCGCAACTGCTTGCCCTAGGCGCCAATTCCATTGGTAGCCCCTGCCAATGTATACCTTTGTTTCAGTTAAGTTTGGCTAGTGTCGGTTGACTGCCATGTACCGATCAAACATTACCATAACTTGGAGAGCACAAATTTAAATTCATTTATCATGTTAATGTTAAGTAGTTATGGAGCTGAAATGCCCCACTGATATTTCTCTCTCTCTCCGATATGCTTTATTTGGAAGCCTACAAAGATTTAATTTCATGCAAGTTTTTGATACATGACTTCAGTATTTCTCCAGACTTTTGGGAACTGACCGGTCTGTAGGAATTTTTTTTTTTAATAGTTCAAAGCATTCTTTTATCTGAAATGCCCACCTATTAAAAAATATATTATCCTACACCAAGCTTTCCTTATTTCACTCTCGGCAATTGTTTCACATAGTTCTTCTATAACCAGTGGGTAGGTCTGAAACTAGACCGATTAGTTACTGTTCAATTTTACAGACCCCCTCATGGGGAACAAGATGAGCTACAGCGATTAACCAAGGCCTATATTATGCAATGCATAGAAAATTCTCCAAAAATACGAGATATTGAAGTATACGGAGAAACCATTATTGAAAAACATAAATCTGGCTTTAGATAAGGTAAATCAACAACCAACCGACCACAATAACCCAAATACAAGAGAAAGATTGGGGAAATGGAATACCTGCCCAATATATAGTTATACTTTCAACAAACAAATTATTCCATTATTAGGTGAAAAATACTAAATAAACAATACTCAGAAGGCCCTACATTGAAAATGCCAAAATAATTAAATATGTCAGATCTGAAGTAACTGATAAATGAGGAGATAAGATAGCCGCTGCTCTTCAGTCCGACATTGCAGTATTTGGTGAGAACTGCATGTGGATAAAAGTGATTTTTTAATAATAATTCAGACTCGGGGATAAGCATATGGTGGTATCACAGAAAGAACAAAGTACTTTATGGTGTTAACATCCCACTAAATAGAAAGAAAGATCCAAATTAGGGGCTGAAGATAAAATAAAAAAAACAGTCTTTCACAATCAATTAAAACAAAGAATTTTGAGGTAACCATGAAGATCACAGAATACAGAATAGAAAGGAAACAATAATTTAAATGTGTTAGCTGCTTGATGAAAAGCGAAAGTAATGAATTTGAAGAAATAAGGAAATAGTAACAAAATGCTGAAAGGTAGATTTGGTGGAAAAAGGAGCACGACAGTACTGAAAGCAAGATGAGAAGCTGTAGTTGGAAAGAATGTTGAAACCTCCAATGTTGTGGAACACATCTAACAAGATACTAAGATCAAGGATTGCGTATAGGGAATACAGCCAAGAAGAAAGAAAGACAGGAGCTAAGCCAATATAGTAACTATTACTATTACTCTGCGATTCACTAAAAGTGTGTGACAGAGGGTGCATTGCACCTATCCAAAAGGGTAATAGTTTGGAAGGGATATACGGGATATGGTAGGAGGCGCCCATGGGCTATTGTGAGGAACCATCCCAGCATTCGCGTGGAATGATCTCGGAAAACCCAGATCAGGATGGCCGGAGAGCTTTATCGAAAGCTACTCCTGTCGGATTTTAAGTTTAATCGCCCGGTAAATCCTTTCTATTCCATTCCCTAATCGCTCGTGGAAAAAATGAATACAGAAAAGAATCGGTTCTGGCCCTGATTTCTCTTATCTTATTTTCACGGCATTCCGAGATACGAATGTTGCTGATAGCAATATTTGTTTGCTGTCATTCTGAAATATGTCAGTCGTGAATTTTTTAATTAGTTTCTGTCGAGAGCAACGCCTTCGGTGTTCCAGGTCTTCCCAACCTAACTCCTCCAACATCGCACTTACGCTTTCCCTCCAACTATATATACCTGTCACGAATCGGGCGGCCCTTCTCTGGACCCTCTCTAATGCCTCCATTAACAAGCAAATTAATTCTGAAACTCCAAAACAGAGAAAAGGCCAAATGTGAACCTCTTTCATATCTCTCCCTCATGTAAAATACTTCATTCTAAAATGTATATTTTTCAAAGTTCTTCATGTTAAAAGAGAATATCCAATGTTTTAAACAGTTATTTTCTTATCTTAGCTCAAGGTTTGATACCAATAGGTTTCTCTCTCTCTCTCTCTCTCTCTTTTTTTTTTTTTTTTTTTTTAAAAAAAAGACAATTTTTCCTAATTTGTTTTTAACATTACTTATGCTATGTCAATCTCCTATAATTTTGATTTCCAAATTAAAGATTTAACTTAGTTCTCACATTACATCTTTTCCAAGTTTAAAATTTAGTCATGGTTGTTGTTGCAATTTTTGTTGCACTTCAAAACATGTTTTGCTTCTGTTTATGTTTAGGTCAAATTACCAATATTTTGAGGAAGACATTCAGTTTTTTTCCATTTCATCACTCTTACCTTAACATTGGACAATGTCATCAACAACTGATAGCAAATGGCTTCTTTCACCTTTGAATATCAGTTAAATTTTTTTTATTTCTCTGAATACTTCCTCCATAGACAGTTAATCAACTTAACTCAACCCTATTTCTACTACAGCCATTAGGTTCATGTAAAGATTGTAAATAATTCTTGAACTCAATATTTTAAGCCTTACTTAACTTCAAAATTTTAAACATCCTGCACAAATTAATATAATCAAAAACATGTCCTAAGTCCCCGATATAGAAACCTGAGGTACTCCACATCCCACTCAAAAAACAGTGGACCACAAAACGCAGCATTAAAGTGTTCCAGTGACACTTTATTTTCTATTCAGAAGCTAGGAACTTAGCCATTTATTAACAATCCCATCTATACCATAACAGTTTAATTTTTGTATGAGAATATCATGATCAACTCAGTCAAAAGCCTTAAAGACAGTCACAGAAAATTCATACAGGCATTATTTTATCATTTATTCCTTCTAAACTACAAATATCACTTGTTCTGTTGAATGACCCTTTTGAAAACCAAATTGTGATTTAGTTAGAATATTATTTTTAAGATGTTGGTAAACTCTATTATACATTGCTTTCTCAAAAACTTTGAAGAAGGCCGTTAGTAATGAAATAGGATGGTAATTCAATAAAACTGACTTATCCCCCTCTTTATAGTGGTTTAATTACAGCCCACTTAAACCTTTCTGGGAAAGTACCCTGCAAATAACGATATATCAAATAGATAACTAATTCCGTGGAGCACAACTGAATTAATCTGCTGGAAATCCCATCATAACCACTTGAGTATTTGCTCTTAAGAGACATAACTTTTCTTATTTCTTATGCAGTAGCTAAATTTACCGTGACAAATTTTTCTTGGAAGCCTGTATTGATGAAATTGATACTGTGTCACTGAATTATTGGCAGTGAATTTAGCAGCAACAGATAAAAAATGTTAATTAAGTATATCAGCAATTGAAAAATTAGATTCTACTGAATTTTACTGGCCTAATTATTTTTACCCATTTCCTTTTTTATAATGTCCCATATTGTCTTAATTTTATTTTCAGAGTCACGAATTTTATATTTGTAACGTGTTTTAACATAAGCATTGCAACTGTTCCTAGAGACAATATATAACTTCCTTTTATAAATGCACTCTGTTCTAATGACCACAGTTATCAATGGTTATTGTTCTTTTTGAGAAGCATGACATCTTTTCATGGGGAAGCAACTTTCAAAGTAATCTTATACCATGCTGCTAAAAATGTTGTATTTTACTCATACCTTGTGCAATGTAAACAAGTTCTCAATTTGTGATATTAAGACACTTTCTAAAACAACTAAGTGATCAATAATTTATTACTTGCTGAAGTTTAAAAACATTACTTTCGGAGCTAGTTCCTATTAAAGTGTTGATAGTTACTGGGCATAATGATCTGAAAGTCCATTGATAGATGGTTTGATTGTATAATTGAATTTTGAGATATCTAGAAAACATTATCTATAGCTGAGTAACTATTATTCATTATTCTAGAGGGAAAATTAACTACCTCAATTAGATTGAATGAACTGACTAATGATTCAAACATGATTTTACAGGATAAGTTGTACCGAGTGTGGTGGTGTAACGGATAGTGTTCTGGCCTCGCATTCGGGAGGACGGCGGTTCGAATCCCCGTCCGGGCATCCAGATTTGGGTTTTCCATGGTTTCCCAAATCACTCCAGGCAAATGCCGGGATGCTTCCTTAAACAGGCCATGGCCGAATTCCTTCCCATTCCTTGCCCCCATCCTTTCCCGTCTCTAAAGACCTCACTGCTGAGAGACGTAAAGCAGTTAAAAAAAAAGGATAAGATATTTGAAAAATGTCCATTCAAATCACCACACAAGACTATGTTATCTACTTTTCTGCTTAAAAATTTTAATAATTCAGGATTAATTCCACAAGTGAAAAAATGAAAGTAATACTTTTCGGACTAGTGTCATTTACAATAATGTAAAGAATTTTATGTTAAGACTAGCAGGAACTTGCGACTTTGTCTACTTGGAAGTGTATTATAGTATAAGAGTTTTCTTTAAAAATAATGACAGTAATGGTGATAAATATTTTAATAATAAAAATATTTTTACATTCTATACCAAAAAAAAGTAATTTAAATAAAATTTATCCTCCTCTGGAAATTGGTTTTATTTTGACGATATGTTGATTCAATCAATTATTTCTGCTTTAGAATAGAAATTTTCGTGGATTAAAACTAATCTTACATGGTATCACACAAGTTAATTAAGAATTATTTTTAATTTCCTGTGCTTTCACTGATGCCATATTACTGAAGTCATTATTTCAGCCACACGTGAGTAGTTCCAGTGGATCTAGTTTCAATCACATTAATCCACATGTGAAAGAAGTTACGATTTTCAAACAATAATATTAGTGGAGGTTGTGGTTAGGTTGAAATCCAGTCTGGACCAGAAAGACAACTGGCATGCTTTGTTAAAGGATAAGGCAGGATGGATTTAGTTTTATAATTTACACAATGTAGCATAAGGATATAGGATTCCTAGTTAATTTTTAACTCCATTGGTTCCATATTCCTGTTATCGTTAACTCAATAGCTCGTAAGAAGTTCCAACTTCATGACGATATAAACTACAACCCAAATGTACCTTACAAAATCAGGGATACAAGCATTATTTAATAACAATTCTATTTAATGAAGTAATTGTGAAAAATAAATTGTCATAGCACTCCATCCAACTCCATTTCTGAAGGAGTTCGAGGATAGTTCATATGTAATCACCATTTTTTCCCCCGTACATACAACTTAAAAATTAAAGTTAAGAACAGAATTATATTTCTTACTTAAGAACTATTAATTTATCAATTGCATTAATTTTCACACTTTTAAATGGAACACATCATTGAATGTCATGATATTCTTGCTTTGATCTCTGAAAAGCAGTGTATTTAATATCTGTGAAAAGCAATATTAAAGGTGACAGTATCGGATACAAAGTAGGAGGTTCTTTGGCACTGGTAAAATGCTAAATGTTAATGACAATTCCCAAATGAACTATTGATTTTAAGATTATTATTATTTTTGATTCAAGTATTTTGTTTATTTTAGTGCACAAAATTATAGAATTATATAATTGAAGTCAAAAAATAAAACTTAATCCAAGCACAATTGTATTGTAATCTTTAATCAGTGTTTCTTGAAAGGAGTGCTCATCTCAAATACAGACTGATCTATGCATTTCTTTCTCCTCTCTCAAAATGATTTTAATTTCTTGCATAAGCTATTTTTGCAGATTTTAATCTGCACCATAAGTTCTCAAAATTTGAAAACACTAGCAAAATTGCTGCAGTAGTTTTTGCATAGTGCCATTTTGAACCATCAGACCTATACAGCTCGCTTACCAATTTACAATAGTATAGATTTGCAGAAGTACATAAACAAAGAATTAATATAGCCACAATTGCAAGTAGTCATTACAAATTTACCTAAGAGTAATAAGCTATAAAAATTTCTTAAAGCCCTTGCTTGAGTTTAGTGGGATGGTATAGATTCCACAATAAAGGGTTATTCACAAAGTTTCAAGACTGGTCTTAGAACAAAAAATTTAATAAACATTTTTGTGCTGCAAACTAAAAGTCTTCAAAATATGTCTGTTGGGCATCAACACACTGCTGTCAGAGAAGGGGCACATTGTCATGGCGAAGAACCCAATTATTTGTCTTTGATCTCTGGGTGGATGTGGAGAGCACTTCAGCATAATACTGGCTGTGACAATCAACAAACTCTTCGTAGGTCATTCCTTTGGCATCAAAGAAATCAATGAACGTGCTTTTCATGCATGACTTGCTCATGTGAGCTTTCTTGTGCGTTGGTGATAAGCCAGTGTGCCACTCTGCACTTTGTCAGTTCGTTTCAGGATCATACACGTAGATCCAGGTGTCATCAGCAGTAACGGCTTTATCTAAAAAATTGTAAACATTCAAGCATTTCTTCACAAACAGCCTGGTGCTGTGCTTTCTGTTTATCCATCAGAATTTTTGGAACAAGAGTTTGGCACACACTTTTCTCATCATCAAATATTCTGTCACTAACTTGAACACTGTAGTATGACTCAATCCCAGTTCATCAGCAAGTAATCTAACACTAAGACAACTGTTACAGTTTAAAAGATCAAGCACTTTTGGCAAATTTTCATGAGATCATTTTGATGAAGGTCTCCCAGTGTGGCCACCTTTGAACCTCTTGTACCACATGAAAACCATTGCAAATAACATGGCTTCTTCTTTATATAGACCTCTTGAGTCATACCAAAAGCCTCTGAAGTGGTTTTGTTCAGTTTCACACTTAACTTTATCGAATAACACTGCTCAAAACCATGCTGCATTTTCGACTCTCTGAGTTTTTGACAGGGGTCATTGACACGCATACGCCACTAGCAATCTGCTCACTACAGCGTCTCGGAGGCAAATGTTTCTGCTGCAGTCGGTTAGCTGCACCCCCCACTACTTCACCCTGCCGGTGAAACATGTATGCGTGCCCTCCTCTACTCAGGACACTATGAAACTCGGGAAGATAAAATGAAATGCAGCTAATTTTGTCTGCGGAAATTACCGCTGAACATATTCAATGGACACGATAAAGGAGCAGTGTTGGAAGACATTGGAAAATGAGGCAGATAAAGAGTATGATGCATACAGATAAAACATATATTGGTAATCAGGCCAGAGTAGTATAATGAGATGAATTAGTAGTACTTTGAAAGAAATAGAGGACCAAAACCATAAATTATCACTTTATTTGAGGCATAAGGGATCAGAACATTTTTGTGTATAGATAAAAGAGCCAGAATGAGCTAAAAAAGGATGTGCTGAACATTATACGACAAACAGTGAAATAATTTAAAGCAAACATATCAATGAAACATAAGTAGGGAGTAGTTTACACCAAGATGAACATTGTCACGGTGCTCATGAAATTACTAATAACTGAATTCCTCATGTTTTATGCCATAATAAGAATATTCTGGTCTGGGCTGTATTTTTACCTAACCACATTATACAGACACACATTGTGAACTACATTTCGGGTAATAACACCATAGTCTACATTGAGATTCCTAATTTGAGTAACATAAATTATCACAGCTAATTTATCACAAGCTAAAAGCGTAATTATTCTCTGTGGTGAATCCATCATAAATTTTGCTGTAGAATGTAACCAGACTGATAATCCTCTATGAATGCTTAAATCATTCAATCTCATGTTAAACTATTAATTTCCCAACCACAGTACAAAAAGACAATAGCACCATTATTGCTAACATTTTTACAGAGGAAAATAAAATGAGAGAAATATGGTAGGCCTACAGTTACAACGGAAAACGGCTTATCGAGCCACAATGCTCAAATAATTACTTTCTATAGACTGGGAAAGAAATAACACACAGAAAGGATTTATCAAAGTTAGACCATCAAAGAAAAATTCCATAAAAACATTAAACAATTAACTTCTGAATGAGGAATGGAACACTGTTTAAAATAACAGATATAAACAATAAATTCAATTATTAATGACAGGGTCCTTCCTACAAGACTAGTTCTAATTGGTAAAAAATGATTAAAGAAGAATTGGATAACAGTAAGTATTAAAACATCATGCAAGCATAAAAGAGAACTTAATGCAGAAGCTAGAAAGACCGATAATGTGCTTCTCAGAAGGCATCACAAAACTTACTGTCAAATTTGAATTAAAGTAATTAGAGAAGCTTAGCAGTTGCATATAAACAATGAGATTAGCAGTTCAGATAATACGATAAAAAGTGTTTGGAACATTATTAAAAGAGAAACCGCTGTATCATCCCCCGAGCATAAACCTATAACGTTAAGCATTAACAATAAATTTGTAAATAACCCTAATCCGTTGGATGTGCTTTCAATAACTACTACTTAATAATTACAGAAAAAAAAATAAAGGGAAAATTTAGTAGTGATATCGATGCTGTAACAATACTTAGATCCATAACATTGAAAACGGCATCTACGTTTCTATTTCCCGCCAGTCAAAATAAAATATATATATATAAAATCCCTCAAAAATAGTGCCAATTGGCTGTGACGAGGTTTCTATCCATATACTGAAATGATGTAACACCAACATTAGCAGAGTTATCAGTCATATTTGTAACAATTGTTTTGAAGTTTGGTTTTAGGCAAGATGTTTGGACAGTCAGTAATTTTTGCTTTCATAGGCAACATACTGGAAGCAATGCATAAAAACTTAAATCCCCAAAGAATATTCCATGATCTGGCCCAGGCCTTTGATTGTATTGATCATTGGATTCTCGTGAGAAAATTAGAACATTATGAAATCAGTGGTATGGCAGCACTTTGGTTTAAATCGTATCTAGAAAATTGAAAGCAATGAGTTTCCTCAAAAGCTGTTAGTACAAGAGAGGTTAGAAACTCAGGGTTCAATTCTTGGCCCTCAGCTGTTCTTAATCTACATCAATGATATCCCTTTAGTATTAGGTCACAATGAATATATGGTGTTTTTTGACAGATGGTACTAGCATATCATTGAAACGCCCATTGGTACAAGACCTTAAAAAAACAGCAAATAATGCTTTAAAGATAGTAATAATATTCGTTTAATTGCAATGGAGCACACGCTCCAGTCGCAATTTCCATACACACCCATTTTCCCCCTTCCTGCCTAATTTTTGCCTTCTAGTAATTTTAACTCTAAATTCATTCAATGTTTTTGGTAAATTATTCATCATTTCCCTTGGTAATTCATTCCAATCCCTGACCCCCTCATAAACAAAAGAAAATCTTCCGACACTTCTATGCCTGAAATCGAGTGCCATCTTGTGGTCATGGTAATCTCTTCCCTTCCATGCATCTCTCTTAATTTTCCAACCATTATCTTTCCATACCTCATCATCAATATATGCCTTCCACACTCCCATGACTCTCTTCACCCTCCTTCTATTCTCCAATGTATCCCCTTCCAGTTTATCTGTCATATCTTTTTTATTATTATTACTCCACGATTCACTAAAAGCATGTGGCGGAGGGTGCATTGCACCTATCCGAAAGGGTAATAATTTGGAGGGGATATACAGGATATGGCAGGAGGCGCCAATGGGCTAATGTGAGGAACCATCCCAGCATTCGCCTGGAGTGATCCCGGAAAACCATGGAAAACCCAGATCAGGATGGGCCAGAGTGCTTTATCGAAAGTTACTCCTGTCGGATTTTAAGTTTACTCGCCCGGTAAATCCTTTCTGTTCCATTCCCTAATCACTCGTGGGAAAAATGGGTACAGAAATGAATCGGTTCTGGCCTTGATTTTTCTTATCTTATTTCTGCAGTCATTCCAAGATATGAATGTTGCTGGTAGCAATATTTGTTTGCTGTCATTCCAAAATACGTCAGTCGTGAATTTTTCAATTAGCTTCTGTCGAGAGCAATGCCTTCAGTGTTCCAGGTCTTCCCAACCTAACTACTTCAACATCGCACTTATGCTTTCCCTATAACTATATATAACTGTCATGAATCGGACAGCTCTTCTTTGGACCTTCTCTAATGCCTCCATTAACCACCTATCTAATAAATCCTGCCCAATTAAGTTTGTTATCAAATGTTATGCCCAGGTAATCACATTTCAAGTCTTCAATAAGCAATTCTTTAACCACTTTATAATCATAATCAACCTTTAGCTTTTTATCTGTGCACCAATGAGCTGACTCTTCTTTGCATTTACCTTCATCTTATGTTGACTCACCTAGCTAGATATCCTGCCCAGATTAGCCTGCAGCTGTTTTCAGTCTTCAACCGTTTTGATTCTACTATATATCATTATGTCACCGATAGATATAATGAATGAAAACTGGTGAAGTATACCGATTTAAGAGGTGGGAGCTCAAACTAAGTTTTCTTTTAAAGTTTAGAACTCATTTACTATCTGGATAGTACAATTACAAAATCAGTATCAATTATACAATTCAGAAGAGAATACATGGAAAATAAATACAAGAAATTAACTTTTTTACTTCTTTTATTGATTATAAAAAAAAAACCAGTTTTATTTAATTTATATCTGATTGACACCTTCTGCTTTCCCTGTGCATTTTTGCAACATGATACACCCTTACCCTCATAAACATGTCAGTGATTTTGTTTGAAAGCAAAATAACATGTGATCTCTCAGTTCAGTGAACAAATTATTAAAATTAAATCCCTGCAAATTACTTTGAAATAATAGTGAATGAATTCATTCCTTCTCCATTTTTCAGCAATTCTGCATATGTGTACAGCACTTTCTACATCTACATCTATACTCTGCAATTCACAATTACTGTGGGTGGCAGAGGGTGCTAAGCACCAATCCTAATTCAGTGCATTCCAATCCCGAACAGAACGAGGAACGAAAGAATACATAAATTTATCAGTACGGCATCTCATTTCTCGAATCTTATCCCTCTAGTCATTGCGACCTAAATTGGTTGGCGGAAGAAGTATTTCGTTGCACTCGTAAATTAAAGATTTTCACATATTCTCCAACAAATTCAAATGAAAACGACGTCGTCTGTCCGCCAAACAATCCCAGCCTAACCCACGTATCAGCTCTGTGACACTTACATAAGGACTGTAACTAGCGGTCACAAATCGAGTGGCTCTCCTCTGTACCTTCTCCAACGTATCAATCAATCCCTTGCGATACGGATCCCAAATTGCACAACAGTATTCCAAATGCGGACGAACTAGTGTTTTGTACGCAATTTCCTTTGTATGAGCGTTACAACTTCTCAAAATACGACCTATAAAACGTAGTTTAGAATTAGCTTTACCTACGACTGAAGTTATGTGCAAGTCCCATTTCATGTTGCTTTGTACTGTTACGCCTAGATACCTCAGGGAGTCTACCATGTCAACAACTGAATTGTTAACTTTGTAATCGTGAGAAAACGGGGTCTGAGGGGTAATGCAATCAACTCTTACATCAGCTGTGACATAAATTCGATTTTCTTGCTTTTCGTTATGTTCCTCAAAGCTTCCTTTTCATATTTGTTCCTTTATTTTGCAATACTGTAATTTTTTGTCAATCACTGCTTCATAGTTCACAAATTTTACAGAATTTTCTGTGTCATACTTATGATCAAGCTGACATCCTTATAAACATTTTCGGAGAGAACTTTCATTTGGAGGAGGTCGAGCAACAGTCTTCTGATACTACTGATAATATTCATTTCGTGTAGTATGGTAGCAATTGAAAAAACTAGGAACTATTTCACAATTATTGTAGTACTTGTACACAAGAAGCAGCTAAAATAATGTAGGCTAGATGCTAGGAGTATATGTATATAATATTGCAAAGCTTACAGTTCTTATCTTCAATTTGTTGACTGGGAAACAGAAAATTGTTGGTACTGCAGAAGTTTTCGGGACCTTTTTCTTCCATTTTTCCAGAAACATTCTTCCTCAAAATGCTGCGAAAATGTAACACCATGTTCCGAGGGAGTAAAACTGCCCCGGCCTATTACAGCCAACCATTCCCTTAATTCACTCAAATCTTGGAGCGGAAATTTATAAAGAAAGAAAACGTGATCAATATGGTAAGATCACATTCAATGGTTAAAATAGTAGAAGATTCTGAACTTATTTAAATGCATAATTACTTGTGAAGCGATACGTTTGTGCCTCTCATAGCACAGCCATGCAAGACTTCACCATCTTAGGAAACAAGTGTCAGTAAAAAGATACGAGCACGATCAAATGAGTATTCTGAAAGGTACCGGTTGCCCCCTAATATGGCGGCAGGCGCAGTGTTCAATTTGCAAAGGAACACTAGTGCTGTTGCTCCTTCTAGTGTATAATATTCAAACTTCTTTGCTTTCTGCCACCAAAAGCCTTTGAAAAATTTAGTGCTAAACTATTAATTTGACCTCCCCTGTCCATTTCATCTAAAGTATCTTGCATATAGCCTACTAAATGAGATTCACATAAATATCCTTGCCTAAAGCCATGCTGCCAACTTTAAAACCATTTACATTCCTCACAGACTAGTATCCAGACTAAATTTAATTCATTTTTCAAGATAAGGTATTAAGACATCCACAGTAATATTATCAACACCAGTCTGCTGGAGCTTTTTTAGCCTTCTTAGTTCTTTCATGATATCCTCAGGACAAATTTCAAAATTTTTAGTCAGCTCATTTCTAATTGTGTGGTCAGATTCATTATTTGATTTATATCTTTCCATTCCCGAATCATAATCCCTACTGGTCTCACTAAAACAGTTACTCAAGATCTCTACCATCTCTCGTTTCGCAAGAGAACGTTTTGAAAGCGACAAGAGCGTTCAAAATTTTAAACATTAAATAATGTGTAGAAATATTTGGTGGTTTGTTCAGTGTAATTAAGTGCAAAAAACGCGGTGTAATAAAAGTTTCATAATTTAAATAGTTCAGAAAGGTGTTGGTTCAAATAAACCCGAAGAACGTGTGATTGTTTACATTTTACTAACAACAGTTTAAGGGAATAAATCCTTTACCAACAAAGGAAAAAACACATTACTAACAGGTTTAATGTTTGAAACAGCTTTGTTTTTCTGGTAACTGGTGAAAAACGTATTCTGTGCAAATTATCCTACGTGAAAAATCGAGAGTTTGCTCAGCATGCTATATTAAATTACTGTTAAATTACACTTTGAAATTGTAGTCTCGATGGATTAGGTTGAATATCAGTATCAAGTAGGGTTAGGTATTGGTTAAATTTACAATCAGAGAAAATTAGTGTGGAAACTGCTACAGTGGTGGGTGAGAGATGCATGTAAATCCTGAAAACTATTGGTTTAAACTACAGAGGAAAGGTGTTTGGGAAAGTTGACTAGCAGGTTTAACAAACAAATTTTCTGAAAACTGAGGGAAGTGGGCATTGTGATAAATCACTTGCTTAACAAAAACAGGTATTTATAGTTTAACAGTACAGTAGTGTGCATGTTGGTGTGTAGAGGGTCAGTACAGTAGTTCCTATAGATTGAGACAGCTATCGTATCTTAAAATAAATTGTCTGTAGACTTGGACAGAGAGTAGATAAATTGTTTGATTAATCTTCAATTAACTCATATGTAGCAGAGTTTAGTAGTACTATTACAGATCAGTGGTATACTAGTGTAGTTACAGCTATCAGGAATACAGTTGGTGTTGTGTGGGTAGTCTGGTAAAACTGTCCTAAATTAGAGTATGGTAGTTAAAAAGCTACTCCTTTAAATAATAATCTACAAACAGTAATACCATATTTCAATTTTTATTGGAGTATTGTTCTTGCTACTTTAAAATTTACTTGGAAGATACTTGAAATATTTGGGAAAAATTATGTCTGGAAAGTGTGGCATCTGTCGCAGGAACATGAAGAATGGTGTGGGGTGCAGTAGGTGTAAGAAGGAGTTTCATTGGATATACAGTGGAGAAGGAACGTGGGAAATAAATGAGGCTCTCCCATGGTTTTGTCCACTTTGCATTAGGTATGAAAGGCTCAGGGAAATGGGTGTAAGGATGAGGGAGAAAGACGAAACGATCAGAAAGTTGTTGGAAAGAGACGGAGCCATTGAAGCTTTGCTTGTGGGGGTTTCACCTGTGGAGGCTTGGCTTATGGTGGCTAAGCATGTGGAAGCTCAGCCCATAAAGGCAGAAAGCAGAGATGGTGGGAATGGAGAAGAGGGTGATAAGGATGGTTGGGAGCTGATAACAGATCATAGGGGAAAAGCAGTAAACAGGATGAAGAAGCCAGACACTACTGAAATAGTTGGGAACCTTTATGAATAGGGGCGTGCAAGGAAAAAATAGGAAGAAAAGGGTTCTGCTGCTAGGTAGTGGTTATGGGAGAGGTGTAGGCCCTCTTTTGCTGGATCAGTTGGGCTCAGGTTACTAGGTCACCAGTTTTTTCAAACCAAGCGCAACTTTAGGTCAGGTAATAGATGATATAAGTTCACTTTGTAGCGGTTTCACCAAGGAGGATAGGGTAGTGATAGTGGGAGGTGCAGGTAACAGTATTGATAGAAATGCTAATTATAGTATAGAGAGCGACCTGAAGAAACTGTTGGAGCTCATGCAAGTCCTAAGTCGCCATGACCAGCCGCAATTGAACCACGCTGTGAGGCGGGTATATGTGGAGACAGATGTGCTGCTTGCGAACAGCATTAGTTCTGTCGTGGGGATTGTGCATGTGGAGACCATTGGTAGGTAGTGTTTCACTAGGCATGGCCTACACCTAAATAGGAGGGGGCAAGGAAATATGTTCTCAGTTGTTGGCTAAGGCTGTCAGGGAGCCCACTTCCGTGGTGATGGGGTCAGGACTGTGCCTTTATTAGATTAGGGGCTGCTGGTGATGGGATAAAAATAAGTAATCAAAGGGATACTGAGTGTAGATCCAAGACTAGAAAAATTACTAATACTAAAGAAATAGAAGAATCTTTTGATTAATCTTCAGAGGGGGCAGATCTGGGAAGGCGAATGTTGGGGCTGAAAATATCACTAAGCCAAAGCCAAAGTGATATGAGTGTAACTGGTAAACTGTAGAAGTATAATGAACAAAGTAATGGAGTTTGCAAACCTAATAGAGATACTTGAACCTCAAGTAGTTATAGGAGTAGAGTCCTGGTTAAAAGAAGGAGTACTAGACAATGAGGTTTTTCCAGATGGTTACAGAGTGTACCACTGGAGCAACTGGGGGAGGGGTATTCATACTGGTTAGCAAAGACTACTATAGTTCACTGGTGTTCAGAGATCATGACAATGAGTTACTTGGGGTAGACTTCTGGGGAAATAAAAAGAAAAAGTCAGGGTGTTGGCTGTATACTGTAGTAGAAAAATGAATGATAAAGATGAAGTTCTTGGGGAGAAACTAAATTCATATTGAGAGTTCAGAAGTGAGCATAGAATGGGCATTGTTGGTGGGAATCTGAAGTTACCAGGTATCTACTGGGTAGGAAATAAGATTAATAACACAAAGGAACCAAGGTAAGGAAAGGAGAGTTTACAAAGGTGGTTGAGCAGAAAACCAGAGTACCAAACACATTGGATAACTTCCTAATAAAGCCTGATGAGAACATTATTGGGTGTCAAGTAACTGAAGGAATAAGTGACCACAATGCAATTCTGATGGATATAAGGGGATTCAGTAAACCAGTGGCCAGAATTGAAGGGGGGAAATGGATAAAATTATAAAAAGGCACAAATTTTGGAACTGAAAAGATATTTCAGGGTTAATTTTTATTAAATGGAAGAATGGCACAAGTACAGTGGAAGCGAAGTGGGAAGAGTTCAAGGAAATAATAAAAAAGGGTGAAGAAATGTTTATTCTAAAACATAAAATAAAGAGAAGTACAGAAACTACGTACTATAACAGGGAGGTGAGGAGGCTGAAGCGGTTGGTGAGACGAGAACATAACAGAGTTAAGAAACAGCAAGGCAGTAGGGAATTCTTGAAACAACCAACCAAGGAATTAGTAATGTCACAGAAATTGGCCAAGGATGAGTTTATGAAGAATATTATTGGTGCAGGGGGACCTCTGACTGATGTATTAAGAAATTTCTATAGCTATATCAGAAAACTGAGGGGAAGAGAGGGTGTTGAGACAATTATAGATAAGAATGGAGAAGAAGTAAATGAGGATTTAAGAAAAGGCAGAGTTATTAAGTAACTGGTTCAGCGAGACCATTAGGGACAATAATTCATGAACGGTAGGGGTTATATCAGAAAACAAGCCTATCTGTGCAGTTAGAAGTGAGCAGATTAAAAAATTTGAAATTAAATATGAAGAAATCATGAAGGAAATAAGGAATCTAAAAAACTGTAAAGGGGTTGGTTAATATTACTACAGATGTCTTAAACATAGAGTAGGATGGGACAATGTACCTTATCTTGAAACATTATTTAAATTGAGCCTGGATACTGGAAAAGTGCGATAGTAGTTCCAGTCCATAAGGGCCAGGTGACGAATAAGGTTGAAAACTATAGGCCAATCAGATTGACATATGTGGTAGGTAAATTAATGGAGAGATTAATATTCAAACATATCAGTCGTGTCTGTGAGGAACGTAATTGGTTTTCAAGTCAGCAACATGGCTTTAAACAAGGATATTCATGTGAATCTCAGATAGTAGGCTATTTGCAAGATATTTCTGATAAAATGGACAGGGGAGATAAAGTCGATAGTGTAGCACTAGATCATTCAAAGACCTTTGACAGAGTGAGCCATAAAATGGTGCTAAATAAGGTAAAAACTATTGGAGTTGATAAAAAGGTGATTTGCTGGGTAGAAGAATTCCTAAAAGTTAGAAAGCAAAAAGTCGGGGTAGGAAAAGCAGTATCAAATGAAGTAGGAGTGAGCATGGGAGTACCACGGGGTAGTGTATTGGGACCATTGCTATTCATTATTTTAATGAAAAATTGTGTTAATGTTTTACTGTCAGAAGTTCGATTGTTTGCAGATGACAATGTTATATAAAAGGAACAAAATAATAGAAGACTGTAAACAGCTGCAAGGTGATCTAGATAGGGTAACTAGCTGGGTGAGTTAACATGGGATGAAGATAAATGCAAAGAAGAGCCAGCTTATTAGGTACACAGATAAAAAGCTAAAGATTGATTATGATTATAAAGTGGGGAAGGAGCTACTTATTGAAGACTCGAAATGTAAATACCTCGGCATAACATTTAATAGTAAACTTAACTGGGCAGGTAGTAGGGACAGGGTTCAAAATACTTCACTTGTTGGAAAGAGTGATTAGAGGATGCACTAGAGAAGTAAGGGAATTGGGGTACAAAACTCTGGTTAGACCACTGCTGGAATATGGTGGTAAAGTATGGGACCCACATTTTGGGTATCAAATACAGGAGTTGGAGGGAGTGCAGAGAAGGGCTGCTAGATTTGTCTTTGGAAATTACCGCAAAACACAATCAGTAAGTAATATGATGATAAAGGAGCTGGAGTGGGATTCATCGGAGGATAGAAGACGGGTAGTAGAGAGTGACGGGAATGTACAAGAGCTATACGGGGAATGAAGTGTGAAAAGATACTGGTGGCAAAATTAAGGGTAGTGCTTGGAAGGGTAAAAATGACTATGGCCACAAGATGGCACTTGATTTCAGGCATAAGGAGGTGGGAAAATTTTCTTTTATAGGAAAGGGTGTAAGGGATTGGACTAAATTGCCAAGAGAAGTGATGTATAATTTACCAAAAACACTGAAAGAATTTAAAGTAAAAATAGGTTGGGGGCAAAAGTGGGCTGGAGGAGGAAGGGAGAAGGATGGGTATGTAGGGAGATTGCCACCGGCAATGTGCGCTCCGTTGCAAATTTATCAATTATTATCATCATCTCTGCCTTTTTTCAAATCCTCAATAACTTCTTCTCCATCCATATCTATAATTAATTGTCTCAACATCCTCTCTTCAACTCAGTATTCTAATATAGCCATACAAATTTCTAGATGCACAGTCAGTTGTTTCAAGTATTTCATACTGCCTTTGCCTCCTCACCTTCCTGTTACAGTATGTAGGTTATGTACTTCTCCTTATTTTCTGTTTTGGAATACATATTTCTACACCCTTTATTTATTATCACCTTGAACTCTTCTCACTTTGACTCCAATGTACTTGTTTCATCGTTCCATTTGCCAAAACTTTCACTAAAATATCTTTTCAGTTCTGCAATTTCTGCCTTTTAATAACTTTATCTATTTCCCCCTTCAATTCTGGCCACTGGTTTATTGAATTCCTTTAAATCCATCAAAACTACATTGTGATCACTTATTCCTACAGTTACCTGAGATCCCACAAGGTTTTCATCAGGCTTTAGTCTGCTCTACTACTTTTGTAAAGCCTCCTTCTCTTACTAAGGTATTTGCAAATCACTGTTCCCTTGTGTTGTTAATCTTATTTCCTACCTGGTAACTTAAATCCCGATGAATAAAGACGATTCTGCGCTCACTTCTTAACTCTGTATATGAATTTAGTTTCCCCCCAAGAGCCTGATCTTCATCATCTATTCTTCCACTACAGTATGCAGCCAAAACCCTGAATTTTATTTTTTATTACCCCAGAAGCAGTGTGGTAGCTAGTTTAACAAGGGCCCCTGTGCAGAAAAATATTTTGGGCCCTCAGGCCAGATAGGGCGACCTTCTTTTTAGGTCTAATAAGTCTTCTAAGGTTTGCTGGGTGGGGCTTCCTGAGCTTTAAAGGACCCTCTGAGCTTGGAGGCCCCGATGCACGGCACCGCCTAGCCCTCCGATAGCTACACCCCTGCCCAGAAGTCTACCCCAAGTAACTCATGGTCATCATCTAGGAACACCAGTGAACTGTAGTAGTATTTGCTAACCAGTATGAACACCACTCCACCAGTTGCCCCATCTATCCCTGCGGTACACTCCGTAACCATCTGAAAAAAAACTCACGGTCTAGTACTCCTTCTTTTAAACAAGATTCTACCCCTATAACTACTTGTGGTTTGTGTATCTTTATTAGGTTTGCAAATACAATTACTTTGTTATACTTCTGCAGTTCACCAGTAACACTCTTATTACTGGCTTTGAGAGATTTTTCAGCATTTACCTTCACCTTCCCAGTTTTGCACTCCCTTTCCCCCTCCCCTTTCTGTTATTGTTTTGTCTATTTCTTTAGGATTTGTGATTTTTACCACTCTGTCTCTGCAATCAGTATCCCTTTGATCGCCTATTTTTATCTCCTCACCAGCAACCCCTAGCCTAAAAAAAAGGCACCATCCTGACCCCATCATCACTGGAAGTGGGTTCCCTTACAGCCTTAGCTGACACCCCAGAAAGTACCTCTTTGTCACTTCTATTACGTGTATGCCATGCCTAGTGAAACCGAATCCACCAATGGTCTCCACAGCCACAACCCTCAAGACAGAACTAATGTCTCTCCCAAGCAGCATCTCTGTTTCCACAATTACGGGCCTCACAACGTGGTTCAACTGTGGCTGGTAATGGTGATATAAAACCTGCATGAGCTCCACTATGGCATGCAGTGTCCCTTCACCAATTTCTTCAGGTCCCTCTCTATACAATACTTCACATTTCTATCAATAGGCTACTATTTCCCTGCCGCTCCATTATCACTACGCTATCCTCCTTAGTGAAATCCCTACAAAGTATATCCTCTATTGCCAGTTCTAGTTGTTCTTATAAGTACAATGGACGTGATGATGGCAGCAGAGCAAGCCGCCGAAAGCTTGTATTTTGATAATATTATCCGGCGGAAAACCTGTGAAGATTTCTTATCAAAGATATGCCGAGAAAGCCTTGTTTCTCATAATAAAAACCCTATCTCCAGGTCACTACAACCACAAAGAATTATTATTTATACTGAATGGAGCAGCTTTTTAAGCTTCCAGACTCTTAATACAGTTAAACCAAGACTACTCAGACACCACCTACTGTGTTACTGATAACTGTGACAACACTAGTATACTATTAACCTGGACCAGTACCACTAAACTCAGCTACCTACAAGTTTGGTAATATCTAGATTGGGATACCGCTGCAACCAAAGCTTATTTAAACAATGCCACAACTCTCTCCCCAAAGTCTACACACACGCAGTTTATTGTAAATTCTGAAAATCGCCTCGAACACTAGGAAACTACTGTACTAAGGTGTTTACAAAATCCTATATACACTTGTTCTACTACAATAAACAGACTGTTTAGCGCTAATAAAACAATTCTTAATGCAGAAAAGAAATAGTTACTTCAATTTATTACCCAAAAAAATAATTAAGCACAGGACATCTATAATGTGATATCTGAAGGACACTCGATCAATGAAAGCACTTTTACAAAATTCCTGGCTTGGCTATATATAAATAGACAACAAGTTGAACTTCAAGCAACATATTCAACAACTTTTTAAAAAACTGAATCCCGCAAGCTGATATACAAACAAGGATGGATGTAGGCATATTTTGCAAATTTTCGCTACCTGGTCACATATGGCATCTCTTTCTGGGGAAACACTTCACAAGCACAGTAGGTATAATCACAAAAACGTGGTCTAAGAATTATTTGCCGAGCAAGCCCACAGACATCGTGCAGAAATCTGTTTATAAATCAAGGTGTACTTACAATGCTAACACAGTATATATACTCCCTACTATCATTTGTAGTGGATGATCCTGAACACTACAGTCTTAATGCTGACATAAATAACTATGATACTAGGAATAAAAATAACATTTACAAGGATTAAAAGTCATTGTCAATTTTTTTTTTTTAACTGCTTAACAGCGAGGTCTTTAGAGACGGGATTATTCCGTGATTCACTAAAAGTGTGTGGCAGAGGGTGCATTGCACCTATCCGAAAGGGTAATAGTTTGAAAGGGATATACGAGATATGGCACGAGGTGCCCATGCGCTAATGTGAGGAATCATCCCAGCATTCGCCTGGAGTGATCCGGGAAAACCCAGATCAGGATGGCTTTATTCAATGTTCGGGTCTACTGGAGATCGCGATTCTGCAACAACATTCCATAATGGAGTCATAATACTGCTGTAATCAGTCACAAGGCGTGTTATTTTCAAGCAGTAATTCCATTGTAATACAGGCTGGATCATTATTTTCAAGCAGAAATTAGGTTGTAATATACTTTGGGCCAGCATGACACCGTTAAAATGTACTACTGAAATTATTTGTAGTGGTGTCTTGTGTTTGACTACTGCTGTATTATGATGCCAAATCCTTGCGGAATCGCTATCTCCAGTAATCTCCAATATCCTACCACAAGAAATAAAATGTTATCTATGAAAACGTAACTTTAAATCCAAACTGAAACAGTTTTTGACTCAGAACCCATTTTGTGACATAATTTTCTTCTATCTATTTGATAACTAAGGATGACTGAGAAAATACTACACATTTGGTGTATGGAAGGGGAAGGTGACAAAGTTCTCGATCATTACTAAAATGGTGTATGGTTTTTTGTGTGTGCGTGTGTTGAAACTGTTTACAAATGCAGCAACTACAGTATCTGGAAGCTGCACTAATGGGTTTTTAAGTAGCTAAATTGGGGATTACTGGAGATCACGATTCCGCCAGGAGTTGTCATCATAATACTGCAATGGTCAAACGCAAGACTCCACTATAAATTCTTCCCTATGTACATTTAACGGTTTCATACTGGTCCAGGCTATATTACAACCTAATTTGTGCTTGAAAATATTGGTCCAGGCTGTATTACAACGGAATTACTGCTTGATAATAATATGTCTTGCGACTGACTACATCAGTATTCCAACGATATTACTATATGTTGTTGTAGCGGAATCGCGATCTCCAGTAGACCCCTAAATTGTTATTAGTAGTGGATAAACTCGACCCACAAGTAGATGGTTAAGAAAATTATCACTAGTATAGCAAATTCACCATAAATTATTAAAAATAAGTATTGAGGATTTTCAAGTTTTTGCTAGGATGTTATCAGTTTCACTGACATGATGCTACATAACTGCCACGGCATATTTCTGACAGGTAAAATTTATATTTCGGCACCCTTACCGACAAAAGTACCGGGCTCAGATTCCTCAGTACTCAAAAATGAGACGTATTAGACTACAGAAAATTAGATTTTTTTTTTTTATTTTTTTTAAAAGAGGGGGGGGGGGCTAGAAAGTGTGACTATTGTTTGTTCATTAACTGTTGGTTCAATGTGTATTTATTAAATTTACTTATAGCTTACTAACTGCTTGCTGCCGAAACATGTTGGATATCAAGCATGTATCGAGCCAAACAATGACTAAAGTTAATTATTAAGGCTTACCCATCCCAAAAATCCAAGTGCTGAATGTTCCAACCGTGCTGAATTAGTCCAAGTTTTTTGTCGTCGATCATCTTTTTCTTCTTCAGAACCGCAGCAAGTAACTCTAGCACTTCCTGCAGAGCTATAACATTTATTAGTGCAGGCAAACTTTTGAATGTATGGAATCAATCTCGGACTTAGCTTCCTTAAGTCATCGTTGTTCCAGATTTCTGGATTTGCTTCATTGTTTACAAAACATAAACGTTTTTCTAATGCTTCTTTAACTGTTAAATTTAATCGCTTTAACATTATTAATAACAAATTTCTTTATCGAAAATTCTATTAAATAACACCACTAATGCAGCATGTAACTGTACACACAATCCTCCGAGCACAAAAACAATACCGAACACCTACAAAATCAACATTCACAACCCCATCCTCAGCCTCCCAAACTGCTCCCGAGTCCCAGCGCTCATTTGTCACAGATTCTGCACTCTTTCACGGTCAACTTGGTCAAGGTTATCATAGCAGCTCCACAGTCCACACGCTATTCCTATCATGGAGGAAGGAAATATCCTCCACGATTCCTATCAGCAAGAGGGAAGAAAAACCAAAGAGTTAGACGAAGAAGAAAATTGATGAAGCGTATTATGTTGAGAGAGTTGAGATTGGATGATTTGTTACTGGAGAGTAAATAAATTGAAAGGATGTTAATTCTTAGAATATGGAAAGCAAATAAACGAGAAAAGAGGTTAGTATATAACTCGTTGGAGAAGCCATGGAGGAGAAGTGACGTTAAATTGGTGAAGCAGGCTCGCGCATGTGCAGTGGCGGCAGCGGCGATATTGCGCTTCCAAACAATTGCGATGTTCCCAGTATATCCCGAAAACTAAGCAAGATATCGAAAAATTTTATTCTTTATTTTTGATTTGTCTCGTCGTGTTACATAAGAATCGATCATTAAATGTGACTTTTGCGAAATTTTTCTTCTCCATTTCAACTCAGACACCTCACTTTTGATATAGTATATCTCTAGAACTAGGTGAGATATCGAAAAATTTTATTCTTTATTTTTCATTTGTCTCGTCTTTTTAAATAAGAATCCATCATCAAATTTGACTTTGACCAATTTTTTCTTCTGAATTTCAACCAAAACCATTTCACATTTGGGACAGAATATCTCGAAAACTAACCAGGATATCAAAAAATTTTATTCTTCATTTTTTATTTGTCATATCGAGTTACATAATAATCCATCACCAGATTGCGGCGTCACCTTTATCCTAGAGTCCCCTTGAGGTTTTTGTACATATTCCCCGTGTCTGTATGGAAGCGGCCATGCCCCCTCCACTCTGGCCTTGCCCCCCCCCCCCCCACTCCTCCCCGCCCTGCTTCACTTCAATGCGTGGTGAAGGTCTCTTGCGTCGTCTCCATATATTTCCTTCCTCCATGGGAGAAGCCTAACAATCAGTTCTATTCGAGCGTTCACACGAGACAACAGTGGCTCTTGATTTAATATGGAATGCTTTGACACTGAACATTTTATAAAGCTGAAAGGTCGGCTCTATGGGATATTCAAGCAGTGGAGGATTTTATATTAAATTTTACGGTTTATTTTTCATTGTAAATTTAAAGTTTTACAATTTCCACAAAACATTTTAGAAACTAATTACAATCGACTATATTGATTCTGTAAAATATTCTATTGTATTGCCATGGGATATTGCCTTCCCCAATAAAAAAAAATCTGCAAATAAATCACTGTTTTCCTTTGGTTCTTTTGATTTACATTGCTGACTTCATGGAAATCAATGAATCCTTCGCACGAGACATCTAACATGAAATCAAAAATTTATTTTTTCATTTCTTTCCTGAAATGTTGACTGTGACGTCCGGAAATAATTGAAGAACTTTGTATCATACGCCACAACTTCGTTAAACAACGTATAAAATACCACACTTTCTAATCTGTAGCGCATATTGGATAAACCCACAACGTTCTTTTCTTTTTCTTATGTTTGAGATTATTTACAACGCATATTCCCGTGACCAACTCCTCATGCCGCGTTTACACTCTCGCGCGAGCTTAGACAAAGCGAGGCGAGACGGCGCGGACGCGACAGTGTAAACGGGTTTTTTTTTTGTGGCTTTAGCCATAGGCTAATACAGCCAGTAACATCATATAATACATTCAACTGATTATGAATTACACTTTAAGTACATATGACATACACAGAGAATCTTGAGAACATTTTCTTGCTCGATGTATTGAATATCCCTTTGTTGTTATATTCTATTTTTTGTCTGTATTACGTATTTGTGCATTTCTTTTATTGCTTTCAGCGATGGTGAGGATAAGACTTGTATTAGGTCTGCTATGTCCTTGATTTTAAGTTCGCCTTCTATTATCTCTTGCCTTATGTTCCTATACTGTTTGCATCTTAAAAGGAAGTGATATGTATCTTCCACATCGTCGCATTGTTGGCATTTCGGGTAATCCACGATCTTCATGGTGTACATTCTGTCTCGTAGGAGTGCGTGTCCTGTTCTCAGTCTGCTTATTGTTTTAATCTCACTTCTGTTTATTTTAAAGGGCGTGTACCATAGTTTGTGGTCTGGTTCCCCTGCTATGGTTCTGTACCAGAGGCTCTTGCTCGGTTCTTCTTCTACCCATCTTCTTTTCCAATCCTTCTTCACTATTTGTGTGATTGTGTGGTTGTAGTCGGTGTAGGGGATGGGTATCTCCTCTATATCTGCTGCATTTAATTGTCCCCGTGCTATGGCATCCGCCGCTTCATTTCCTCTTACGCCGACGTGCCCTGGGATCCATTGTAGTTTGACTCTTCTTCCCTCCGTTGTTGCCTTGATTATTTGCCTGGCTGCCTCAAACGCTAGGTAGTTTTTGCACGTGCCTTTGGGGATTCCTTTTATGGCCTGTAGGGCGCTTTTAGCATCCGAGCAGATGACTGCCTTAACAATACCCACTTCATTTATGTACTTGATTGCTTTAAGGATCGCTATAATCTCTGCTGAAAATATGGACATTGGGGTTGGTAGTCTGTACGCCTCATGCACTTCTTGCACCATGTCGATGTACGCTGCTGTGGTGGATTCCTCGTTCTCTCTTGATCCGTCGGTAAATATTTGTCTCCATCCTTCCCATCTTGTGTTTAAGGTTTGCAGAGACAGCTGCTTTATGATTTCAGTATTTTGTTCCTTCTTCTTTGATACATCTACTGTCAGGTCTGTGTACACATGTTGGTCCATTTCCATCCTTGGCCACAGTTCTCGTTCTCTATACATATCGTTGATCTCAGAGGTTGCTATGTTCCATCGGTTAGTTATTTCCCAGTATTTTATGAGACTTGGGCTCTTATGTGATTTTTGTGGTTTCGCTGTATATTCATGCACCAATGTACGCACTTTTCTCCCCAGAGGATGACTGGTGTTGGTCCTTACTTTTGTCCAGAATTTTAGGCCCAATTTCTTCCTTCTTAATGATAGGGGTGGCGTTGCCATTTCCACTTCCATTGCCATGACTGGCGTTGTTCTTAGAAAGCCGCCCGCTATCCTCAAGGCGGCAGATTGTACGGTATCCAGTTTTTTAAGTGTAGTCGTGGATGCAGTTTCATATAGGAATCCCCCATATTCAATTTTGCTTCTTATTAAGGCGAAGTATATCTTTCGCAGCTGTCGGGGGTCCGTGCCTCTGTTTGGTGTGGCCAGTGTTTTGTAGATGTTTAATCTTTGTAACGCAGCTTGTCTTGTCTCTTCTATGTGTCTTTTCCAGGACAGCTTTGTGTCCAGCCACATGCCTAAGAACTTTGTTTCCCTAACTACTTCCATATGCATTCCGTCTATGCAGATTTTGAAATCCTCATTTGCAAACTGTCTTTGCGTGAAGATTCCTACTTTGCTTTTCTAAATGGATAGATCCATCCCTCTCTCCTTCAAGATGTTTCTTGTCTCCTTCGCTTGTTCTTCAAGTATGGTTCTAGCCTTCTCTTTGTTTGGGTGGGTCACATATACTACGAAGTCATCCGCGTATTGTGCGTATGTTGTTAGGCTTCTCAACAGGTTGAACATTTTTGTAGTATATATGTTGAACAGTGTGGGACTCGAGGGATCTCCTTGGGGTAGTCCCTGATATACATGACGAGCAAGTATCTCTCCGTCTGCTGTATAGAGTATATTTACTCTATGCTCCAAGTATCTAGTGTACCAGTTGACTATTTCTCTTGGCAGACCCTTGTTGTCCAAGGTTTCTTGGAGTATGTTGATCTGAACGTTGTTATATGCGTCCCTTGATGTCAAGGAAGGCCGCGAGTAGATAGTTTCCTCTAGCGTAACTTAGTTGTATGTCCGTGACTAGTGTTGTTATGTTGTCTAATGTTCCATATCCTTTCCGGAATCCCATTGTTCTGCTGTCCAGTTTCTTGTGGTGCTCGATGAACCACTGCATTCTGTTCTTAATCATTATACTCATGATCTTTGCAAGACAGGATAGTAGTGAGATGGGTCTGTATGATTCGCTTTTAGTTTTGTCCTTGTTCACCTTTAGGATTGGTATGATGAGGACATTTCTCCACTGTTCTGGCACATATGTTGTTGCCAACATGTCATTATACAGTTCCAGTAACTTCTGTTTCGCTCTTGGTGGAAGTTTTTTCTATCATGGAGTATGTTATGCCGTCTAGTCCGGGGGCCGTATCTTCCTTTTTTATTGCACATTTGTAGCTCTGACATTTCAAACTTGTTGTGATTTGGTCTCTTTGGCTGAGTGTCTCGCTTTATAGCAGAGTCCACGCTTCGTTCTAGCGGGACGTACGAGGGCGCAGTCAGGGCCAAAAATTGTTCCGGTGCTTCTTTGTTGCTGATGATCCATCTAGCGTTTGTTTGGCTTCCTTTAAACCATCTTAGCTTCTTCCACATTTCTTGAGGCGTGATTCCATATTTGATGTTATCGCAGAACTCTTCCCATCCTTTTCTTTTGGCTCTTCTTATGATTGTCCTGGCTTCCACTATTGCCTTCCTGAGCGTAGCAAATTTGTCCACTGTCGGACACTGTCTATATGCTTTGATGGCTAAACGTCGTCTAGCTATGGCTTTGGAGCATTCCGCTGTCCACCACGGTTTCCTTTCTGCGGAAGTCTTCTCCTTTCATTTGGTCAGGGGTATGCATTCTTTGGCTGCAGATGTAATTATTCCCTCGAAATTATTGTATCGTTGCTGTAATTGGCCATCCTCATCATTCTCCTGTTCCATTAGCATATTTATCTTCTCCTGATATTGCTCCCATTTGGCTCTTTTGCAGTTCCATAAGGTCCTTGGTGGCTCGTGGTTAAGTGTGCTGGTGCATCTACCGTCATTTTTATAACGAAATGATCGCTGCCCAGGGTGTCCTTAAGTATCTCCCACGTTGTTTTTTGTCTGAGGTTTGCAGATACTATAGATATGTCTGGTGATGATCTTCTTTGATAAGGTGTTCCTATTCTGGTTCCAGGTTCATTATTGAGCGTGGTAAATTTGGATGATGTAATTGCGGCTGCAATTTCTTCTCCTTGCTGGTCTGTTCGACTGTCGTGCCACAATGGGTGATGGGCGTTGAAGTCTCCTCCCAGGATACTTCCTGATGGGAGCTGGTTGAGTATTTCTGACCATTGCTCTTCAGTAAGACTGACCCTTGGTGGTTTGTATATTACAGAAACCGTGTTGATGTTTGCATCCTTGTGTGATGTCTATTGCTAGGATTTCTATATCAGTTGCTGATATCACCATGTTTCTGATGGAGCTGTTCATTCCATTTTCTGATCATGATGGCCACAACACCGTATCCGTCTTCCCTGTCCTTCCTGTAGATGTTTGTAGAGCCTATGTTTTAGCGTATGTGCTTGACTTAAACCACGTTTCCGTGATCAGTACCACGTCTGCTTTGTGTTCCTCCAGTAATCTTTGAAGATCGTTCCATTATGGTACAGACTTCTGGCGTTCCATTGTATTATGTTTATTTGTCTTCTCCTAGCCATTTTCAGTTGTTGGTCTGGAGTTCTCTGAGTTCTGCATAGTTGAGCCTATCTGTCTGATTTCTTGTATTATGCTTCTAGTGGCAATGTCTTGTACTTTTGGAGTACAGTCGTTGTCATTTTGCCCTTCATATGTTGGGCTAGAGCTTTCATTATTGTTTTGACTATGATGGTGATTATTTCTTCATTGCTTTCTATATTGGGTACTTCCTCGGTCTGGGTCTCCCGTGATACCTGTGCCACCACATTTATTGTCTTTTGGTGTCGGTCCACCGTGCCAGGGCTGTTCCATGTCTATGGTGACGTCTCTGAATGATCTCTTCTGTAGAGTGGGGAAGTCTCCGTGCTTGTACTCGTATTCTGTGGTCCCTGTATTTTTGCTGTGTGCTGCTTGCTTTACTTTTTCTCCTCCTCTTGTTTTCCTCACTGGGCAAAGCCTGTCATTGGCAGGATGCTCGCCGCAGCAGTTAACGCATTTGGGGCTTTCCTTTTGACATTTTGATGTTTTATGCTCTTCGCCACATTTTGTACATCTTTCCTTTCCTTTGCAGTTGTTTGCCACGTGTCCAAATCTCTGACATTTTATAGCACTGTGTTACTGGGTAGATATATGTTGCGACCTTCAACCTGAGGTAATATATTTCAATGTATTCTGGGAGATACTGACTCTCGAACGTTATCTGAACGGTTTTTAGCGGTGTTGTTTCTGTCTTTCCATCCAGTTGCGTTTTCTTGGTGAAACGCCTCACGTCGATGATTGGCGCCTCCGATGTGGCGTTTAGCTTTATCTCTTCTTCTGATAAGTCCAGTGGGACAAACTTGATGACTCCTTTACACTCCACTCTACTAGCCGGTACAAAGGCCTTAAGTCTCATAGACTGTAGTAAGATATCGTTTGCTATGAATTGGTTGGCAAATTCTGCTTCCGTAAATTCCATGGCCATTCTATTCTTTCCTTGTTGGTTTATTCTTTTCAGTCCAGGAACTTTATTGTAGAATACCTTCCCTAGTTGAATTGGGTGTTGAATATTTCCCTCACCCATTGGTTCTACCATCACTATGAATGGGCCATCTGAGTTGGCTTTATACCTTCTGTTGCGTTCTGTGGACATAAACTTGTTGACTTTACTCGCTTCCCTGTTTTCCAGAGTGTTGTCTTCTTTCTTCTTGCTGCGTTCCTCGTCCTTCCCTTCCGGCTGTGATGTTGAATATGTTTGGATCATATTCTGTTGGTGTCCCTGATCTTTCTTCTTGTTTCTAAACATCTCCAATAGGATTAATTCTTCTTTGCTTATTTTGTGTGGTTGTCTTTTCTCTGCCGCTTGACGTTTCCTCCTGAGGTTGTACGTTTCTTCTTCCTCACTCTCGGTCACTCGTTCTTCTATTTTATTCTTCACTGGTTCCGCCAAGTCTTGTTCATTTTCATATACAAAGGTTTCAATGTTTTCTTCTTCCATTTGAGGATTCATTCCGCCACTTGCTTCGGCCATCTCCTCTCGCCTGTATGCGCAGATATTATCTACACTCCAACAGTTGTTAATTGTACACTTAAGTCAGTATGTGCACAAACACAAGCTCACTTCTTTGTTCTTGTTATTAAGTGTTGTTCCCGGTTAACACTGGTTACTACACGATAGCAGAATTCGACCTGTGTGGGCCGTAACGCCGCTTCCTCTCCGACCACTTGTTTCCGCTCTCACTCGATTGTGTAAACACGGCACTATTTCCTTAAAGTTCCATCTTCCACGAAAGCTTGAGCTCAACTCGTAAACGGTGCACTCGCGTAGTCTCACCTAGCGTGGTCGCTCGCGAGTGCCGCTCACCTCAGTGGCGGTTTCTTGGCGCGAGTCAAAGGAGCGAGCACATTGTTTACAGCAGAGGAAGTCAACCTTTTTACCTACGACCACTTTTGTATCAATGTATAACTTTTGAAGCTGACGTACAGCGAGTTAAAGCCCATAATAATAATTTGCCAAATACTTTGACTTCAGTTAAGTTTGGCAGAATAAGTCTTTATAAAACCACTCACTGTAGTTAAATCTGTCTTTTTATTTATACTTTGCGTATATAAAAGTACGAAGTTTGGTGAAATTAGATTTTATTATTTATTTATTAATGAGATTTGTAAGGCAGATGCTGCTAAAATAAATACTGGTTATCTTGATCAATTTTGCAAGGAACAAACGAAGGTCTCCTCTTTCGGTTTCTTTCTTTGGCTATAATATGATTAACAGCACAAATGCCTGATTACATGAGATATGAAGGAAAAAGTTTCATTAAACTGAATATCAGTTGTCATACATTTTGATATGACAGGTGTTTTTTAAATTATTTTGCCACAGGTTTTCATATCCCTCACTATCAAATTTATGTTTACTTTCTGCGTCATACACGATTTATAAACCTTCTTCCTGTCAAGTTGTAACAGCTTCTTCAATATTTACGGTAGAAGGATTTTTCATCCAGTCATACACCTCGAATTTCAAAATATCTTCAAATCGTATTTCTATGTCTAAAGTTTGTTGAGGTTGGTACTGAATCTGTCAATATCCTCTGGAATTATTATCGTTAATAGATAATAATTCAGGAAACTGTTGAAATTTTCTTCTCAATAGATTGTAACGCAGTAGTTAAAAGTTTTCAATAAATAATGACACACAGAACATTTTTGTAACCTATAAGAGTTTTATTAGCTCCTTGAAGGTGCAAATCAACATTCTTAAATCTATTTTTTTAAACTTAAAAAGTCAATTAATTTTAAAAAAAAGCGTTTCACTATTGGATCAAACCCCCACAGCCCACCACGAAAGCTGGCACGCCCACTAGTCATCCATGAATGAATTCTATCGAGAGTGTAAACAGCAGTTCGTGTCAGCGCTCGTGCACGAGGTGCGAGACGAGGCGCGAGGCGAGACGCGAGGCGAGAGTGTAAATGCGGCATTAGGTTTCAACATTCTGACTAAAACTAGTACCACAATCACGTTCTTTGTTGATGTGAGGGAAGCAGGGGCTGTGTCTCTGACCAAAGGGACACTGAGTGGCTCTTGAGTGGCCGCGTCAAATTCTGGTAGCTGCTGTCTAAAAATTCAATGTCGGTACACCGAGCATCTCGTCTGAAACGACTCTAAAGGTCGGATCACACTAGAGATCAAGTCAGGTCAGGTCGGGTCAGCTCACGATCCAGGATTTCGCCAGTAGGATTTATTCTAGCGGTCAGGTCAGGTTAAGGCAGGTCGACCTGAAGATCGCGCCACGACTGATCAACAACGGTCACGATCTGACCTAGGCAGATC
The DNA here is from genome assembly GCA_031002005.1 of Vandiemenella viatica. Lineage (NCBI taxonomy): Eukaryota > Metazoa > Arthropoda > Insecta > Orthoptera > Morabidae > Vandiemenella > Vandiemenella viatica. The sequence goes on along the minus strand of CM061921.1, from coordinate 187,007,552 downwards.
GTAATCTAGTATGAACGTGCAACAGTCAGGTCAGATCAGATCAACATGGACAACGAACGTTTCATAGCTTTCAGTGTTGTATGATTTTAGTTATAAAAATGTTGCAATTCATCTCACAAACCTAAAATATGGACAGAGATCGTAAAAAAACCTACAATATAAGAAAATAAAAATTATTAAATTATCGCAAAATTTGATTATTTTATATAATGTCGAAAACATTGATAATTCTATTCATTGTTCCCTTTTGTTTGTTAGAAAATAACTAATTTATTTAACTGACGTAAAAACTGAAAAAGTGTAAACAATAATGTGTCAAACATATGATTTGACCTGACCTGACCGCTAGTGTGAATGCTACCGTGCTACAGCGAATGATCTCAGTGAATTTTGTGTATAGCGATTTTGATATTTGCCATAACCTGACTTAATCTTTAATGTGAACCGGCCTTACTGACCTTCATATGGGTCTACCAGAGATCGCAATTCCTTTAATGATGTCATAAAACATAAGACGTTTTATTTTTAAGCAGTAATTGTGTTGATATTCACCCCGGACAATTATTTTCAAGCAGAAGCAAGGTTGTGATATACCCTGGATCAGCATGACTCACTAAAACTATTTCGGAAAATATTTCTAGCAGTGTCTTGCATTTGGCTACTGCAGTATTATGACGCCAATTTCTTTGGAATCGCAATCTCCAGTAATCATCTTCAAAGATATAGATGTACTAGGTTAGATGTCATTTGCTTAGCACAAAAAAAATCAATGTTAGACGTTTTCTAAAGAATGGTAGCGAACTCCGCTAGGCGTTTCTCCTACGCCGCACCATGCTGCCACTCACGCAGCGAGTGCATTAGTTCATTTGCGGATTATTATTTGCCACAAGTATGGCCTGCTCCTGTTTATCGGACAACAGTTTCTTAGGTTGTACTTTTAGTAAGAAAACCGGAAATTTTTGGCATCATCCAGTGTTCTTTGTTGTTAATGATGTCTTTCGTGATCTTGAGTGTTTCCAGATCACCTCCTGTTTCTTTTAGCCATCCTATTGTGTATTTTAATAAAGAAATGAAGTATAATATTCCCCTCCTCAATGTCTGACATTTTCATCCCTGTAATGCCTCCGGTTTAATTATCTTTGCAGAGTGACTTTCACCTGCAGTGATAGTGTCGGACTTAAGTATTAATTTTGATTGCTTAGAAATTTAACTTTTGATGTCTTGTTTTGGAGAGTCCGTTCAACCAATTTGCTTGTGTCCCTAATTCTTTCAACGTTAAGAAAATTTTGTGTCTAGAGTCAATCATTATTTATTGAAATAGTCAAAGTAGACGATTTTGTTGAAACTCTTTGTCGCTTTAATTGTGAGAATCGTTTTCAGATTGAATACCTGTACTGAACATCATGTGTTTTTCCTGAGCCCTGCTTGGTTTTCGCAGATTGTGCGTTCCCCTTGCTCTTGGCAAACGTGTTTTGCCGAAAATTCTTCATCCCACTAATTTTAAGAAATGGCTATGTAATTATTGATATCTGTAGTGCCTCCTTTCTCGTGTAGTGGGCGGATTTAATTTAATTTAATTGCAATGGAGCACACGCTCCGGTGGCATTTTCCCTAAACACCCATTTTCCCCTTTTCCTGCACCCACCAAGATTTGCCCTCTACAAATTTTAACTTTAAATTCTTTCAACGTTTTTGGTAAATTATTCATCGTTTGGTAACTTATTCCAATCCCTGACACCCTTACCTAGAAAAGAGAATCTTTCCACACCCCTGTGCCTGAAATCCAGAGCCAGCTTGTGGTCATGGTCATCGTTTCCCTTCCATGCAGTACTTTTCATACCTACACCAATATCTTTCCATGCCTCATTACCAGTTGTACATTCGCATGACCCTCTTCATCCTAGACCGAGAGTGGTGGGTGAACGGTCAACGTTCTGGCCTCGCATTCGGGAGGACGCGGTTTCGAATCCCCGTCTGGGTATCCAGATTTGGGTTTTCCATGGTTTCCCCAAATCACTCCAGGCGAATGCCGGGATGTTTCCTTCAAAAAGGCCATCGCCGAATTCCTTTCCGTCCCTTGTCCCCAGTCCCATCCCGCCTCTCATGACCATAGCCGTCGACGAGGCGTAAAGCAATACGTAAAAAAAAAAAAATATCTTCACCCTCTTCCTGTCTTATAGTGAATCCTATTCCAGCTATTTTATCATATCTATTACTGATTGAATTCTGCGATAATTTCCAGAAACAAATCTAGCAACCCTTTTTATACCCTCTCCAACGCATGTATTTGGTACTCAAAATGTGGGTCCCATACTACACTACCATATTCGAGCAATGATCTGACCAGTTTTGTAACCCAATTCTCCTTTAATTCGCTCGTATATCCCCTCATCACTCTCCCCAACAAGTGCAGAGTTTTGAAAACCTTTCCTACCATCTGTGCAATGTGTCCTGCCCAGTTATGCTTGTTATCAAATGTAATGCCAAGATATTTGCATTTAAAGTCTTCAACAAGCAATTCTTTTCCCACCTTATAATCATACTCAACTTTTTGTTTTATATTTTTATATTTGTGTTTCTAATAAGCTGACCAGATCACCCTGAAACTGTTTACAGTCCTCTACCATTTTGATCCTTTTATATAGCATTATGTCATCTGCAAACAATCTAATTTCTGATAGTAAACAATCAAAACAATTATTCATTAGAATAATGAATAGCAATGGTCCCAATACGCTTCCCTGCAGCGCTCCCATTTTTATTTCCACTTCTTTTGATACTGTATTTGCTACCTTAACTTGCTGTTTTCTACCTTTTAAAAATTCTTCTACCCAGAAAATCACTTTCTCATTCATTCCAATAGTTTTTAACTTATTTATTATCATTTTATGGCTCACTCTGTCAAAAGTCTTTGACAGATCTAGTGCTACACTATCAATTTGGCCTCCCTTGTCCATTTCATCCGAAATATCTTGCATATATCCAATCAACTGAGATTCGCATGAATATCCTTGCCTAAAGTCATGTTGCCTACTTGAAAACCACTTACATTCCTCACATATATTTCTGATGTGGTTACATATCATTCTTTCCATTAATTTACCTACAACTGATGTCAAACTGATTGGTCTGTAATTTTCGACTCTATTTCTCGCCCCTCCTTCATGTACGGGCACTACTATCGCACTTTTCCAGTCCTGTGGTAAGCAGCAAGTATCTAGACTCAATTTAAATAATATTTCAAGATAAGGTACAATGTCACATCCGGCTATCTTTAAGATATCTGTAGTAATATTATCTACACCAGCCCCTTTATGTTTTTTCAGCTTTTTTATTTCCTTCATGATTTCCTCAGGATGTATTTCAATTTTTTTGGTATCTTCATTTCTAATTGTGTTGATAAGCTCGTTCTCCAAATTAGACCATCCCATTTCTGATTCATTGTCCTTAATACTCTCACTAAACCAGTTACTTAAAATCTCTGCCTTTTTCAAATTCTCAGTAACTTCTTCTCCATCCTTATCTACAAGTGTCTCAACACCCTCCCTTCCCCTCAGTTTTCTAACATAGCCATAGAAATTTCTAGATGCATCAGTCAATGGTCCTCCTGCACTGACAATACTCTTCATAAACTCATCTTTAGTCACTTTCATTTCTAGTAATACCTATTTCTTTTACTCTGGTAATTTTTTGTGCATACCAGCATTCTTTGTTAACAAAACTGCCAGTTTTCCTCCTGATTTCCAGATCCCAACTATTATACGATCTTCATCAGACATTCAGTTGTTTTCGCCTGGCTGGTGTATTGTTATGTCCGCCTAAGTGTCGGTGATTCTGAAAGTGGGTTCTCTTGTAGTGTTTTGATGATGCTACACAGTTAAGAAGATCATTGGAGTATTTCGCTTACAATTTACAATTATCCTTGTCGTAGGTAATCAGTTGCCCTGTTGAATCACTGAAGTGTAGGCTCTGTTAGGTATAAATATGTATAAAGGAATTTTAAGTTTTTATGTAAGAATCATCCAAAACATCTTGTTCTTAGCTTCGAAATTTCAACACTGAAAAGTGCAACTGTATTATATTAATCCATAAGAGAACTTGTTACTTGCAACATAATGTATATGCTACACGTTTGTATTAGTGACATACAGCTATTACAATTTGTTTCTATAGAATCATTTACCATATTTAAGATTATATCCACAAAAAAACTGCCTCAGCGGATGTTGTATATGGCTTCTATGTCTTATTGGCTTAAAGAACAAATCTTTTTTTAAAGTGGAAAACCATAATTTATTTAGAATAACGTATACATTAGTGCCAAGCTTTATAAAATTTTTATGTATCTTTCTTACTACTATAACAGAAGGAATATTTGCTTGACATGAATGAGAGTATTTTATACTGAATATTGACAGTGGGCGTCAAAAATGCGACGAACGATTACATTGCAGGACGTGTTTCTCATTAAAAATAGTTGTAAATATCTGAGTGAAATTAGTCTCTCTTATCGCCTAATTGCAGAGTATTAGGGAAGTAAAATCTGTTTATTTATAGATTGGGGAAGTTCTTATTTTCCTGTTACCCGAGCGCTAAGTGGAGAGTCTGCTCAACTGATTTACGTTCGATGATTTCTTCTAATTATTCTAGCTAGGCTACTAACTGAAAAGATTCTTGGACATTATTGTTAAATGGAATTGAATTTTAAGTGCGATAGAGCGCGCTCTACAGTGGCAATTTTGTCATTCATCTACTTTCTCCTTTTTTCTTCTTCTTCTTATTATTTTTATTATTATCTTATGTACTGTACGTTGAATTCCCTCATCCATCTACTTTTCCCATTTACGAATTTTAAATTTCTTCAGCGATTTTGGTAAATAATTTATCACTTACCTTGGATTTTATCAATGTTCTTAAAAGTGTCTGAATTTCCATACGATAAATAAATAAATCACTTACCTTGGAAATTTATTTCACTCCCTGACATGCTTACACACAAAAGAACATTTTCCTTATGGACGAAATCGAGTGCCAGCTTGTGCTCATGGCCATCTTTCCAATTCCATGCACTACTAAAAATTCTTCTACCAATATCCCTCCAATCCTCATCACCAATATACGCCTCGTACATTAACACCATTCTCTTCACCATCCTCCTCTCTTTCAATATATCCTAATCTAGTTCCTTTATAATACAGTTATTGACTGGAACCTGCGGTAATTTTCACAAACAAAACTAGCTGCTCTCCTTCATACGCTCTCTAACTCCTGTATTTGATGCCCAAAATGTGGGTCCCAAACTACCCCACCATATTCTAGCAATTGTCTAGCCGATCTTTTGTAACCCAATTTCATCACTCCTCTGGTACATGCTCTCATTACCATCTCCAGTAAATGAAAGATTTTGTGACCTTTTCCTACCGCCTGCCCAAAGTGTCCATCTCCCTTGAGTTTATCATCAAATGTTATGCCAAGACGTAATTTGATCAAGCTTTTGAATGATTTGAAATAAAATAAGGCTGTTGGAACTGAGAAGATTCCTGCAAAACTTCTGAAATCCCTAGGAGAAGAAGGAATACAAATTTTATTCAAACTATCTAAAAGTTATGAAACAGGAGAGATTTCAACTGATTTGAATAAAAGTATCATCTTCACACTTCCGAATAAAGCAGACAAACGTGAGAATCATTGCACTTTAAGTCTAACATCACATGCTTCAAAATTACTGACCAGAATAACTTACAGAAGAATGGAGAGGATAGTAGAAGAGATGGTAGGTGAAGATCAATTTGGGTTTAAGAAAAACCGCGGTACAACAGAAGCAATTCTGGCCTTCAGGAGGATGTATCAAGGAAACCAAAGATACGTTATGGCATTTATTGATTTAAAAAAGTTTTTGATAATGTTAGATGGGACAAGATATTCAAAATCTCAAAGAAGTCAGGTTTAAAATACCGAGATATAAAACACTTTATAATCTATATAAGAGTCAACTGGTTCTAATAAAAGTAGAGAATCATGAGAGATATGCATCAGTTAGAAATGGTGTGAGACAAGGTTGTAGTCTATCCCTATTAACATTCAATTTGTATCTAAAAGAAGCGATAAAGGAAGTGAAAGATAAATTTGAATGTGGTATAAGTGTTCAAAGAAAAAAAAACAATATGCTATGTTTTGCTGATGTCATTGTTCTGTTGGCAGAACAGTCTGAGGATATTGAGAAGTTACTGACTGCCATGAACAAAATACTGAAGGAAGATTTTGGACTAAATATAAACCAAAGAAAGACAAAAGTGATAAAATTTAGCAGAAATGATAACAATAACAGCAGATTAAATATAAAAATAGGATTGGATGCGATAGAAGAATTAAATGAATTCTGCTAGGAATAAAAAGTACAACTGATGGCTGAGCGAGGAATGATGTTAAAAAGCAGAATAGCACTAACGAAAAGAGCGTTCATCAAAAAGAGTTTTAGTTTCGAATACTGATCCTAGACTTAGAAAGAATTGTTAAAAACTCTATGTGTGGAGCCCAGCACTTTATAGTACCGAATCATGGATTTTAGGAATACCAGAAAGAATAAAAATTGAATCATTTGAAATGTGGTGGCATAGAAGTGTGTTGAAAATTAAGTGGGCAGATAAAGTACGAAATTAGCGTGTTTTGAAAATTGTGGTTGAGGAAAGAAGATTGTGGTAGAATCTTACAGAAAGAAGAGACAGAATTTTGGGTCATATTTTGAGACATGCTGGATTCATCAATTTGTTAGTGGACGGACTAGTTGAAGGAAAACATTGTTGAGGGAGGCAGAGATTAGAATATGTGAAGCATATAACTGAGGGCGTGAGTTGCAAAGAGTATATTGAGGTGAAGAGGTTAGTGCAAGATGGGAAGGAATGGAAACACTTCAGGTCTTCAACGAGTAATTCTATCCCCACCCTATAATCACAAACAACTTTTAGTTTTTTAACCTATGTACATAATAAGCTGACTCTTCTTGGAATTTATCTGAAGCTATCTACAGTTTCCTACCTGTTTGATCCTACTATAAACCAATATATCACCGACAAACAACCTACTTTCTTACTGTAAACGATTAACACAATCATTCGTTAAAACAATGAATAGCAATGGCCCAATACACTAATCTGTGGCAGACCCATATTCACTTGCGATCATTTGATACTGCATTTTCTACTCTAACGCTTTGATTTCTGCCATTTAAGAATTCATCGACCCAGCAAGTCACGTTTTCATCCACTCTAATAGTTTTCTTCCTATTTAATACCATTTTATGACTCACTCTGAGAAATGCCTTAGAAAGGTCTGGTGCTACACTATCAACTTGGCCTCGCTTGTCATCCAAAATATCCTGCATATGGCCCTCCATCTGAAATTCACATGAATATCCTTGCCTGAAGCCATGTTGTCAGTTGCAAACAAGATTCTTTCCTCACAAACATTTCGTATGTAGTTGAATATTTTTCTCTCTATAATTTTGACTATCACTGATGTCAGTTTAAACATCTTGTAATTTTTAACCCTATTGGTCACTCTTCCCTTGTATGAACCGGTACGAATATCGCTCTATTCCAGTCGTATGGAAAGCAGTACAACTCCAGACTCAATCCAAATAATATTTCAAGGTAAATTACAATATCGTGTCAGGCTATATTTGATACCTGTGTTGTAGACTTGCGCATAATAGTTCGCGAAGGGGAGCGCTCAGTTTAGTTCGCAGCTCCCTCGCGAACTAGTTCGCTCTTTTAGTTCGTTAGTTCGCGTCTCGAATTCAGAGAAGCAGATCGTTCGCCCGCCTTGCTACCTCTACTGCACCTGCTATTTTGTTTGTTATGTCAGTTTTATTAGGACATTGCTTAATCATTTTCTGTCGTTTCTAAATGGAATTTAATATAACCTTCTTAGCAAAAGTTATTACTCAGTAATAGACCTTTCAAATGACATTAGCATGAACAGTGCCCTCCAATGTCCTCAGGGGTAAATTGAATAACTGTTCTGCTTTTACTGTTATGCACTTATGCAGTCTCCCTCAGACCGACCAGGTATCTCCATCCAGCGTTACAAAATTCAGCGGAAGCACCCTTCCACACTGTCTTCCCATATAACAGAAAGTGTAGTATAGTTCAAATATCGTTTATGCTACAATCATTGCTGAAGAAAGGCATTTTCGCTCGTGCATCTGTCTTTCCTTCGTTTTTGTTTTGTTAATCATTTTCACTTGGAAGCTGTTCTTTCTTTTGATATTTAACCCTTTCCAGCCAAAATTAATGGGGATATATATATATATAAAAAATTTGCTGTTTTATGGTTTCAAATTTTTCCAAAAACACAAAAAATGTTAGTTCGTGAATTTTTTTGAATAGGGCTATTTTTTTTCAGTGGGTTTATATGGACCCAGTGGGAAAATGTGATGGATAAAATTTTTAACTGATGAATAAACTGTAAGTAAAATGTAACACAAAAAAATATTTAAAATACGGAAAATACCATAGAGGAAGTACACATGAGACAATTTGGTTCAGAAACAGTGGAATACAGCTTTTAGATTCCTGCTGCTTACTTTTTGTCAAGTGAATGTTGTGTCACATGGTACAAAATGTAGGTAAATTGAAGTTATTTATTCATTACTGTTACATTATAGTGCACAACAATAAAATGATAAACTAAGCACGAATACAATCATTTGTTATTGTACAGTAAGAAACAATTCCCACTTATTATATGTATCCCAAAAATTGATCGATTTTGAAAGAAATAGTATTTACACTGTTTAGTGTTTTTTGAGTAGCATATAAATTTGTTTCTTCAGCAATCTTTGGAAACATATCATCCGAAAAAAATAAATAAATAAAAAACAATTTGAAGTACTGTATAGCTGCCATTTGCTCAGAAGGCTCTGAAAAACTTGCATTGCATTGTGTGTCAAAGTCAGAGCAATCAAGGTCCCCACTTTTCCACCTTACTGCAACTGCCGCCTTTTTCTTCTGAAACCTTTTGTCTAGTGGAACATGATCTAAGTCGGCAGTGTCATTAGAAACATTTCGAGTAGACTCATTCTGCTGTTCAGTTTTTAAATCGTTAGACAATACCTCAGGACAGCTCACGTTTTCAATTAAATTGTGTGTTGTTTCCAAGATTTATAAATTTTCAAATTCCTCTTCTAAAAATTCCGAAAATATTTCATCAGACAGTTCGCCATTCAGAAGGTACTCCAGGATAAGTTAGATATCTGAAAGTAAATATTTTTTACACGTGACCTCATTTACCATGCAAGCGAACAGCTATCTCCTTCTCCCAGTGGGGTGATATGGACCTAACATTTTATAAACGTCTAGCAGAACAAACTAATTCAATTTATTATTGCAATAGTGTGGTTTGATATTGCTGTTTCATACAATTCAATAATACATTTTTTTAAAACATCAATATTGGTAACTTCCCTCAAAATTAAAGTAAATCTTACACGTCAAACAAGTGCCGACCATTCATTACACTACCAACTGTAAAAAAAGCTTTCTACTTATTCTGTATCTTTGGTGCTGCCATCTGTTGTTGCAGAAAACACGTAAGAATGTAATGGTGCCATAGTGAACCAGAAGAAATTCATGATCATATTCTAAATGTGAAATAAACTTTGTGGGTCCATTTGGACCCGCTGGGCTTGAAAGGGTAAATTAAATTGCATTAGTTATGGAAAGTGGTAGCAATAACGAAAGTGCGTCAATTTCCAGTGAATTGGAAGGCATTGAGCGATTATTTTATTAGTATAGGGGAAATTAATCTAACACACATTCAAAATATCTTGGTGACGAATGACACTGAGGATAACATAAAAGTTAAAATCATTTTTAATTTCTTAAGCCATTTCTTTGCGTAACTTTTACAAAGTTGTTAAACAACTGGAAGGTATTAACGTCACGGACTGAGATAAGTACCTATTATATTCTACCAACTTTAAAATCAACGCTAGAAAAATTTAAAAGAGACTTTTTCTTTCGTTTAGAAAACAAGAAATAGTCCTTAGAAGCCAAGTTCTCCACAGAAAGTGATAATATTAAAAATAATGTTCTAGTATTCTTTGATAAATATCTATAGTATCGCTCTGTTTAGTTCGCGACCGGTATCGCTCAGCTTAGGATAGAGCTCAGTTAGTTCGCGACCTGGAGCGCTCTATTTAGTTCGCTACCGGTATCGCTCAGTTTAGTTCGCGACCGCTAAAGCTCAGTTTAGTTCGCGACCGGGAGCACTCTATTTAGTTCGCGACCGATAAAGCTCAGTTTAGTCGCAACCGGGAGCGCTCTGTTTAGTTCGCGAACTAGGTCGCTCCCCTCTGGAATTCCAGAAAGACAGCTCGTTCGCTCGCTTTGCTAGCACTACTTGCTTGCGCTCTCTTCTTTGTAATGGTAGTTGTGGTTTATCGATGGTTGTGTTTTAATTGTTAATGGGATCAAGGTGTATTTTGTTTTCACATTCCATGTTAAATTTCCGCTTGTGACTTCTGCAATAATTATTAATGTTGAACAGTTTATATATATATATATATATATCTGTGTCTTCAGTGAATTGTGTCCACAGGGAACTGTGTTTCCTTTTAGATAATAACCTAAAACAAAAGTCGGTCTTCGGGAAAGGATCGAACGAACTAATGAGCGAGAGATCTGGGAACAAGTTCGCAGTAGTTCACTTGTGGAAGCGCTCTTCCAAACTAGTTCGTTTGCGAACTACACAAGACTACTGTGTTGTAATATTATCTACACCAGCTCTTTTGCGCTTGTTTAGCTTTCTTAGTTCCTTCTGAGCTTCCTAAGGATCTAATTTAAAAAAATGGTGCTCTTTTCTGCTTAAATATGGAGACGCTCCTCTCATTTAATTCCTCTCATCACAGGATTAGTGTCCCTAAGGGTGTCATTAAACCATTGACTCATTACCTCTACCATTTTAAAATTCTCACGAACTTCTTTTCCATTCTTATAAACAATAGTATAAATACATTCTGTTCCTCTCAGTTTTCTAATATAGGCACTGAAATTTCTAGATGCATCGTTCAGTGGTCCCCCTGCACCAATAACATTCTTCATAAATCCGTCTTTATCTACTATTCACTCCTTGTTTTGTTGTTTCAAGTATCCCCTACTGCCTTGCTGTCTCTTAACTCTGTTGTGTTATTATCTCACCAACCTCTTTAACATCCTCACCTCCCCCATTATACTATATAGGATCTGTAATTATTTTCTGTTTCTGAATAAATATTTTTTCCTCAATTTTTTTTTTTTTATCTCCTTGAAAGCTTCGCATTTCTATTTTACTGTGCCCCCTGAGGTCAGATACATTATTTTACATTTAGCCATTTATGTCTGTTCTCGGACCACACGCTTGAAGTTGTTTCATTGTTATGTTTAGTACGATATCAGTATTACCATATCTATCCGTTATGGGAAGTGACTTTATCTTTATGGTTGTTCTGTGGTTTAGGCGGTTGCGTGGAATGTTTAATGCCCCCGATTCTAATTGCGAGGGCGTCAACTATTTTTTAAGACTTTGATTATGTGTGTATGCCAGGACGTTCTGTGGTTTTGATTCCAATTGAAAATGTAGGTCCAGCCACCACCGAGGCGGAAAGCGCGGCATATCGATTCAGTTACTTGGTAGTCCAAATTACCCTGTGTGCCTTCCAAACGAAAAACCCCATGCACATTTACCTATTCCATACTTATTCTGGTAGTGAAATCAGAAACAAATCATACTGAAGATAATTTCGTGATTTTTCAGTTAATGAGCATTTTACATCCGCAGGTCTCAGATTGCAATGCGATATTACAAAAGAAGTTATTGTGCACAGAAACTTGTTAGATATTTATGTGTAGCTAGTCCTGTACACGAAGCCATGTTAATTTATTATGTGTTATAGCTGATTAGATTCACATAATTAATTGATCATTCATTAACCTCTGTAAAACAAAGCTTAAATGGTTCGAAGTTTAATATTTTCGCCATGATAAATAATTTTGCTTTTAAAGCTGATTAAAGTAATCCAATTGGTTAGTCGTTTATTAACCACTGTAAAATGTAATTTAATCGATTAGAAAATTAATTTCAAAATCCTGCTCACAGTCAATCATGTTAGGTAATTATGTAGTTGTAGATATAGATCTTCGAAATTGGTTGCTAATTATTCTCAGTTGTAAAGGGCGCTTTTGAATGATAGGGAATTAGTTAATAAAAGAATTAAGTAAGTCATTGGCGCAGGGCGAGCATACAGTTAAACGTTACTCAAGCGTAGCGCTTGCCAGAACGTTCGACGAGAATGTCATATTCAGCACCAGGTTACCGACCGCTCAAGTAGGGCAGCCTCGGCCGCCACACAGCGGCTGGCGAGTGACCGCTGGTGACCCCCTGCACAGTCGACAGATTCGCCCCTATATTAAGGCCGGCAAATCATGCCTCGCCCTTAGCTGTTGGAACCACGCCGAATCTGTGCGAGACGCCGGAAGCCGGGTCGCGACTTCGACACTCTGCCGCCCGCTAGCCAGCCCGCCCTCAGCTTCCAGCCAAGATCTTCAACGCCATCACTGTAAGTTACTGTTCAGTTATTCCGTGGACTCTTGCCAGAGGCGTCAACTGCATGTATCTACTCACTGGAATAAACCAAGGTGCCAGCCCAACGCGCCTTATGATTTAACTTATAACCAGCCCTTCTCTTGGTATTTGGTGTCAGAACAATCCGTCAACTATCTAAGCTAACCTGAATAACAGCAGCCGAGAGAACGAGCCGAGATCCTGGACAACGAGAATTCCTGGCAAGTAAGTAACTTAAGAATAATACCTCCGGCCTCCACTCTGACAATCCTGACGGACGAATCAGTCAGGCTTAGCCTCACGGCTGATTACCCACATTTGCCCAAAGTGGGACGTCACACAGTTCAGGGTAATTTAAAATGCATTAATTAATATAGTTCACGTTCAACAGTAGTTGTCAGTCACCTATTCTATATACATTAATCATCTGGGACATGTGCAATGGTGACAGGTCAAGATTGCAGGACACGCCGCTATACTAATTGGCACTTAATTACGTTCTCCCTTCTCTTTTCTTATCGGTGAAGCTTTTCTTAGCATATGGAACTATTTAAGGCTGTCTCCTGTACTTGTTTGTTTGTCGGTGACATCTAGTGCTAACGTTCTTTTTTGTCGGTGGAATCCTGTGACCCTTTTTTCCTTATCTAACTAATTAAAATCTCTTCCTGTTTTGGACATGTCTCGTACTTATTAGGTACCATGCGGTCTCATCCCACGGAATGACCGTAGGAATCTCCGGAAGTTCCCCGGGGGACCCTGCACTGACACCCGCGTCGCGCCACCTGCCGTCCCAAGGGACCACACTCCAGGTGTAGACTACGCTGAGAAACCGAAATTTGGATGACCAGCTTACCTACCACTATCGGTAAAATGGAAGACTGGTAACGCAAACACCATCATTACTCTCTGTTTTTAATAATGATTCTAAATGATATTTCTTCATTTATAACAGTTATACAAGACAAAATAAATTTTCTTTGTCATTTGATACTATTCTGGTTGTAAATATTTCCTTATTTCACAGGTTTATTTGTGTGACTACGGAACTAATATTTAGTTCTGTACTAGTTCCACTCATCTGTTCTCCTTGATGATAGTGCAAACTTAATCTAGTAGACCTGTAGAATTAATGAGGTGTCTGCGTACTTTGTGGTAAACACTTTATTCTGTATCTTATTTGTTTCTAAGAGCTGAAGTTAATTTTACAGTTAAGTATTTATTTTACATATATGTAAGTTGATTTTAAAGTAACACTTAACAAGATTAACCTAATTAGTGTTTTACCCCTATATGAAAGAAAAAGGCAGGTAAAAGTGACATTCGCGTCCTTAACTTTTACGCTTACTGCACTTCTGATTTCCTGAGACAATCTTGTACGTCAGTACCGCATGCATTACTGGATTCTCCTCTCACCGTAATTAATTGGTTGGCATATTTTAGTTCAAAATTCTTCAAAAGGTTCCTGGTGTCCTTTTGAATCACTAAATTTTGTAATTTCTAAATAATAACACATCAAAATTCTTTATTTTTATACCTGTAGCTACAAATTAATTAGTTCATAAATCGTTATAAACTTTCAGCACTTTTAAAACAGTTGTATGCTTGATCAATCTCATTGCCTTTGAATGTTACATTCATACTTTTCTTGGAGCAATGAAAAACTATCAAACAAATGATTTATCTTCCGAAATTTTATCTGAAATAACCCATCTATCGCTGCTTTATTTCAGAGGATTATATGGTCTCTGGAAAATTTGCCGTTGTTTAGTCTAGTGCAGGGGTTACCAGACCCTTTCAGTTTGCAGCCCTCTTGCAGATTTAGTATTTTTTCACGGCGCCCTTGTCAAAATATGTTGCATAAATATAAGTCAAAGAAATTAAAACAACTTTATAATATAATAGCCCGTACCCGCGACTTCGTACACGTGGATTGAGAATTTTTTTGCCAGAATTAAATATAGAAAGTAGTTGGTAACGAAGGATTGGTCCCAAACAATATCGAGGCGGAATAATATGACAGGAAAGCTATCACTATATCATTGTACCGTCGAACCTGTCTCTTGAAGAGAATCAATATCCAAAATATTTCTGTCACCATTCGATAAGGTCTCAAAATTTCGTGACTAAAACTGTTAATCATACTGGAAAAAAATACCCTGCCCCCTTCATACAGATTTTCTTATCAAATTCCATCAATATCGATATAGCCATTTAGTCGTCAAAACATAACAAAAAGACAGAGACTTACTTCCGTATTTATAATAATACAGGGCGTTCGCCGGGAAACGCTACCCACTGTTAGCGCTACAAGGAAGAAACTGCTCCCGGCGAACGAGCGGTCAGCTTCCGGCATTGTTCGACCGTCGGCCGCGGACTATTTCATAATAATTATGCTTCATAAACTTATATGTGCTAAGCATTTAAATGTGACGTCAGTTGCGGATCAACAGTGCCATCGTGGACACCCTGTAGGTACCAGTTGCATAATCTAATCCTAGGCCCCTGGTCTATTTCTGTAATTTTATGCACCACAATTATTTTGTACGCCTTTAAGTGAACTAGTTTTGTTACTTTCCAAGCTGACGTCTTAGATACGCCTGCCTGCTGCCCTAACTGACTTAATGATTTTTTGGGTGACTGTTCTAGTCGAAAAGCGATATCGTCAATTTTCTCCTCTGTGAGAATACGGTTGACCGATAGTCTCTTTTTGTTAAAAAAATGAACCCGTTTCTCTTACTTTTTTAACCAGACGCAGAATTGTTGATTTAGCTGGCAGTAAAGCGCCAGGATATTCGCGACGAAATTTACTGCGACACTTTTTAAACGACTTCTTCTCCACATATGTATCGTAGAGAAATATTCTTTGTTGCAAACTGTAACGAACCATAATTTTACTCACACTCAAACACGGTACAGATTAGTAATAGTATGAAGCCCCAATCCAGCCAAACCGCAAATAAACGTTTATTCACAACACTGTTGGGGCAGCGGAGGTGTTAAGCAGTGCGGTGATTCACGGTGCCGTGTGGCGGGAGTTGCTGGCTCTACTGTCCCAGCAAGTTGCCGACGGTAACAGACTGGGAGGGTAGCGTTTCCCGGCGAACGCCCTGTATTACTGTGGTTCACACTCACACACTGACTGCGAACAACACCTGAGGGATCATTATAACGTAAAAAAGAGTACACCTACAACATTGCAAGACTACCTACGATTTGCCACGCATTGCACCCCTAACTTTCTAATATCTACAGTTTAACATTCAACCCGAATAACCTACGGCCCAGGCCTGACTCTAACGATGAAAAACAATTTTTAAAAATCTTCGCCTCCACGGAGATTTAAACCGGGGACCACGACTTTCGTAAGCAAACGCTTTAACCTACTGAGTCGGCAGTCCACTACACGGAAACACGGTACGGAGACGTCCATATCCAACGTGTCTGTCAATCCCCCTAATATCGAAGTTATGAGACAACATGTGTTATTTATACAGATAATTTTTCTACCAAATGTAGACAGTATTTTCTCCTTGTTTCAAAGGATAAGTAGTGCAAAGTTTCATCGAGATCGGATGAAAACTGTGGATTTGTATGAAGAACAAACAAACAAACATACATTCATCTTTATATATAAAGATTATTCTTGTTTTACCAAAGAATAGATAGATGGTCCAGAACACACTGGAAAGTCGAAGAAAATTGAGTTAAATAATCGTAGCTGCGGGGACGAAGATTTTAACCCGAGCTGCACGCTTAACAGGCAAACGCGGTACCGCTGAGCTAAAGCGCCAACTGCCTGGCGAACCGGCTAGAGAGCTACATGGGCTGAGCTCTGCTCGGCCGGAGTAGAGACGTGTCCGCTGGGGCGCTCGGAGTATTGCCGATTATCGTGGCATTCTGCAGAGTATTGACACAATTCAAGTTACGAATATTTCGGCAACATTTCTTTCATTTTAATTACGAATATCTCTGCTCCTAATTGAACTATTTGAACCGGACAACTTCGATTCGACGGGAAATTTTTCAATTATGAGACAACATGTATTATTTATACAGATAATTTTTCAACCAAATGTAGACAGTATTTATCTCCTTGTTTCAAAGCATAAGTGTGCAAAGTTTCATCGAGATAGGATGAAAACTGATGATTTGTACGAAGAACAAACGAAGTCCAGTGCCCTCCCTACAGATTTTCGCGTCAAATTCCGTCAATACCGGTATAGGCATTTAATTGTCAAAACGTAACATAAGACAGACACATACTTCCGCATTTATAGTATTCCTACTGCAGATTACACACACACTGACTACGAATCACCCCTGATGGATCAATATAACGTAAAAAAAAGTGTACATCTACTGTAGTGAAAGACTACCTACGAATTGCCTCAGATTGCACACCTACCTTTGTGATATCTACAGTTTAAAATTCAATCCGAATAACCGACGGCCCAACCGTGACTCTTACGATCAAAAACAATTTATAAAAATCTTAGCCTACACGGAGATTTGAACCGGAGACCACGACGTACGTAAGCAAGCGCTTTAGCCACTTTTTTTCTTTTTTTTCCCCCCAACACCTTAACATCTTTTTTTTTTTTACTTATTCTGTAACAATACAAGGGTACAATTTTTACATTTTTTTATTTTTTATTATTATAGTTGAAGCACTACATTTAGGTAATTTTGGAAGGTCTCCTTGTAATTCTTGAGTTTTTTTATATTGTTGTGGTTTTCTATGATTTTATAGTTAAATTCGTCTAGAGTAGGTTTTTTTTCAGTTAGAGCAAATTGTAGGTATTGGCCAAGTATCCAAATAGTGCTGATTCTTTTGGTCTCCGGGTATGGCCACAGTTGAGGTTTTAATAAGTATTCTAATTCAATAGTGTTTGGGCTCGTTCTGTTTATAATTGCTATTTTTGTCTTTACCCATTTCCATATATTTATTCTTTCACCACAAATAAGCCGGTGTTGTATTGTATCATTTAAATTGCATTCTGGGCATAAGGGTGTTGGGCTGAGGTGAATTCTGTTTAATTTCTCTCTTGTTCTTATTGTTCCGGTTGCCACTAGATACCAGAGTGACCTAGTTTTTAGATCTAGATTTCTGTTGTGTATGTTTAGCCAGATTTTTTCCCCATTCCAGTCGTGGGTGCTTGGATTCTATTTCGCTGTGCTTTCGGTTGTTCATTAAAGCTTTGTAGACCTCTTTCGTTTTTCCATTTATGTCTCCGATGTAATTCTTTTCGATATAGTACTTTCGTACGTGTTGTAAAATTTTGTTGATGTAGCTTACATCAACGGGTGCCGATGTGCTAGGTGGCTTTAATGACGAAAAGAGGGTTTGCGTAAGGCTGCTATATTGGTTCTCAAGTATTATCTTCGTGCTTGCTAAGAAGATGGCCGTAAATTTTTTCTGGATGTCTACAACCCCGAGTCCTCCCTTGTGGCAAGGCAAGGGGCAGGTGCTGAAAGGTACTTTAAATACATTTCCCCTCCAGATATACCAGCATATAGCTGCTTCGATTCTGGATGCTATGTTGTGCGGTACCGGTTGTATTCTTGCCGTATAATATATCTTGCTTAATATATAGGTGTTGACCAGTCTCACCTTCTGCAACAAGCTGAGGGCTCTTGTTGTGTTTTCTCGCAGCAAGGCTCCATTGTGTTGAGATTTGCCTTCCAGTTTGCTGCCACCATTCCGTTTGGGTTTGTTGTTAAGTCGATTCCAAGGACCTTATATTTTATCGTGGTTTGTATCCATTTGTTTCCGATTCTTGCCTTCTTTTTACCTAGCAATAATATTTTGGATTTGTCTTTGTTTAGTTTGGCTCCGCTTACTTCAGAGTATAATTGAATTATGTTGCGAGCTTCTGTTATTTCCTCTCCGTTGTTGATTATTATGCTTAAATCATCAGCGTAGGCTCGGCATACAAATTTGTTGCCAAAAATTGTTAATCCAGGCAGTCTGTGGTGAAGCTGTTGAAGAAGTGGCTCTATTGATATGCAGAATAAGGTCATTGACAGCGGACATCCCTGTCTGATACCTTTCTCTATTGGAATTGGACTTGTGAGTTGCCCGTTTATTAGGATGCTTGACCGCGTGTTGGCTACGCATTTCCTTATTGTTACGACAAAGGGATCACTG
Organism: Vandiemenella viatica; assembly: GCA_031002005.1. NCBI lineage: Eukaryota > Metazoa > Arthropoda > Insecta > Orthoptera > Morabidae > Vandiemenella > Vandiemenella viatica. The sequence continues at coordinate 186,988,804 of CM061921.1, read as the reverse complement.
AAACCCATTTGCTAGGAGAAATTCGTGGCAGACCCTGTCATATGCTTTGTCAAAATCAAGAGCTGCAAGTGCTGATTTAGTATTGTTGGCCCATGTTAAGTATATCAGATCTCTATATTCAGCAGCTGCCTCCGTTATTGTTTTGCCTTGTATGCAGCTCTTTTGATGAGGGCCTAGGATCTTGTGGAGTAAAGGTTTCATTCTGCCGTTAATGGCACTTGTGAATATTTTAAAGTCAGAATTTAGCAGTGTCAGTGGGCGCATGTTCGCTATACATGTGTTGGGTTTCCCTTTCTTTGGGATCATGATTACGATGCCTTCGGTGAATTCAACTGGCAATTGTTCGACTTGTTTGATCTCATTATATACTTGTATCAATTTGATTCCTATTATATCCCAAAACTGGCTGTAAAGTTCCACCGGCAGACCATCTTTCCCCGGCGATTTGTTCCGGGGTGACTTTCTTACTGCCTCTGTTATTTCATCCTTTCTAGGTTGATGTTGTCTTGATAAGTTATTGCTTCTTTGACGTAGCGTTGTACATTATGCAGCTGCGACATGTCCTTAGCTTCCAGTGAATATAGCTTCCTGTACGACTCCTTGATGTGATTAATTATTTCTCGCTGTTCCCTAAGTATACGTCCGTTGTCATCTCTAATTTGTGTGCATACTTTCCGTTTCCCTCGCCTAATTTCTCTAATCATATAGTATAACGAAACTTCCTCCTCTTGTACCACTGAAGTAATTCTTGCTCTTACTTCGCAGCCTTGCATTTCTTTCCGAGTTGCATTTGTGATTTTGGCCTTCATTTTTTTAATCGCAATGTTGTTGTTTGCTAGGTGAGTTGGCTTTTGGTATAGATCTCTTAAGCAGTGGAAATAAAACTCCTTAGTCTTTTTGCTCCACACTGATTTTTCCTTGGCGTACGTTATGGCGGTTGATCTGAGTCGTGGTTTGGCGCATCTTGTCCACCAGTCGATGAGAGACGTGTACTTTTGTTGTTGGTTAGTGCATTTGTCCCATGCGTCTTTTATCTGCTCCCTTAGCTCTTCCTCCTTGAGATGTTGGATGTTGAGTTTCCAAAGTCCTTTTCCTCTGGTAACTTGCTGTCTCTCTAGTTTTATCTGTATGTGGTAGGCGCTGTGGTCACTGAAACTGAGTGGCCACATCTCGCAGTTGCTTATCTTGTCCTTTATTTCTTCCGCTACGTACACCCTGTCGATTCTGCTGGCTGAGTTGCTGCTTGTGTGGGTGTAGGCAATTCTGTTTGGCTTGAGTACATTCCATGAATCCAGAAGTGATAAGTTAGTTGTTAGTAGCTGGAGCTCCTTGCAGAAATTGTAGTTGGGGGTTTGGTTCTCTTTGAGCAGCACACAGTTAAAATCCCCTCCCATTATGATTGGTCTCTTTGTACCCGTTATTAGCTTCACAACGTCGTGGGAAAAGAAGGCCGCCCGTTCTGCTCTTCCTTGTGAGCCGGTAGGTGCATAAATGTTGATGATTCTAACATCTTGAACTACTGCTGAAATGCCTCTTCCACTCACTAAGTATCGACTGCTCCTCGTATCGTATACCGTCCTTGAGAAGAGTGGCAGTGCCAGCTTCATTTCCTATATTTATCAAGGATTCGTACCCATATATAGTTCCTATATTTGTAGTGTTGACTTCTTGTATTAACGCTACGTCTATGTCAGCAGTGTATAGGTAGTGTTTTAAGCATTTTAGTTTGATGTCAGAGGTGATTCTGGCTGCATTTATTGTAGCTATTTTATAGGTCTGCATATTGGTTGATTGTTTATTCGTTTACAAGGTTAGCCCAATCTGTTTTCTGTTGGTGTTCTTTTGAAAGGTTTTTCTCAGTATTCTTATTATTCTCATCAGTTTCTATATCTGATAGTTCTGCTGTGTTGTGTTCTTCCTTACTGCAAAAATTTGGTAAACATGTTGACGCATTGTTTCCTTCTTCCTCCTTCTTGGTCATGATATTCTGCTTTACATCTTTTAATTTATCTTTGTATTTCCTTGCCGGATCTTCCGTTTGTTCGCGCGACTTGCGCTTCCGCGTTTCTTTATTGTCAATTGGGTTTCTGGTGGCGTAGCTGTTTTCGTCGGCGTCTTCAGTAACATTCATTTCCATTGGGACAATTTTTGTTGGATTCTTAGGTGCTAGTTTACACCTATTGACAGCGGTGACTTGGGATGGTACTGTTAGGTTGCCATCTTTTTGTTTCGTGGGTTCTCTTTTCACAGTTGCTGTTGTTTCTGTTGTAGCTGTAGTATCGCCAGTCGCTTCCCCATCGTTACTTGATTTACTATCGATGTTGAGGTTTTCGTGCAGTCTTCCGTCATCTTTTTCGCTTTCCATTGTTTGCATTGCCTTGCGGACATTTTCCTGGTTGGCACTTATAAGTTGTCCAAGTTCATCTGTTTGTTTCCTTTTGACCTCCTCAACTTCGTCTTTACCTGTTCCTGTTTCTTCATTGCTGCAAGTGGACGTGGCCAAGATTGGTTGTGTTTGCAAGATTTCCTTCTCGTCAGTGTCGTCCGGAGGGGCAAGAATTTCTCCGCTTGCCACTTCCGCATAAGATATTACAGAGTTGCTTGTTTGCCGCTGGCTCAAAGGTAGTTGTAATGGTCTTCGTTTATTGCATTCATTTCGCATGTGGTCAATAGAGCCGCAAATGGCACATGTTTTTGGCTGTCCAGGATAAGAGATGAAAGCCTTGCAACCTGCAATCATGACATATGATGGTATGTCCCTTTCTAAATAAATGCGTACATTTCTAACAACATTGTCCGTCTGGAATCTGAATTTGTTGCTCCACGATTCTTTAGATATTTGGATTACTCTCCCGTATTTTGCTAACGAATTGATAATCGAACTGTTGTCCGCTTCAAAGGGAAGGTTGTAAATTCTGACTGATCTTAAGCCAAAGCCAGCGTTGGTAACAGCCACAGTTCCCACGTTGCCATCCGAATGTTTGAATTTTAAGGACCCTTCGGTTTTCTTCAAAACTTCCTCACATATTTCCGAGTTTGTCAGCTTAACATAGCAGCAAATGCCTATAAAATCGTACTGCAAACCGACTACATCTTTTTCGTTAATGGCACAATCAAGAAAAATAAACTCATGGACCTCATACGCTGCGGGTCGAGCATATGACTGTCAAAATCAAATTTCAATGTATTTTTGCGTACTGCTGAAGCCATAGTACTTACAGTATATCTTCACACTAATAACAACACCGGCGGACGCGAGGCGTTACCGCCACGAAGAGATGCCACTGTTGTAAAGGTAGCACACCTCAAGACTGAGGTGTGCAAAAGCACCAAACGGATGATCACACTCAATGAATATCGGAGAATATCCTGTTGGTTAATTCTAACTGATTCACATAAACGTGAAGTACACCATTGGTCAGTGCAGGCAGCTAACTCACACGTCTACACTCACCGACCGCTTGCAGCGGAATGCCAGTGAGCTGGCATTCCACTACACCGAAACACGGTACGGAGACGTCCATATCCAACGTGTCTGTCAATCCCCCTATATCGAAGTTATGAGACAACATGTGTTATTTATACAGATAATTTTTCTACCAATTGTAGACAGTATTTTCTCCTTGTTTCAAAGGATAAGTGTGCAAAGTTTCATCGAGATCGGATGAAAACTGTGGATTTGTATGAAGAACAAACAAACTAACAAACAAACCAACCAACAAACAGACAAACATACATTCATCTTTATACATAAAGATATTCAGAAAAATATGCAAATACGAAAGGTGAAAACATTCAATGATAACTTAGTCTATGCGACGTGTGTGTCTCCACACATTTTTTTTTTTTTTTTTTTTTTTTCAAATTGGGGGATAAGACTCGACATTGCTACCCTCATTTCTTGCTCCAAATTGATTTTTGAGCGATATTTGCTCTTTATTACAGCTACCGCAGAAAACACGGCTTCGCATAAATAGGATGTTGCTAAAGGAATGAGAATTCTTAAAGCTATTGTGTTGGATATTCAGTTTTTACGTTATCCAAAACTCCACCAATTCGGTACAACCAAATTTTTTTTAAGACTGCTGTCGCAATCGAGTTCAATGAGATTTTCTTTTTCTTGCGAAGTAAATTCTGGTGGATCTTGAGCATGGAAAGGATTGCGGATCCACGCAATTTTTTCTACATTATCTTCCGTAAAGTATTTTGCAAACAATTGGCTATTTGACTATTTTTTGAAAATTTTTTTAAATAGTTTATTGATACACGTTGTTTACCGGGTACCATTTATTTTTTTGACTAAAGTGCTTATTTTACGTAAAATTCAACGTTAAAATTTAGAGTATTTGAAAGCCCGCCAGAACGCTGCTTTGCTGCCTGGCGTGGGCCAACGACACTCGTGACGTCACGTACCGGCGCGCTCTCACTCAACATAAGTAACGTCTGGTTTGTTTCTCTGAACTTGTGTATAAATTGTTGGAACTATGGTTTATAAATAGTGTATTGTACATCAATCTACAACCACAACAATAAAAACTCTCCAAATAAACGTAAGTGTTCCCGCAATAGCTGAAATAGGTACAAAAGTCGCTGCAACTTGCTCGTAGTAACCCAGACGACATTGCGACCAAGTCGCATACCATTACTGTAAATATCATTTGCACCATAATTTCGTAGCGATAATGTATTACATGGTTTAAGGCGACTATGAGTAAGGTTAGGGTTCTTAGGTTCGATACTCGCTTTGGAATATATTTTTTTATTTGAGGGCATTTTCTTTAGATTCTAGTTGCTGTTGGTAGTGCCGCTTATTCTTTTTCTAAAATCCAACAAAACATTACTTTTTTTCCAAATGTTTCACAAAATTTTTGATAGCAAGCGTATTGTAAAAATAATCAAAAAAGAGTTCAAAACTGAAACTGGACTGCACACCGATAAAAAGTTTAAAACATATTGAAAATTACTTGCGCATTAAAAGTAAATACCGCCTAAACAGATGTATTTCTGTCAGAAAGGCAACATGCAGCTGTATCGTCATGTGAAAATTCAAACAAAAGGTATTCAAAGCGTTCCGAAATTGTTGCTAGAATGTCGTGAAATGTTATTGTTAAAATAAATTCTATTATTCACCGCCGAGCACTTGGATTATTTGCAATGATAATGTATCTCTGTTTCGCAATTAAAAGCGGACCGTTATATTGTTACAAAAGTTTTCTTGTATGGCAGCAATATATGTTTCAAACGTTTGCATGACTTCCAATAAAAACATAATTCTGTAAAACAACAAAAAGCAAACAGAAACGAAAAAATGTACACACGAAAAAAATATTATCCTCATCAAGGTTCGAACATAGGATCTTCAAATTCCTATAGAACTCTTTAACCATGCAGCTAACTGGATACCATGGCATCGTTACTTTTCTTCTCGTTAATAGTGAATACTTAAACATCACAGTTTTTATGTGCGATGAAGTGAACGCGGTCAGTAAATAATTTTAGTCAATCTTATGAAGGATTTCTGTTAATCTCTAACTTCCAGTTTAAATATAAATGATTCTCGAATTGAGTTATTACATTTTCAAGCTCCGCAGAATAAAAGTCAGGGGTTGTTTCTATAGGTACCCCGAGAAATACTTTTCGGTATTTTTCCGCTGTAGGCTTCTACAAATTGTTCTTCATTTTATAGATAACACAAAATCTCATTAGTAACAAATAATAAAAATGCTTGAAAACTTGGATAATAGGAAACAGTCCATACGTAGGTGCAGCGCTTACCGGCAGGTGACATCACTAAAGCGATCGCCAATCCCAGAGCGTTTTCGGTCACGTGACAAGAGGCAAGAAAAATCCGATTTTTTTTCGCTTTTTTATTAAAAACAATCCATCTTTCTTTTCAAATTTAATAAAAATAGCTTCCTTAAGCATTAATCTACGATAATGGCTACAATTTATAATATATTTTTAATACTGTCAAATAGCCTGTTCAGTGATCTTCGATACGTGTTCCGTAAAAAGAGACAAGGCTTTTGAAACAACGATCGCATTAGAGACCATGTATTTTGTGCAATTCAGGGGAACAATCTTGAACACTGTCCTCATTAGTTTTTCTTAATCCCAAAATCTCCAAAAGTTGTAAGACGTGCATGTCATCGACGTGAAAAGACAAATTCAAAGCATTTAGTTTGTCAAATATATCGCACAAATATCGTAGTTTTCGCAAAAAGTCTGGTTCGGCTAAGTACGTCGTGATTGCAAGATCTTCCTCTTGTAGAAAAGTGTGAATTTGTTAATATATCTCGAATTCACGGGATAAAATGTTTCCACTTGAATGTCAGCGTGGTATTAGTAGTATATCAAGGCCGTGTGTTCAGCTTCCATATCAATACATAATTTTTGGATCAATCTGACTTTCAGTGGCCTATGAATCGTTTTAATACCAAGTTAAATTGAGAATTCGTCGATTTTGATGTAAGTGCTTTCCTATGGATGATACAATGAGTCCCCATAGCATGCGCTGCTTTGCTGCTAATAAGCGTCTATAATCCACCACAGCGGCCAGATATTGATCGAAGGCCATCAGTAAAAATACTGATTCGCTCTTCCATACCCAAATCATTAGAGATACCTTTCAAATTAGTTTTCCGTCAGATTCTCCCACCATAATACTAACCATGTCAAGAGACGCCTGAAGAATAAGCTCGTCTGTGATGATGTGAGTTTTTTGCACTTCGCCACTCTGTATGCCACCTTTAAAGACGCTAGCAGAACATTTCTAGGTACTAAAGATTGTTGATTGAACCTTTTGTGCTTTTGTAAATTTTGCAAGTTCCTGCTAAAAAAAAATCGCGAGATTTTTCCACCATGATAGGGTGAATGGTCTCGAGATGTCGATTTCAGACAGAGCAACCACTGAAATCTTTCTTCATTTTTTATTTCTACTTAGTAAAGTCAAAATCCAAATAACTATCATTGTATTTACGATATTTATGTTTGTTTGCTCCACCACTACTTGTCAGTGCTTGATCACTTTCACTTGAACTGTCGATCTGTTTATTTAACTAGCTAAAAGCACGGCTTTGTGGTTGCTCGCGAAGTTTTGTTATAAAAAATATTATATGCAATTAAAGAAATTACTATCATTTTAGTTTGTTGGAAAAGAAATTAGGCACGTTTAAAATAAGACGCAATCTTTAAATATTTAAAATATCAATTTATTTAATTTGTTTTTAATCAGATAACAAAATTTCTTATTCAAGTTTCTTCCTGTTTTCTACATTTTAATATTACTAATTCTGTCATAAGAAAATTTTCTATTTTATGCTAGTCTTTCTGAAGTTTTTACTCCCTATAACCCAACATATGTTAAACCAACAAAAGTTTCTTTTTCTCCAATATCTACAGCAACTTTATTTAATGTTAAATCTTGAGCTTTATGAATTGTGATTGCGGAAGCTAGTTGTAATGGAAATTTTTTGTTATGTGCAAGTTATATTGCGTATTTTACAAAATTTAGTTGTAGGTGGAATAGGAACACAACCACTATTTTCATAAGTTGAATAAAAGTAATTTTCAAAACAAACCATTATGACTCATGGCATTATATATATATGCTAATAAAAATTATTACAATTTTTGCAAAAATAATGATTAATGACACATCTAGAAATAACTCTGAATTTTTAAAGCGAGTTAATTTATGTTCAAGTCTAGACGTGCGTTAGTTTTTTCAGAACGTTTACCACAAAAATCTAAAAATTTTCGGCTAGTGTCGCTCGCCCTAGTAAGATCAGTGAAAGATTCTGACTTACAAAGTTTGTGGACACATACGTCCAGATCAGAAATTTTTTACGGGACAAAATTGATGACTGATATTATATTGGTTTTCCAGCACAGGAAAAGTAATAAAACACAGAAAATATCAGCATTGTACGCGCTTTCATTAGGTATGGATTCATTGTGAGAAATATTTCTTCGTTTTTACGGTCCGAAAAGGAAACTTTGAATTAGTATTTAAGGTAATTATGTACAATCTGTATTTATTTTCATAGCAATATTTTCGTACCTTATCTTAAAGGAAAACTCGATTGATCAAAAGAATTAATTTTTTGTTCTCAAAAATACTTTATTTACTTAAAGCGATGCATACCTTACAGTGAAATTATTGTTAACCGTTTTAAACAACTTTTAACTGAAGGATTACTTATGTTTATTACAGTATGGAGAACGTTCGCCTGAAAAAAAATAGAAGAATTGAAATCTGGACTGCGTATTCAACCCGCGATCTATGTAAGTGGAGAATCATAAAACAATTCTCCCGGAGGAGGCATTGTGTCAGAGGTAGGATGGCCAGTTCCGTTCCTCTGGGACCTACAGTTTAACGTGGAATCCGAACAACGGAGTGACCTGGCATAGCCCATATGATCAATCCCTGCGCCTGCCGGGACTCGAACCCATGACGGCAGCAACGAACTTTTTGAAAGCAAGCGCCTTAACCACTGAGCAACCAGGGTTGCCCATATATGCTTTAAAGTTTCCACAAGGTGACTCCTTGGAAATGCGCCATAACTCCGCGGGCCGCATATAAAATTATATATTGTATATTATATTAGATGTCCCGAGATGCGCGCGCATTATGAGTTCGCAGAATATAACATAATTATTCCGCGAACTGATAACCGTAAACTCATAAATAAAAGAGGCAATATCTGTCATATATTCGCAAAAATATTATTTTAAAATCAAAGTAATTTTTTTCTCATTATTTCGACAGTTAATTTTGAAATATATGGATGCACAAATAATGTATTTTTTAAATACATTGGTTTTCACTACATTGGAAATTATAAAGTAAATATAATTTGAAAAAGTATGATGTATCACGCGGGGCGGAAAAATCTTCAAAGCGGCCACGGGTTGGTCAACCATGCTCTAAATCGAGCATGATGCTTATTTTTACTAATTTTCATGATTGAAAAAAGCTGCTCATATTTATACATGCTTCAGAATGTGCAAATTATTTTTCGTGCGAAAACTCTCAGCTGTGGATATTTTTCTTCGGAAAGGTATGTTATGTATCTGAATTTTCTGAACCTCTCGTGGGCCGGATTGAAGCTGGTGGAGGGCCGGATCCGGCCCGGCGGCCGGGGGTTGCCCATATATGCTTTAAAGTTTCCACAAGGCGACTCCTTGAAGTGTGGTTAGGACAGCAAATATACATGTGCGTTTCTGCTCCTACAGTACAAATTTTTTCGTCAATTCCTCAAAAAGTTATGAGCAGCAATGGCAGATAAAGATGGAAGCCACTGTGCATTCATTACAAAAAGTCAGTAGACTTGTCTGAAAACTGAATAGTTACAAACATATTGCACGCATATAACACAGAAACTGCTCCTGTTAAAGAAAATCGCCCATTAAAAATAATCAGCTGTTGCCACTTACCTCGATACGAATAGTTTCGCAAAACTCGAATATCTTGATCACAACTCGTCATTCCACTACATCAAAACGCTATGACACACAATTCTATAGCAATAACACTGTATAACGCCCCTTCTTCCACATTGAAGCACGCAGTTGACTGGCTGTGGTTGATTATAGAACATTTTTAAATAGTGGGACTCCAGCAAGGACTGGGGGTAAGTAAGGGGAAGGAATTCGGCCAAGGCCCTTTTGAAGGAAGTATCGTGGCATTTGCCTGGAGTGATTTGGCGAAACCATGGAAAACCCAAATCTGGATGCCCAGACAGGGATTCGAACCACCGTCCTCCAGAATGCGAGGCCAGAGCGTTAACCGACTGGGAATTCGTGGTGAGAGGAGAACAACACAGAAAATTACAGAATATTTTTATGAAGATATGGTGATGCTTTTGTGAGTCACTTTACTGACAGAAACTGGTCGATATCAGAGGCTCGGTGATCTTGTAGACGTAACCATTATCTTTTAAAAGCAGACAGTATTGCTGAAACAGATTCCGGGTAATTCGATTGTATAGTAAATTTGCAACATTTTATGTTTCTTGTGTTTGGCTTCATTAAACTACCAACCTGCATGCATTTTTTTGTTTGTTTCAGTTACGTGGAAACATATTTCTCCCGTTAAACAGTTCTCAAAATGTCCATGAAGAGTGTGCTTTAATTTTGATTGTCATTAAGCTTTGTGTAATTTAGCATTAAAATTATACGGTTATTTAAATAACCAATTAAGAGAGGCACCGGGATTTCTTTGTATAATTACAAAACCGCTGCATCTACATTTACATAACTCATAGATCTTTTTTTAAAAAAGAACATTCAGCAACAATAGATCATCATTAATACAAAAATAAATTAATATTTCACTTTATGGAGAACAAGTGACTGTGGAAGGATATCCGTTATAAAATGTTCTTGGTGTGCACTTAATTTACATCATTCACCATTTGTGTATTTCTCAAAGGAAAATCAATAATTTGGAGACTTTGTTTCAAACAAATTTGAAATGATACAAAATCAAATAGCTGCCCTGCTCTGCGTTGCCCCTACTGCGCCACGCAGCTCAATGTGCGCCCCGGGTAATGGCTCGCTTCGCTCTCCCTAATAATTATCTTTCCATTTTATGACTGAATTTTTACGTAAACACTGAGTGACAGACTTAAAACAAAGCAAACGGACTCCTCTCACGTCGACACTGAACAAACATATTTGATATATTCCACCTCAGTACGAAACACGTACGGACCGAAGACCGTGGTCGGGTCGACTGCGGGCGCTGCCGGGGAGAAGAGGGGTGTCGGTGTGCGAGCGTAAGTGGAGACGCGGTATGGGAGAAAAAAGTATTGATACTGTACACGTGAGTAATATCGGTAAGAAAGTATCATGATCAGTAAAGAATTGAAAAAGTATCTATAACTCAAGATATCGAAAGAAAAGTATCGATAATATTAGATTTTTCAAATCATTCATTGGGACCGATATTTTCTTTTATCTAATTTTTTATTTTAGGGTTAAAGGCCTACGCATGCCCGTTAACTTCAAATATTAATTTTAAAAAATTGTAGCTGAATTGGTCAGTATTTTTTTATGATGATAAAATTTGCAGCAATAAACTACGTTTCTTTTTGTAGTCCTATGTGAAGAAATGTATTATAAATTAAAATACGTTTAAACTCGATCAGTTATTTTATTATAGTTATCAATTAAAATCAATAGCAAAATCCCATGAGTTATTAAACAGTGACAGAATGTACCTAGAATACATACTATCTTACACTTCCCATTCTTCCTCTGTACAGTCACTTAAAAAGAATAACTTGTCCAATTGTTTCGATAATACTTTGTTTCTTTTCTTTGATATTGTACTGTCTGCCCTTTAAAATAATCTTTTCTAGAGCACTGATGTTGCTGGAACTGTCAGGGGGGTAATTTACACAAATAAAAGAAATACCACGTTCATATCTTTCCATTGGTCAAAAGGGTCAGTCGACAATGGTGACGCTGGTGTCTCCAAATAAAGTTTTCCATCATTTTCGTTAGCCAAAGAAGCCTGTAAAAAGGAGCTTTATGTTCCACTTTTGCTTTCTTGATTTTTATGAGCTAAGGTCTTGTGATGACTCCAAAAATTATATGCTTATATTGTCCATACAATCATTTTTATTATTAATTTACTATTGTTATTGAATTATGTAGCATTTGTTAGTTATAAATATCCTCAGTAACTGTATTAATGTTTGCAACATGATTTGTAACATTGCTGGATTTCCACGGACTGTAGTTTGTTTAATAAACAGGGAATAATTGTATTATTATATTAAAGTAACAATTTTTGACGCTGGCCTGCACAGCTTTGCGGGTAGAGATTGTCGATTAGGCACCAGCAATGTGGCAGGGCATGGCGTGTGGCAGTGAGTGTGTCGCTCCACTAGAGGAAAGTTGTATGGCGAAGGCACAGGATCTTCATGCACAAGCTAAAAAAGCTTCTTTTAATGTAATATAAGTGTTTTAAAACTTGTGTCGATTAATGTTATTAATTAAATTCAATAATATTTCGACCAGAACAATTAATTTTCATTTCTAGACGTTGTAATAACACCTCTCAATTTGCTTGACGCTTCTATGCCAGAAAATAGCAACTGAAACAATCCGAGTTAACATCTTGCATGTGTTGGAAGAGGAGAATTAAGGCTGTTCTCATTTAACACGCCATCATCCACTAACGGAGTGGTTAGCTCACAATTGGTTGACCATTTCCAGGATAATTAATAGCTTTCAAATAGCGACCCTATTTTAGGATAAATGATGATGATTACAAGATAATATGTCATCTTTAACGACAAGATCTTCTGATGCAGCAGCGGTATGTGTTGGATCTACAACTTCAAGATTAACACCGCAGTTGGCATGTACCATCATCCAATTACTTCTTTGGGGACACAAGCTCAACATCCAAGTGAACAGGAGGAAGAAATAGCATTTGTTTTGGACAGTTAATTCAATCAATTAGTAATTTGCAAACCTGAATTTGAGCAATAAACTGATGATTAACTTTTTAAAAGTAATTCTACATCTACGTCTACATATATACTCTGCAAATCACAAAACTGTGGGTGGCAGAGGGTGCTCAGCACCAAACCTAATCTCTTTGTTGTGCATTCCAATCCCTAATGGTACGAGGAAAAAAGGAATTCATATAAGAATCAGTGCGGCACCTTATTTCTCTCATTTTATCTTTCCTGTCATGCCGACCCAAATAGGTTGGTGGACGAAGTATTTCACTACACTCGTAAGTGAAAGTGGGAGTACGCATGTTTTCCAATAAGTTTAAACGAAACGTGCGTCGTCTATCTACCAGAGACTCCCAGCCTAGTTTACTAATCAGTTCTGTAACGCTTTCATAAGGACTGTAGCAAGCGGTCACGAATCGAGCGGCTCTTCTCTGTACTTTCTCTGTACTCTCAATCAGCCCCTTACGAAACGGATCCCAAATGGCACAACAATAGTCCAAATGTGGACGCACAAGAGATTTGTACGCTATCTCCTTTGTTTGTTCATTACAATTTTTCAAAATTCGACCTAGGAACCGCAGCCTAGAATTAGCTCTACCTACCAACGTATTAATATGTAAGTCCCATTTGATGTTCCTTTGTACTGTTACTCCCAAATATTTAATAGAATCGACCATATCAATAACTGAACTGTTTACCTCGTATTTCTGAACAATTGGATTCTTTTTGTTAGTTATGCTCATTGTCTTACACTTTTTACAATTTAGTGTGAGTTGTCACTCAGCACACCATGCCAAAATAACATCCAGATCACGCTGAATTGCTAAACAATCGGCCAAATTCCTTACTTCCGTAATTTGTTAAACGTTTACAGGTATTCAAGTCAGTAAAATTTCTAAAGGAAATTTTTGCCAGTATTAAAATTGTTAAGAAAGTAAAATAGAGAAAATATTGTTATATGTTCAAAAATTTTAACGAAATAATTCGATAATTAACAATTAAAATTCATGTTCAAAACGACGGACAACGGTAATGTGTTTAATTTAGATTTTAGAAGCTCTGGAAACCCATAGATAAGCAGAAAATGAAAAAGATTGTTTGAAAAAGAAGAGGGATACTATTTATAATTAGTTAAGTGCAGAAGTTAGTGATTTCATGTACACATGTGCATCGTTTGTTTCAACTCCAGTGCTGCGTCGAGTGGATTTTTGTTGTTGGTTTTGCATTTAATGTTCACTAGCAGATATCCGCAACTTCGTACGCGTGGATTAAGAATTTCTTTGCCAGAATTGAATATAGAAAGTTGTTGGTAGCGAAGGATTGGTCCCAAACAACACCGAGTCTGCATAATACGACCGGAAAGCCATTACTATATCATTCTACAATCGAACCTGTCTCTTGAAGAGAATCAATTCCCAACAAATTTAAAAAAAGAAAAACAAACGAAAGTGAGGGGATGTGGGGGGGGGAGGGGTGTTAACTAAGGGCAGCTTTATTTCAGCTTGGTCTTTCTTCTTTCTTTAGCATGAGCATCCGATTCTTGGGTTCTAATAACTTTGGCTGCTCGTGCTCTGCTAGAGCTACAACTTAGACCAGTTACGCCCGCAAGGCATGCCAAAACAGAATGCAAAATAAATTGGTGCCAGAAACATTTAAGCAGACACAAAGTAATAGGACAGAGAAAATCGACATCTATACTAAATTAAACGATTTTTCTCTAAACGAAATTTATTAACAAATAATACACTAACATAATGCGCGAGAAGCATAGTTTGAGCAAGCAACGTAACATACAGACTAACACACACATCAGTCTCTCTGCTACCATTCGATAAGTTCTCAAAATTTCGTGACTACAACTGTTAATCATACCGAAAAAAATATGTTCTGTGCCCTCCCTACAGATTTTCCTGTTAAATTCCGTCAATATCGGTATAGGCATTTAGTTAAAAAACGTAACAAAAGTCAGAGACTTACTTCCGCATTTATAGTATTATTACTGCAGATCATACACACTGACTGCGAATCACCCCTGAGGGATCAATATAACGTAAAAAAGTGAACACCTACTGCATTGCAAGACTGCCTACGATTTGCCTCGCATTGCACCCCTAACTTTATGATATCTACAGTTTAACATTCAATCCGAATAACCAACGGCCAAGGCGTGACTCTTACAATCAAAAACAATTTTAAAAATCTTAGCCTCCACGGAGATTTGACCGGAGACCACGACCCAAAAATTAGTAAGCAAGCGCTTTAACCACTGATATACATAACCGCTACACGGAAAAACAGTACATAGACCTCCATATCCAACGCGTCTGTCTATCGCCGTTCAGTAATTTTTCGAAATTATAAGACAACATGTATTATTTATAAAGATAATTTTTCAACCAAATGTAGACAGTATTTTTCTCCTTGTTTCAAAGGATAAGTGTGCAAAGTTTCATCGAGATCGGATGAAAACTGTGGATTTGTATGAAGAACAAACAAACCAACAAACAAACAAATATACATACATACATACATCTTTATATATATATATATATACATTATTGCGGATCACACACACACTGACTGCGAAATACCCCTGAGGGATCAATATAACGTAAAGAACTTTATACCTACAGCATTGCAAGACTACCTACGATTTGCCTCGCATTGCACCCCTAACTTTGTAATATCTACAATTTAACATTCAATCCGAATAACCGACGGGCCAAGCGTGACTCTTACGATCAAAGACAATTTTTTAAAATCTTAGCCTCCACGGAGATTTCAATCGGAGATCACGACCCAAACATCAGTAAGCAAGCGCTTTAACCACTGAGCTACATAACCGCTACACGGAAAAACAGTACAGAGACCTCAATATCCAACGCGTCTGTCTATCGCCGTTCAGTAATTTTTCGAAATTATAAGACAACATGTATTATTTATACAGATAATTTTTCAACCAAATATAGACAGTATTTTTCTCCTTGTTTCAAAGGATAAGTGTGCATAGTTTCATCGAGAAATATATGTAGATTGGTTGTAAATAAGTGATGTTCTGTGTTGGTTTTTCGATTTTGTTGAATGTTGTAGCTGAGCTGAAGAGCAGCGTCGATCCACTATTGAGTTGGATATTGACCTTGAAGAAGTCATTCTCCTTCTTAGCTGACTGTGTTTGCTGTATTAAAAGGTATCGTAAATATTTTTTTTTTTTTTTTTTGCCACTATAGAAAATAATTGTAAGGAATTATTAGGAATTAATGCTGGAAGTAGCTTGAAAGGTGCGTTATCCTTCGTTCAAATTTTAAGTCATAATAGTATAGAACATGCAGCTGTAGCAACATTCCGAGCCATTGGTTTATGTAACTTAACCCTATTCTCGAAGCGGGTTGCTCCAAGGTTAACATAGCGTGAGAAAGCCTCCTCCCACCCTTTTCTCTTCAAAGCCTTACTATGCTGTAATGGGCCAAATAAAAACCACCTGAGTGACACGTGACAAGTAGCCAACAGGTTATGGGTTCACCCCTACAGGTATATGTCCACGGAGCGTAGTTTAGATCAGACGCCCGGGGAGTTCATCGCCATCCATCATACAGGAAACATCTAGACTCCATTCATGTTTAACAGGTACTGTCTAAATTCATTCAATTACCTCCTGCCGGCAAGTAACTAGAATTAGATTAGAAATATTTTTGAATTGAGTCAGTGCTATTTTCATGATTATACATATATTTTAATTCATAAAATAACGCCAATGCAACTGTATTATGTAGGTTTATTGCCGTACGCGTTTCGCCTCTCCTCGAGGCATCATCAGCGACGAATCTATTTTAAAGTTTACATTTGATTTACACACTTATTTGACATAACGCTAAATTTATACATTTTCTTATTATTTACACTTACTATTTACATTAGTGGATTTCAGGATAGTAACCACACATCTTTGCTTTCACTCCAAAGCATGTTTCAATTACAGCCATTTGTCTTTGCTGTTGTGTACACGATATAAACATTGCGTCTTGTACAATTCGCTTGTTTTCGGTGGCCATCTTATTTTCTTACTGTCAAAGGTGGTGATGCGCTGACGGCGCCGTATTTGAATTTGCGTGGGAGATTTTATATCTAATTATATGTACGTGTGTGGGTGTATGTATTTGTTAGGTTTATTTCTTTATTGTAGGGTTATTGTATGTTTACCAGTTTGAACAGTGTTTGGTTTGTTAAGTTTATGTGGTCATTCAGTACCTGCTTGCCATTTTTTATTGCTTTTTGTATGTGGTAGTTTTCTTGTAGAGTGAGGGTATTGTGTCTGTAATTGTTGATTGTGAGTATTTGCATGTCTTTGTTAATGTCTGTTGGTAAGTGATCGTTTTCTATTAGATGTTCGGCGAATGTGGAGTGGTTACTGTACAAGAAAACTACCACATACAAAAAGCAATAAAAAATGGCAAGCAGGTACTGAATGACCACATAAACTTAACAAACCAAACACTGTTCAAACTGGTAAACATACAATAACCCTACAATAAAGAAATAAACCTAACAAATACATACACCCACACACGTACATATAATTAGATATAAAATCTCCCACGCAAATTCAAATACGGCGCCGTCAGCGCATCACCACCTTTGACAGTAAGAAAATAAGATGGCCACCGAAAACAAGCGAATTGTACAAGACGCAATGTTTATATCGTGTACACAACAGCAAAGACAAATGGCTGTAATTGAAACATGCTTTGGAGTGAAAGCAAAGATGTGTGGTTACTATCCTGAAATCCACTAATGTAAATAGTAAGTGTAAATAATAAGAAAATGTATAAATTTAGCGTTATGTCAAATAAGTGTGTAAATCAAATGTAAACTTTAAAATAGATTCGTCGCTGATGATGCCTCGAGGAGAGGCGAAACGCGTACGGCAATAAACCTACATAATACAGTTGCATTGGCGTTATTTTATGAATTAATTTACTGAGCAACTGCGGAAAAATGGCCTTCAACAACATTGCATACATATATTTGTCCACGTATACGATGCAAGTGCACTTATTAAAGTTACTTAATATTTTCACTGCGATTTCTTTTGTTACTGATGATTTCTTCTCCTAAGCTTGAGAGATGTGTTATCCTTCGGTCATAACGACAACATATTTTAGGTAAAACTAACCCAGAAGTGGTTGATCGAAGAGAGCCCTATTTTATGTTGCGGAGACCGCTCGATTCGCTACATAGAACTTAAACTTGTGTCACTGTGTGTGTGGTTAATTACGCAAAATTAGTGATTACCAGCAGTAGGGATATCGGGAATTAATTGCTTAATCAATACAGCAAATGAAGTGAATTTCACTTTCCCTGTAAAAATATTTCTTCATTAATAGTAGCCACAGAGTTAGAACGCTAAGACAGTACAGTATTGTAAAGTCAGTACTATAAAGTCATTTTCAGAACTTCAAGACTCGCGTTTGTAACAGTGCAAACGGAAACCTTTGGTGTGGAGAAATAACGCAGCGCGTATCACGGAGTTCGCAATCCAGCGGGCAGAAGACAGATCCGCAGGGTTCCTAGCAGACGACGTGTATCCAAGTGGTGGGACAGCGCCATGGAGGAAGGAAATATGTGGAGGAGAAGTGACGTTAAATCTGTGAAGCAGGCTCTAAACTCTCGCGCATGCGCAGTGGCGGCAGCGGCGATATTGCGCTTCCAAACAAATGCGATGTTCACATGTTGTTAGATGCTGTGATTATTTCATTTTGTAATGTGTATAAGTGTTTTATAATGACATCTTGTTTTGCATGCCGTTGCACAAATTGGCAAGAGAGGAAAGAACCTGGAATATCATTTCATAAGTAAGTTGAATTATAATTATCGTTGTTGAAGTGGGCGGTAAGAATTGCAAACTTCGCTGCCTGTCTATAAATATTCTCAAATTTTTGTTGGTGAAGTGTAGAAAATCAGCATACCTTGCTATTTTGCACATAATAGACTAGCATTACTTTTTAACGTGAGTTGAAAATGAGATTTAAAGGGGTGTGTTTTACATCGAGGTTCAGTTAATTTAGTATTGCGCTTTCTTTCGTCACGTTGCAGTTTATACTGACAATGTATGATGAAATTAAATGTGTTAAATTATGCTATGCAATCTAGGAATCTTGATGAAGCAAACGATGTTGTTACCGCAAATACAGTTTGCGATTCAAATACGCGTGTGTGGGTATGTCTACATAGCTTGCTTCTGTAGCGGCAATTTAATGGAGATTGTGGTTAGGTCTAAATGCAGTCTGTACCAAAAAAGTTTTGTTGTTCCATAAGAGACAAAGAATTTATCTATTACTGTTAGTAATTTCATGAGAATCAAGTTAGTGACAAAACGTGTATCGCGATGGAAACTACTTTCACTTCCAGCTATTCCCAATTAATATTACGATGTATGGTAACAAAATAACTATTTTTATTCTGGTCTAGGCCTCATTTCAACCTAACCACAAGTGGTAGTAAAAACAACTGAAGTATCCATTCTGCATGTCCACCATGAATTTCATTGTGGCTTTAGCAGAATTAATTTTTAGTCCAGGCCGCATATCAACTCAATCCCAGTATATCCCGAAAACTAAGCAAGATATCGAAAAATTTTATTCTTTATTTTCGATTTGTCTCGTCGTGTTACATAAGAATCGATAATTAAATTTGACTTTTGCGAAATGTTTCTTCTGTATTTCAACTCAAGACACCTCACTTTTGATACAGTATATCTCGAGAACTAGGCGAGATATCGAAAAATTTTATTTTTTATTTTTTATCTGTCTCGTCTTTTTCAATGAGAATCCGTCATCAAATTTGACTTTGACCAATTTTTTCTTCTGAATTTCAACCAAAAACATTTCACGTATGAGACAGAATATCTCGAAAACTAAGCAGGATATCAAAAAATTTATTCTTCATTTTTTATTTGTCTCATCGAGTTACATAATAATCCATCACCAGATTGCGGCGTCACGTTTATCCTAGAGTCCCCTTGAGGTTTTTGTACATATTCCCCGTGTCTGTATGGAAGCGGCCATGCCCCCCCCCCCACTCCTCCTCCGCCCCGCTTCACTTCAATGCGTGGTGAAGGTCTCTTGCGTCGTCTCCATATATTTCCTTCCTCCATTGACAGCGCAGTCAGCAGCCATCAGCGTGCGGCGCCATCACAACGGTCCCGAACGGCGGTAGATTTCAAATCAACGCAGTGACCACTGACATCAGAGCAGTAAGTACTCAACTTGCAGTGCGTCAAAATGAATACAACAACCGGTTAAATGTGTTCAGATTGTAGTACTATGGGGAAGCTATCAGTTGTGCCCGCATTAAAGTTAATTTCAAGCGCGTTTACTGGCCAGAAAGAAGAATTGCAATCTTTTATTGAAAATATTTCAACTGCATTAACTTTAGATACAAAGATAAATCATGATGTTCCCCTTCAGTTTGTGAAGTCAAAGATTTCAGGAAAAGCCAGAAGTAAAATTGTAGTTCGAGGATTCACAAAACCGTGGGAATATGTAAAGAATGTTTTAAATTAAATCTATGCGGAAAGGCGTTCGTTGGACCATTACGATTGTAACCTCCAAGCAGCACATCAGAATAAGTCTCAGCCAATTTCTATATGGGCAACTAGGTTCGATAAGCTTGAACATGATTTTAGGAATGCTGCAGCCAAAGAAATACTGGAGGCAGACGTTACGTTAAAGGGAGTCTTACACCGTTCGGTCGGTTATCAGAGGTCCACGTTCATCCAAGGAATAAGTAATGATAGAATTCAAACTATTATTCGAGCACAGGGTTCCACTATCACCCTACCAATCGCAGTAGAATTTGCATTAATGGAGGAAAGTGCCTTACTGGCATAGAAGGAAAAATCTTTCGTGGGGCAATGCCGTTAAGAATTGTTATTTTTATAGCCAACAACTCAACAAGGCCACATCAGTAAAGAAAGTAGGAGTCAACCCATTTGTCAGATATGTCAACAGAAATGTCACCTTGCCACAGCATGTAAATTGCGTAAACAGTTCAGAAGAATTAGCCATGTAACCTGTAATTCTTGCCATCAGGAAGGTGATGCTATTACACTATGTAAAGAAAGGAGTCTGCTATAAATACAACGAAGTAGGTCACTACGCATCACATGGTCGCAACAATGGCACAACACAAGAAGAAAACAAAGGTTCGGGAAACGACAAAAAATGTGTGAAATGATAGCCATTCTTATAATATGGAAAAATATACACTTTAGGCTGTGAACATGAACTGGCTTCGTCAAAATCAAGTGTGAACAAGTCAACAATGAGGAAATTTCATTCTTTCTTGACACAGGTGCTAATATTAGCCTTATACACAAGAAGGCTTTGCCAATGAATATTCAAGTTGATGCAAGGAAAACTCTGATTATTAAAAGAATTATATCACACACAGTAAGGACAAAAGGGACTGCAGTTTTGCACTTAAAATTAAGTAAACATGTGTTCATTAAGCATAAGTTTCATATGGTTGAACAGTCTGTACATATAGTCAGGGAGGAGCTTATTGGAAGAGATCTTTTGATTAAACAGGGAACCATGATTAATTATAAAAACATGTATTAATTTAGAATTGACGCCCGTGAAGTTCATCACCATCCATCCGAGTAGAAACGTCTAGACTCGATATTTGTTTAGCAGGTACTGGCTAAATACATTAGATTACCTTCTGCCGGCTGGGAAAGATACTCCAAGTAGCTAGAAATTCATTAGTAATTTTCTAGAAATGAGTCAGTGCTATTTTCGTACGGTATATTCATTATCAGTGTGAGAGAAGCAAGTCCTTACATTAGGAGACAATTTGTACACTTTTGTGGTACACTTTATAAAAAAAAAACTGCTGCACCTGTAGATGTGAAACAGCATACCAATTCAAAGTCAATTCTAGATGTGTCATCAATCATTATTTTTCTAAAAAAAAGAAAACACATAAATTGCAATAATGTTTATTACTTTTTTCCTTCATGCTGACTAGGAGAGGTCTTCAGTGTGGAAATCGCTATTATAGAATGAACAAGTCTGCTAAACAGTACGTCACCTCTGGTTTCATGCCCTAAAGCAGTTCTGCCTGGTGGGCTTCCGTTTATGTAAACTGGGGGATTAAAAAGTGTAAAAAATGTGTCTGAATGACTTATACCTATACGGAAGATAGTTTGTTAACAACATTGGTTTAGCCGTGCGTGTTAAGGAGGTGCGCGTTCCTGAGCGGGGGACGTAAGTTCGATCTCACAACCCGCGAAATATTATTTTTTTCTGTTTGCATTTTTTTATCGCTATTCAATCTTGTAGCATTACAAATTTGTTTTGAATCAAATTATTTATTTTCCTATGGATGATGTAAACCATAAAAACATTTGAAACAAAAATTACGTGACACCAGGAACATTTTATAAAGCATATCCTTCCACTGCCACATACAATTTTATTATTTGTAACAATTTAATTTATCAGACAATGTATGGGAGTACGTTGATATGAACAAAGAAGATGGAAGCATTTCTATTTCCAGTTCTTTGAATAAATATCAGCAACGACCAATGGAATTTTAAAATATGTCTTCACATGATTCTTTTTTTTACAAAAATGTTTAAAAGAGGTGCAAATTCTGTTACTAAAAAAGTATCTTTTATTCTTAGAGTTATACAAAAATTTAAATATAATCCTGGTGTTGATAACAGTGAAAATTTTTACGAGCAACAAGTTTTGATGTATGTTCCTTTACGACAATTAACTGATCTAAATACACAAAATAGCACCGGGAAAACTATATGTATGAGCAGCATTTTACAAATGAAGATATTTTGGATAGAGTATATGCTACAAAATTTATAAGACAAAGAAGATTTTGAATAAATAGACCAAGTAAAGTAAATCAACCTTACAATTGGAGAATGTAAGCCGCTGGACCAAATAATAATCAGTCAGTAGTGGATATAGGTAGAAGCGAAATCGATATCAAATATAATTGGCATACTGTTTCAAATGGACACGTATTGAATATATTAGAACATTTTATTGAAAACGAAAATAACAGAAAATCAGAGAAATTTTTAAATTCAATATAACTTACCAACGAATATTGTTTTTTTTCTAATAAACAAGAAGAGCTGATAAATATATTTGAAAAACAACTTAATTTTCTACAAGGTTATGAAGAAGAACTTCCAATTAAAAGAATTGTTGTTCGAGGGAAAGTTGGATCTGAAACAAAGTACATTAAGTAATTATTTTACTATTCGATTGAATCAAACATTGGGACCATCTATTGCTTGCGCCAACTGATGCTGCTGCTGTCAATATAAATGGTTTAACAATACATTTCAAACGTTTAATAGGAGAAAATAAAGTATTTAGAGAGCTCAGTTTACATCCACTTGCTCGATTTCGAGAGGAAATTCACGAGTGTAAATTTCTGTTCATAGATGAAATTAGTATGATTGAATGCAGTCTTCTGAGGAAAATTGATTTACGATTTCGAAGAGCTATTCCTTCAAGACAAGATGAAACATTTGGTGGACTGGTCATATATTTTTTGGGGGGATATCAAACAGTTAATGACAGACCTCTTTACAGTGATAAAATAGGAGGAAATGAATTGTTATTCAAATCAAGAATTCAAAAATATTGTTTTTTATCAGTATCATTCCGACAAAATTAATCTCAACAAATATTTAGAGATATACTTGGTCGTATTGGGAATGGCGAGACTACAATTGATGTTGTTTGTTGTTGTTGTTTAGGTTTATGGCGCGTCGACGACGAGGTCATTAGCGCCCTACTACAATTGAAGCCTATTAAAAAAAATAATGGCACGTTGTCTACAAACTTTCCCATTACAAGAACGTGAGTTTTCCAACGATGTTATCAAACTATTTGCAACAAATAAAGATGTAAAAGAATTTAATCATCAAAAATTAAAAGAATTGATTCAACCTGTTGCTTATATTCCAGCTGTTCATAATTGTTCTGCAGCAAAATCAACAAGTGTTGAATTATTAGGTGGACTGGAACCATTTATAACTTTGTCTATTGGATCTAAAGTTATATTACGCGTAATCTTTTATATGTTTCAGGTAAAACCAAACCATAAATGGTTGATCGAAGCGAACTCTATTTTATGCTGCGGAGACCGCTCAATTCACTATAGTAGATTGAGCGATGATGAAATTATTAATTCTGGTTGGGAAACCGATTGCTCACGAGTTATCAGTTTCCACATTAAATATGTTAACCTGGTAAAGGCAAGTTTAAACTGAATTAAGCAGTCTTGTCAATTAGTGAAAGGGATAATGAATTGGGTAATGGAACTAATGATAATGGGAGAGGACAGGATTTGGTAGAAATCGAATCGTCACCAGAACTAGACCGAATAGATGAAACTCGAGAAAGGGAACTAGGTTTCCAATACATTATGTCCCTCTTGATACAAATGAATTGAAGTTTACAGCAGATAACAGAACATGTGGAAAAGAAGATTTGATAGAATTATGAAGAGTGAACGCAGGACAGAAGTAATGGAAAAGGAAGTAAAACAAGACATCGGAGGAATTAATAAGAAAATTGTGTCAAGAGGAAATAAAGGAATAAAAGAGAATCAAAAGAAACAGAAAATGTGATGAAAGAAATAATGAATGATATAAGAAAGAGACAACGGATAAATGTGAAGAAGATGAAGTGGGATTATTTGTGGTAACTGAAAGCAGTGCTGCCAATTCTACGGATTTTTATAAAAGGTTCGGATTTTGTTAAAATATATACGGGTTTTTGCTACTTTTTATGATTTGTTGTTTTTTCCCTATATTCGTGTTTTGTTAAACTTTGAGCGTATAGTGTTAATGTATTACCTAATTCTCAATAATTGTGAATGGTTTCCTTGCCATCGCTCGTGTGAACCAACGACTGAAATGAAATAAAATTCATATTTTGTTTGATTATAGGTTTTAAGATCTTAAAAGAACGAAATACAGAACTATCGGCGCACTCTTTATGCACGGTGACACGCTTTTTGGCATGGCTTTTTAATATTTTCTGTTATAGAACATATGCTAAATTTAATATCAACAAAGAAAATGTATAAATTATTCTTCATTATGACTCTCCCTTCAATAATTATTGTTTCAGTCTTTCAGTTAGCGAGTCTCCGGACTTTTGTACCCAATCTGCGGAAATTTTATCTGCCATCTACGGATATTCAAAGCCGAGTGGCCGGCAGCACTGACTGAAAGTGATGAAAGCGACTGTGAAGAATTAATTTTACTTCTTGGGGCAGACTTGAAAACTGTGGAGAAGCCAGATCAGTATATAGAGAATTCTACATTGTGTGTTGAAAGCGGAACTAAAAGTTACGAGCTGAATAATGAAGAAAAACGAGCTGAAAAGTAAAGAAAAGTGAGCTGAGGAAAATAATGACGAAACTAAACTTTACAGGAAATAAATATGGAGTAAACCAAATCAATTACAGATAAAGGAATTTCGGAGAACATAGAAGAGAAAGAAGAGAAAACGCGTGGAAAGGATTAAACGACTGGTGAAGGTTCAACAGAAAAATAGTTGGAGAAAGAAATTAACAAATGCAATTTCGAGCCTAGAGATACTAAACAGATTTTAGGTAGTATTAGTAGCAGTATAGCAGGAGGCATTGAGGTCAGAGCCCAGCTGACTCACCGTCAGTATTACGCACGTATGGAAAAGCGATCAGTGTTTCCGTACTTAACTATTTGAATGGTTTAAGAGATCACACTCTATTTGTTAGCAATAGAAATGTAAAAAACATTAATTGTAATGATGCAAAAGAAAAGAGTAGCCAAGAAAGGAAAGTTTTTGAAGAATACGGGGGCAGGAAGACGAACAATATGAGATACTGTGGAATCAAAAGAAAAAGAGATGGAGAACGCAGTAAGAGGAGGACGAAGAAGAAAAAAAAAAGTTTTGGGAATGTATGAAGTAAGGCGAAATGTTGAAAGAAAGTTCGAACAGGAGCAATGGCAACGAAAAGAAGGCGAAATTTATTCAATGTCGTTACGATCAAGTTGAAATATAATTACTCAGTAAATGCACAGAATGTATTTGAAAAGAATTACCCGTTTTGACAAGAGGTTGAGGCCGTCAAGTGATGCGACGGAGCAATATGCGGACAATATTGCACGTCAACAATGGAATAAGAAGATTAATGAACGTAATTACTGGATTTTTTACTTAGCAAAGATAAAAGGGAATGAAATGGAAACAAAACATCAAGAACCAGTAGTTTTTCGCGAAAATAAAGTAGGCGAAAGTGACGGAGGAAATATGCTTGCAGAAGACTGTGTTTCAAAGCAGTTAATTTGCAAAAATAAAGGATAGATCAAGATAAGAATATGAAGAAAACTGGAACAGATACCGAGAAGGATCGGCGACGAAAAATTAATAAGCAATGACACAAATAAAAAAGAAGAGGATTTTTATGAATTACGGCGATGAAGAAAATTGGAAAAAAGCTTAAATTTGGAGAATAAAGGACAATATGTGAATATATTAAAAGGCAAATATGGAAATAAACGACGAAAGAGGATAGTTTCAAGCCAAGTGGGCACAGCAATAGTAACTAAAATGAAACACAATCAGATGTAACATACGGGGTTTGAGATATGTGCGGACAAACAGATTTTTACTCAAAATTTAGTGTTGTATCAGGAAATTCGTATGTTATAGGGATAAAAAGTATCCTGTATGTTAACCGGTAATACAAGCTATCATTACGTGCAGTTTCGTTAAAATTTGTTCATAATTTTTGGGTGATGCGCGAGCAGGCATATAAAAAAATTCAAGTTTTGCGGTTTAGGACTCTGTATCCAGGGACGGCGTTAGGGAAGGGTAAGCGTGGCAAAAGTACCCCGGGCCCGGACCTCCGAAGGGGGCCCGCCGGCGTGGGTGCCAAGCTAAATGGAAATCAAATGCAAGTTTTAAAATCTATGCCTATGATTTTGAACATTTTTGCATTAAAATTTTCTGACATGCAAAAAAGTTTAAAGCAAAGAAATTTTGTCGGGGAGGCCAGCCTGAGAACGCTTACCAGGGGCCGGCCGTACCTGTATCACAGGAAATTTTATAACTTTGCGAGATAAAAAGCATCCTTTATCCTGACCGACCACATATGCTATCACTATGTGCAATTTAGCCAAAATTCGTCAACTAGTTTGCACGTGATGTGCAAACATACAGGCCAACAGATATATACAGACAAAATTTCCAACTTTACGGTTTTGGCATCTCTATCATCAGTAATGCACATTGCAATTACTCTTATTAAAATAAATTTAATATGCAAACAAACATTCTCTACAATTCTATTTTACAATATAGATTTTCAACGCGCCATTCGCCATCTCATGCCAGCCCTTCTTCTCTGTATTCAAGTATTTTTTTTTAAATTATTATAATGCGGCTTGCTCGATGTCAGGTACGCAAATTGTTGAATGGATCAAAATATTTTAATCAATGATTTTTTAAATCTAAAAATTTGATCTACGTCGATAGTGAGTGATATTTACCAAAAGATTTGTTTAAAGTACATCTGTTAGATATTAAAAAATTGTCTAAACATTATATTTTATACTTAGTGCCTCGCATGTCAGTTTTTTTTTTTTTTTTTTTTTTTTGTGGCTCTCGTTTGTTTTCTGGACATTGGTAAATCTCTACCAGCTTGTCATGAAGGATTCAGTGATTAGAAACATGTTATGATAGAGAAACTACATAACAAAATAGCCTAGCACATATTGTAATATAATATGTTTAGAAAAGTACAGTAATTTAATTTTTATTTAGTTTTCCCAGCATTTTTTCTTAAAAGTTTACACCATTTTGGTATATTAATTTCAATGTTTTGTAATGGTTTTGAAGTTTAGGAGAAATTAAATCTCAAAATCACAATTAAAATGAGTTTTTCACAAAATGCTTTCTATATATTTAAATAGGCTATTAAAAAATTAAACACACATAACTCTTCATATTCGTGGTTAGTAGTATCCGATTCTAAAAGTAACAAATATCTATAGGAACAAAGTGTGCGTTTTATTTGTCAGCTAACAGATTATTTTCTTGTTATCCAATAATTTACTTGCGCGGCCGATCATATTCGCCCAGGACGCAAAATTTGAAAATACGTCCTAGATTTATGGAAGTATTTGGATGATTAGAATAACAAAGAATTAATGCATAATGAGAAGAAAGAATACAAAGAAAAGGTGACATGGGGGCAGGTGTTTACCGGATGAAATATGAAGGAAAATGTAATGAATAATAACAGATATATTCAAGAGATTATTGAGAAGAGGGGGCACGACATAAGAAGGAGGAAACGGAAGAAATAAGAACAAAGCATGATAAATGGGACAATTACGTCGGAGTTAAAGTTGTGAGATTTGATTCTGGTGAAAAAGCAGCAAAACACTTATTATTTGAATTCTGAAGTTAAGAAGGTTTTCAGTATTTACTGGGGACTGATTTTTTAAAGGAAAACCCAACGTGAATGTTTGCCTATTGGCTTATTCTGAATAAAAAATTGGAATTAAGAAATATTGTTGACTTGAAGTTATGTAGAATTAAAAAAAACAATTGTAAAATATTAGGCTCGTAAGTACGAGAATTGGACTGGATTGAAGCCAAATATACTGAAATGGATAGTGATATTTTGTTAGTTTTCTTTTTTGTATAATATTCAGCAAGTGAGTCGGGCACAGATAAAGTGCGTTTACCTACTACATTTGGGGAATAACTTCATACTTTGAGGACTGAGATGGACAATGATTTTTTTAGTGATATGGCTAATGTTTGGTGACGCTGTTAAAGTGACCCCACTAATTTTCATTTGAACCGTGATTTCACTCTTGTTGAGTTTTGAAAAATGATTGGTGTATGTCAATGTGTATGAACATTGAGACAAATAAACAGATGTTTGCAACATCTTATTAATTATGTCATAATTTGGGGGCAGATGAAACATTACCACTAAGCCTCAATTATTTTTATTATTAACTTACTATTATTATTATTACTATAATTATTAATAATAATATTGAATTATATAGCATTTATTTGTCATAAATATACTGAATAACTATATTAATGTTTGTAACTTGATTTGTAACATTGTTGGATTTCCTCAGATTGTAATTTTTTTAGTAAAATTGGGTAACATTGAATTGTTATATTTAAGTAACAATATTTAAAGCGATTACACACGAGCCAATTTCGGTCCCAATCTGAAGGGGTGATCAGCAGGGCAATCATATTGGGCTTTCCTCCACACATCACAATTTCGCTCCCAATTTTAGTTCAAATTATGATCTCATGACAGCTAGTTACAAGCGCTTTACAATGGCTTCTTTTATATCAAAGCAACAAAAGGCAGACAATAACCTGTACTAAGAGAAAAAGAAGATATTCGGTGAAAAATTGGATTTTATTAAGAAAATAGTTATCTTACATAAACATTTTCGAGAAGCCAAGAGCCAGAAGATTTTAAAAAATTTCTAAGAGTAGATTCTGAAATTTTTGGAGAGATAATACACTTAGTGACCCCTTATATATACAAATACCCTAAGGTTTTGAGAAATCAATTTATAATAGAGTTTATGAACACCTTAAAAATAATACTGTTCTAACTGAATCACAATTTGGTTTTCAAAAGGGTCATTCAACAGAACAAGCTATATTTGCATTCACTGACAATATTTTAGAAGGAATAAATTATGAATTAATTAACGTGGGAATTTTTTG
This sequence comes from Vandiemenella viatica, assembly GCA_031002005.1. Taxonomy (NCBI): domain Eukaryota; kingdom Metazoa; phylum Arthropoda; class Insecta; order Orthoptera; family Morabidae; genus Vandiemenella; species Vandiemenella viatica. Next base: position 186,959,517 of record CM061921.1, on the reverse strand, counting down.
TTACTTCTCTAATGCATTTGACTGTGTAGATCATAAAATTCTGATAGAGAAATTAAAGTATTATAGTATAGATGGAATTTTAATAAATGGCTTAGTTCTTACCTTCTGAATAGAAAACAGAAAGTGTTAGTGGAGAATTTTAAGGCTGCTTTAAGGGGTCCATTGTTTTCTGAGTGACAATTAATCAGATGTCGGGTACTGTACTTCAAGGTTCTCTATTGGGGACACTATTGTTTTTAATATATATAAATGATCTACCTAGTACTGCATCAAAAAACTCAAAATTTGTCCAATTTGCAGATGACACAAACATAGGAATTAAAAATACTCCAGATTTATCTACAGAATATATTTAAAATTATGTCTTTGACCTTATTAATAAATAGTTTTCAGATAATGGCTTGTCTTTAAACCTTGATAAAACTCAATATATGCAATTCAGTACTTCACACAGAATATCACCACATATAAAATTTGCAGGCCAGTCCATTCAAGAGAAATAGTGCGTGAAATTTCTAGGTTTTGCATATTGATCATAATTTAAATTAGATGGTACATGTTTCTGACTTACTAAAGCGATTGGGTGCAGCCACATTTACAATTCGCACAATTTCAGCTATAGGTGATCTCCGAATGGGGCAGCTAGTTTATTTTACTTATTTTCACTCCTTATTGTCATGTGGAATAATATTCTGGGACAATTCTACTCATAGATAAAAAGTGTTTGGAGCCCAAACGCGAGTAATAAGATTTATGTGTGGGGTTAGCAATAGAACTTCATGTAGAGAGCTGTTCAAGAAGTTAGGGATTTTAATATTGGTGGCTGAGTATATATACACATGTCCTTTGTAGTCACAAATTATACTTTGTTTGAAACAAATAGTAAAATACACAATTATGGCACTAGAAGTAAAAATGATCTTCACAAGGATTACCAGTCGTTGTCATTTGTTCAAAAAGGGGTCCAATACTCAGGGATACATGTCTTCAATAAGCTCGCAACACATATTAAATATCTAGCAGATGATAAGAAAAAATTCAGGAAAAATTTGAAAGACTTTTTAATTGACAACTTTCTACTCTGTCGAAGAATTTATTTCAAGGGTATCTACAAAATAAAGTCAGTAGTTTGGGTAATGTAGTTGGCAAAATTAATGTACCATTTATACAATGACTGTACATCTTCTGGAGTATGTATTATTTTGTTATGCAATAGTACATGCGTAAATTGACAACTTTCACATCCCACAGATCCTTTCTCTTATATAGGGATCAATGGAAAATGAATGTGTTGTATTGTAAAAGCGCCAGAGAAAGATTAGTAGTTACACTGCAATTTTTGGCAGGTAGACAAACCTATGAAGATATCAAATCGATTTCACCACAAATGCTTTCAGACATCATTCCTGAAAGATGTTGGGGTATCTACAAATGTCTAAAACTCTGCATTAAGGAAGAAAAAAAATACTGCAAGTGTTACTTCCTGGTCGAATTCCTTGTAAATTTCGGGCAAAACTTGAAATCCTTCTTCCGCATTTTGCGGTTTATATAGTTTTTGTTGTATATGCCCCACAATTGGGGTATATTCATCTAAATCTCGAAAATGTTCATCCACACCTCTTTCTATTTAGACATTTTTAACGACACACGCGACTAATGGCACGAAACGCACTCGTTCCCTGCTCCAAGCCGGCTGAGCCGAAATTGTCTCAATCGTTGCAATTGCGCTACGTACATCTCAATTTGCCCCCTATCTGCAGGGACAATCTGTAAATACAGTAGTTTGTCGGGCTCTGCCAATCTCCCGATATCGGAAGTTCCAGACCCAATTTGCCTACTTACGTGGCGATCCGCAGGGCCTCTGCCAAATTGCCCCTGCAGATTGAGACCGAAATTGGGTCGTTTGTAGCCGCCTTTAACGCTGGCCAGCACAGCTGTGCCGGTAGAAATTGTTGATTGGGCGCCTGCATTGTAGCATGCCAGACCGCGAGGCAGTGTGTGTGTCGTGCCGCTCAGAGAAGGTTGTATGGCGCAAGATAAAAAACTGTGAAGTGTATGGAAAAGTTGTTTCTATGTAACATATGTGTTTTAAAAGTTGTGTCAATAAACGGTATTACTTAAATTCAATAATATTTCAATCAGAACAGTGATTTTTCATTTCTAGACGTTGTAATAACATCTCTCAAATCACTTGACGGTTATATGCCAGAAAATAGCAATTAAAACTATCCGAGCTAAGAGCTTGCATGTGTTGAGAGAAGAGAATTGGGCCGTTCTCATCTAAACAACACGCCGCCATTCACTAACGGAGTGGTTAGCTCACAATTGGATGACCATTTCCACGAATCAGTATCTTACAGGGGCCATACATAATATAGCATTGCCTGTTGTAATTATATTTTCACTTTTTCTTTGAGTGGTTTTGTAATACTGCCACTAGTGTTTCCACCGTCATTTCGGATACCTGCCACAAAGTACCGACATGAAAAGTATCGAGTACAAAGGTATCGGTATCAAAAATAAAAGTATTCGACATCAAGAAGTATCGATAATTTTCCCGTGTCCCTAAGCCTAAATACCTACTAACGAACTCAGCGAGAGCTAGGCATGCAGGGCATGCGATTTGAATTTTTTAGTTTGTTTGAGCAGAAAACAGCAGTGCCTTGTGGCACTCTTGCTTACTCTACAAGACGCCCTAGGGGGCCACGGTGCACACCTTGGAAATCCCTGATCTAATGGATTATCTTCTCCTTCTTCATTCTCATGTCACTGATGATTTATAATTCATCTACTTTTATGGGCTGTTTTCAACGCAAAGGGCGAGATGTTGCCTTGGACCACTCCCCCTCATTTCAATACACCGTTGGCAAGCAGTTGGCAACTCATTATACACTGGAATCATTCATCAGCAAGAGTCTTGTTTGTGTAAGTGGGGTGTTTGTAATACGTGAAAGATCGGTTGGTATTTGGTTGGAAGAGGCTCACATCATATCCTTAAAAATCCTTATGACCCAGTTGTGTTTAAACGTTATGATTTTCTATCCGTGGAAGGATGTTCTGAATTAACATTATGAAACCAAACTTCATCTGCGATTTATTTATATTATTGCGTACATGTATAAACCGTATTCAATTAGAATTAAGAAGAAATGGAGCAGAATGAAGAAGTTGATATAAGGGACTTGGTACTTTTTACTAACGCGTCGATATCTGGTGACTTCTATGGTGATGTAGAATGAAGTATCATTTTTACATCTAGGCATTATTGATTAATGGGCTGTAACAATTATTAATGTTGCCGATTATCAGTAGGAATGTTATGTTAATGGACTTGAAATTACTACTGAAATCGTCAACGCGTCGTGCATGGTCGTTGTTAACATTTATTATTCTATATTTTCCGTCTCTCCGTGGCTTTATTTGCAGTATTATTTAATTGGTTTATCGCTACTGAAAATTACCATTCAATTCCAAATTGTATCAAAGAATCCCGTCTATAATGTAATTGCTAGTGTATTGACCTATTTTGTGTAATTTTAGTGCCACAATCGTCGACAAAATTTCAAACTGTTTTTTTGGACGACTGACGTTTCTAATCGTTTCCCTTTTCTGATTGAAAAATTCCTATATTTCATCCTTTAAGGACTGTATTTGGTTTATCATACATCTTTTATTCGCCTTCAGTATTTTATACTTATAACACAGTAGTAATTAGGTAAAATTTAGACGTATTCAAATGTAGAAATGGTCTATAGCTGGAACTTCTTTTTACTAGAACACTAGAGGGTTCTCTCCGCTTGCCGACCTCTTTGACTACACCGCCGTTGCAAATATAATGCTGTTAAGCGTCAAGTTCCAGGGCATCCGCTTGCCCTTAGGATTGGAAATTGCCCTAGATGCGGATGAATCGGAAATGATCATCGGTATGGGGATGCAGAAGGCAACGGGAAGCCACTGCTTTAAAGACCCATAGGGTATCTCGCAACCATGTAATCCTCTCAAATTACATATAACACGCCAGGTCTTACTGGGTAAAATATACGCTTAAACTGAAGAATTAATCCAATGTGAAGAGGGGGGAAAATCTAATAATCATGGGTGATTGGAATGCGGTAGTGGGAGAAGAAAAAAAATGAGGAATACTTTAAGACGTTTTGGTCTAGAAGAAATAAATGAGCGAGGAAACAGGTTGTTAGCATTTTATGAAAACGTAAACTAGTAGTGGCGAACACATTATATTTTATGAATCATGCACGAAGGATATACACATGGAAACGTCCAGGGCATACAGATAGATATCAGCTAGATTAATTCATGATAAAACATAGATTCAAGGATTAAATTCTAGACTGTAAAACATACACAGGAGCAGACATAGACTCTGACCATAATCTGATAATTATGTGCAGGCTGAAATTCAAAAGAATAAAAAGCAATACAAGCAGAACAGACTGGAAATGAATAAATTGAAACAACCTAACAAGATAGAAAAATTTGCAGAAATGGTAGACGTGGGTCCAAGAAGTAACTCTGAAAGAAAATCAACTGAGAAAGAATGGAATGCATTCAAGAGAGAAAAAATGAAAGCCGGTAGGACCACAGAAGAAATTTTGGGGCTGGTGGATCAGAGAAGAAGGCACAAAAATGCTCAACGGAGAGATCAATACAGACAATTTACAAATAAAATAAATAGGAAATGCAAAGAAGCAAAAAATAAATAATTTACTGCAAGAAAAGTGTGAAGAAGTAGAAAAGGAAATAGTCGTAGGGAAAGTTGATGTGGCATACAGGATGTTTAAAGGAACCATCCCGGCATTCGCCTGGAGTGATTTGGGGAAACCATGGAAAACCCCAATCTGATGGCCGGACGGGGATTCGAACCCGCGTCCTCCCGAATGCGAGGCCACAGTTAACCGATGGAAGTAATACATTCAGGCAAATACCGGGATGCTTCCTTCAACAGGCCATGGCCGAATTCATTCCCATTCCTTGCCCCCCATCCTTTCCCGTCTCTAAAGACCTCGGTGTTAGAGAGACATTAAGCAGATTACAAAAAGGTAATACATTGAGAAACTGTATGATGAGGATGACTTGAACAACAGCGTATTGGAAAAGGAAAGGATTGTAGCAGGCCGTTTTAATAATTGCATGGTATTTTGGGAATAATAAAATATAAATAATGATAATGTATTAGCGGCGACATGCGCGGGTAGCGAGGCACAGGCAAGCGCCCAGCGTAGTAAGTCGCAAGGTTCGTCAGCAAGAAATCCAGGTCGGCGAGCAATAGCTATGGAAGCTAGGCTCGTGGAGGAGATTCCAGAAATGCTAGCTGTCAGGTTATTGCCCGTAGAACGGAGACAGGCTACGCAACTGTTGAGATATAAGCGCGGGTTCACCGAGGCTCGGGGAAGTCGGAGGCGAGTCAGACTACGCAGTCGCTATGCTGTTCTGAAGAGTATCGGGAATCGAAGACCAGCCGCCCTCACTAGCCAGCCAGTTAGCCGCCGAAACCATTGTAAGTCCATCATTCTTTCATATTGGCAAATTGCTTGGAATCTTGCTCGTGGCAGTCGGATAAATGTAACAGCCTGCCTAGGAGAGAATAAACTGTCTATGCACTTAGCCTCTTTCCTTGAAGTCAAGCCCGAGATATTAAGATCAAAGTAAATAGACTATTAAGCTAGCCAAAGCTGAGACCGGAGTACCAGCGACGGGAGGAGTAGCCATATTCGCCACCAAGTAAGTACCTGGCTAACGCCCACAGTGACCAACATAACTTATCCATCCTGACGCATAAACAACGGGTTAAAATAACCTAGAAACTACCCGTTACACGATGTCGACATTGATGACTTAAGATATCCTGTTTTGAGGATAGAATATGATAGAGCTTTGAATGACCTGAAATCAAGTAAGGCAGTTGGATTTGTTGAGGTTCCTGCAGAACTTCTTATATCCATAGGACAAGGAGGAATCCAAAGGTTATTCAACCTGGTATCAAAAAGTTATGAAACAGGAGATATTCAACTGATTCTAGCAAATAAACCTCCAAAGAAAGCACAAGCTGAAAAATGTGAGAATTATCGTATGATAAGTCTAACATCACATGCTTCAAAATTACTGAGCGGAAAAATATACAGAAGAATGGAAAGGATGGAGAAGAGATAGTAGGTGAAGATTTGTTTGCTTTAAGATTTTTACTTGAAGGGCGGATCAAGAAAAACGAAGATACTTTTATGGCGTTTCTTGGTTTAGAAAAAGAATTTAATAATCTTAGGTGGGACAAGTTGTTCAAAATACTAAAGAAGTCTAAAATATCGAGATAGAAGAATAGTTTTTGAACTGCATAATATTGAAGTGGCTATAAAGCAGAGTATCATGATTTACATGCATCAGCTAAGAAGGGTGTGAGACAAGGTTGTAGTCTATCCTCGTTAATATTGATGTTGTATGTAGAGGAAGCATTAAAGGAAGTTAAAGAAACATTTGAATGTGTCATAAATGTTCAAGGAGAAAAATATCAATTTGCTGATGACATTGTCTTATTAGCAGAACAGACAGGATATTGAGAAGTTTTTTGAATATCATGAACAAAATACTGAAGTAAGATTTTGTGATAAATATAAACCTATGCAAGACAAAAGTGATGAAATATAGCAGAAATGATAGATAGTAGATTAAATATAAAAATAAGATCGAATGCGACAGAAGAAGTAAGTAAATTCTGCTACCTGAGAAGTAAAATTGCAACTGATGGCCGAAGCAGGAATGATGTTAAAAGCAGAATAGCACCAGCAAAAAGAGCCTCCATGAAAAGAGAACTCTTTTAATTTTAAATATTGATGTAAGACTTAAAAAGAACTTTTTAAAACTCTATGTGTAGAACACAGCTCTTTAAACTAGCGAAGCATATACTTCACTAATACCAGAAGTATTGAAATATGGTGCTATAGCAGGATGCTGAAAATTAGGTGGACAGTTAAAGTACGAAATGAACGAGTTTTGGAAATGATGGGTGAGGAAAGAATTTTGTAGAAGAGTCTTTACAGAAAGACGAGACAGGATGGTAGGTCATATCTTGAGACATGTAGAGTTGGTTAATTTGTTAGTGGAGGAAACAGTCGAAGCTAAGAACTATAGAAAAAGACAGAGATTAGAATATATGAAGGAGATAATTGATTATGTGGTTTGCAAGGGGTATTTTGAGATAAAGAGATTGGAGCAAGATGGGAAGGGAAGGAGGATTGCATCAAATCAGTAGAGAGACTGACGACGGCAAAAAAAAAGATATAAATAGCATGAATGAAAAATTAATAATCGTATTTTAAAATATAGAAAGAGGCAGTCAACACAATAATATCAACAACAAAAAAAGATATAGATAAATACGTTTTAGAAAAAAAGGAACAAGTAGCGGCTATTTATGGGCCCTGCTTGATGACGCTGTGACGTCACCAGCTAGATAGTCTGGCACTATGACTTAACTGTGGTCGGACAACCTAGGAAAACTAAATCTTGTTCGTTGAGATTGAGTAGTAGACTTAATTTCCTGGTTTTTGTGTACATGTGCCCATAAGGCTGAGGTGGTATGCTGAGTTCCTTTAGATTTGTTTGTCAATGGTGGTAAGTCTGACTGCAGTTGGTGGCCGCTTAGCCGAGAAAGCATAAAGAGACTCTCTAACATGGAACTGCTCTCAGTGTGGACCATAGAGCAAATAAAAGAGAGGAGATGACGCAAAAGACCTTCACCACGCAATGAAGTGAAGCTGGGAAGAGCGGGAGGGGAGGTTGCCATGTTGGATTTTCCCCCCCAAAAAAGGGGAATATGCACACACACCTCAAGGGTATTCTACGATAACCTTGTCGCCGTAATTTGATGATGGATAATTATCTAACTTGACGAGACAAGTTAAAAATTAAAAATAAAATATGTTGATATCCTGCTTAGTATTCGAGATATAATGTCTCAAGAGCGAGGTGTTTTGGGTTGAAACAAAGAAGAAAAACTTCGCCAAAGTCAAATTTGATAATGGAATCTCATGTAACACGACGAGAGAAATCGAAAATAAAGAATAAAATTTTTCTATACCTTGCTTAATTTTCGAAATACACTGTTTACAAATTGAGGTGGTTAGGATGGGATGCGGCCTGGACCAACAAATAATTTTGCCAAAGTCACAATGAACTACACGCTGGACATGCAGACTGGCTGTTTTATTTTTTTACTACCGCTCGTGGTTAGGTTGAAACGAGGCCTGGACCGGAATAAAAACGTTACCAAAGACACAAGGAACTATAACTAATTTTTGATTGTCAATATCTCGAGAACTAAGGGAAATGTCAAAAAATCTTATTGATTTTTGATTTGCCTCATCGAGTTACATTAGAATCAAGCATCAAATGGCAGCCCCACGGTTATGATAGTGCTGCCCACCTCAACACATTAAATTCATCGCGAACTACATTTTGAGCTGCAACATTGCCAGCATCAGGATTACAGTACTTGTTCCCGTAGCATAAATTATCACAGTTAATTTCATCATATAACTTCAGTACGAATTTCAATTGGACTAACACACGCGAAATAATAGATTCACTGTATCGCGATGTAAACTTGACCTGAAACTTATATGTGTAGTGGGAATTTGTGGGAGTGAGCCCACACAAAAGAACTGCCAGTCATCTGACCACGCCCCATCTATTGTGTGGGCTCACTCCCGCATCCATAAGAACCTGTACTAACCTAACATTTACCTGCCTTCCCCACCCCACTAACCACAGTATCAGCTGACTCCTCCCTTCCCCTCTTCTCCAACTGGGCGGTCTTGTATGAAGCCACGCCACCTCCTCTCCAATTGGGCGGTCATGTTGTATGCTAATTACGCCACTTGAGCGACCACCTGCGCCCACTAACCTAATTAGTGACGCATGACTGCATCCATTGTGTGGTCTCACGACCCCAATAATAAGAGCGTGCACTAACCTAATTAATAACACATGACTGCACCCATTGTGTGGGTTCATGACCCCATCCATAAGAACCTGTACTAACCTAACCTTCACCTGCCTTCCCTACCCCACTAACCACAGTTTCAGCAGCCTCCTCCCCCTCCCATCCTCCCTTCTCCAAATGGGCAGCCATGTATGAAGCCACTGCCTTCACTCACGCACACATCGACCAGCCCTTTGTGGGGCAAGCAGATGTTCTGACACAATGGCATTATGTGGTTCAGGTTCCAACGAATGCTACAGCAGGCTTATCCACACCGCCTAGCTCTGATGTTATAAATATTTTTACTATAAATAAATAATATCGTTTTTACCATAAATAAATAATAGGGTATTAATTAAACGCTGTTTTCTGATTATTTTTAGCACTACCCACCTATTGTAAAGCACTTGTATACAGTTATTACAGAAAAAATACTCTCGTCATTAACTAGTCAGATATTATTATAAGTAAAAGGAATTGCTTAAAATCAATGTTTAAATTCATGTATTTCCAGGATTTAATTGCAAGTATTCAATTAATTTAAAAAATTTACAACACATACACATGAAAGAAAAAAATTTATCATTGCTAGATGGGCTGGCTTTCCAGTAAGAAGTCTCCACTTCGATTCAATATGCGGACAGAAATTAAATACTAAATAAAATAGACTTGTAATATACCAATTAACACGTACATTAAACGCCGAGTAAAATACGATTTGCACCAAATTTATATCATAATTCGTTCGCGTGATATGAATTGTACAAATTAATGCTTCTAAACACAGTAGAAATCTCCCGTCTTATTCATACCGCCACGTTCCGGCCTGCGGGGCCCGCCTTTGTCTGGTTCACGACAGAATAACACGTGGATCGAATATAATTTCAACCTAATATATAACACGCCATTTCTTCTCAGCCATTCATCGTACAAGAAAACTAAAAATATGCCTGTACTCAGTATAACAAACTGTTTCAAGATATATAATCATATACCCGAAAAATGGCGCTTACCGTTAGTTATTAAAACATTTTGACGGTCAGTCAGGCTTTGTTCTATCCGCGACTCGGCGGGGCATAATGCCTTATTGGGCCCATAAGAGCCCTTTTTAAGAATCTCGACGCTTGAGCGAGACGTTTTAATATTCAGTCGGCATAACAAAATATAGGAGTATCAGTACTCTCAACCCTTCACCCCAATGCTCACGGCTTTAATGGTGACTACCGCAGACTCGCATTTCCCGAATAAAAAGATGCTTCAGGCGAGCGAGTGTTCTTCCACTCGCCATAATTCACTCGTCTCGTATTGTGAATAGTCGCCCGTTTGTTTAACCTGAAATTAAAACCACTGAAACGTTCAGACTTACATCGCATTAAACAAGCTGTGCCAGAAATGAGCGTAGGCTTAGGGGGCGTCCATAAATTACGTGAGGTGAAATAGCGGGGTCCGGCGAAATCTCACCAAGGGGGAGGGCGGGGGTCAACGGAAATCTCACGTGAGGTTTTGGAAAGTTTTTTGAACTGTAGAGCTAAAAAAAAGTCTACAAATCACGGGAAAGTCGATTCTAGAGGGGTATTTCGTCGAAAAGTGGGGGTGTAACCGGATTTGGAAGGGTGAGACCTAGTAAAAAAAAAGGTCTCAAAAAGTTGCGAGGGCGATTTCTGGGGGGGGGGGTCTCACGGACCAGATCTCACCAGAGGGGGGAGGGGGCTCGGACCAGATCTCACGAAGTCTCACCAGAAAGGGGAGTGGTCCCGACAATCAGGAAAAATACCTCACATAATTTATGGATGCCTCCTTACAAGCCTTTCTGAAAATCCCAGTTAAGATGTATTGTTTTTTTCATTATTTATTTCCCGTTGCGGTTATATGTAGCACTAAATAACAAGTCCTTCCAGGTTCATTCGTCTCGTATTGTGAATAGTCGACTGTTTGTTTAACCTGGAATAAAAACCACGAAAGCGTTCAGACGTACATGGCATTAAACAAGCTGTGCCAGAAATGAATGTCGGCTTACAAGCCTTTCTGAAAATCCCAGTTAAGATGTATTGTCTTTTTTTTTCATTATTTATTTCCCGTTGCGGTTATGTGTACCACTAGATAACAAGTCCTTCATGGTTTATTCGTCTCAAGACTCAGATTTTTCTGTGTAGTGAAAATATGCACAACACATCGTAATATTCATTGTTGTACTGTTTTTTCATTATTTATTTCCCTCTGCAGTTATGTGGGTAAGAGTGTTATGAGACGAATTTCAATGTATGCCCCGTGCAATTGACGAATCACTATCAAATAGTAGTGTCCTCCCTTACTCCGTACGAGCTTGGGGAAAATCAGGCACCCAACTAACCCCCGTTTCGACTGGCTGACACTGTATGGTATCTCAGAGTCTATCTATTGTTCTGACGTATGTGTTTTTTAACGTTAGACTCATGTTTCGGCGTGAGACTCGGTGTTTCGTGAAACTGAAAAGTATAAGTTTTATTTAGCTGAATTTATACAGTGTATATAAGCACAGTGCTCAACAAACTTCTCAGAAAACTCACAGGCTAGCAATGTTTTTTCAGTAATACCACGGAAGAATAAATCCTATGGAAATTCTGCAGCAAGAATATCCAGAAAATTTTAAGTCGAGAAACATTCTTTTCTAAGCTTGCGCTCTTTTCATCTATTGTCAGCGATCGATCACATGTTTGATTTTCCATGGTTTCCTGAAATCACTCCAGCCGAAATTGCCCACCTATCACCAAACACTCTGATCTATTGACGTCGACGTCGATGAGCAGTAAAGGTAAAAAAGTTAAGGAGGTATACTAATCCCAGTATTGGTGATAGTATGGACAGTTCCTAAACAAAGCTGCATGAAATCACCGCTTTAATATTCAAAATATCAAGAATGTTACAGTCTCTAGCAATAGTGTTTGAAACCTCAAGCCAAAACACACAGTCAGAGACAAGTCTGTACATAGACACAGGTGTACATAGACAGGCAGATCTCCTTGGAAATTTTTTTTTTTTTATGAGTGTATGTTCTGGGAAGTATACGAAGGAACTCGTCCATGAATTGGCTTTTCCAACCCCAAACGCATACCTTGGAGGTCACATCCATTGGCGCCAATTACACAACAAATTACCTGGGTCAAAAATTTCCCTCGTATATTGCATAAGGATGTCAGTATGTAAGATTTCTACTCCGAAACACACAGTGGGGTGGGGAATGCAGGTTAAGGTTAGGTTAGTACAGGATACTATGGATGCGGGAGTGATCCTACACAATGGGTGCAGTCATGCGTCACTAATTAGATTAGTACACGCTCTTATGGATGCGGGAGTGAGCCCACACAATAGGGTGGCGTGGTCGGATGATTGACAGTTCTTTTGTTTGGGCTCACTCCCGCAATTCCCCACTACTTATGTGTTTCATATTAACAGTGATAGTGAATTTCCGTAGTCTTACTCAGAAAATATTGTAATAGTAGTAGATAGGCCTGCATAAATTCGCCAGCAGCATCAGTGAATTTATCTTATTACCATACATCAAACGTCGGAAGCTTAAATTAGACTTTCAACACCCGTTTAGTATAGAATAACGATAGCTTATTATGTGCAAAATGTAAAAAATATGACGTGCTGGTTGTCTACGCTACACCAGCAAATTTTTGAGAGTAACGCCATCCTATTGAGAACTACGAATTATTATTATTTATTTTTTAACAGGCATTCTAAATCTATAATGTTAGGACCTATCCTATCTGATCTGTTTATGCAACCGTATGCAACGCAAGCTGACATTATAAAAGCATTGAAATATTAGTAAATGAAATATTGAGGTAAGCAAACAAAATACTAAAGCGCGACATTTTGGGAAAAGTAAAATGCGCATTAGGATCCAGGAGTTTACTGGAGGCTTCACAATTTTAGCGGTATTTCGTCTCCTCTCTTTTCCTTCCTCCATGATGTGGACGGGTCATTTTGTTTAGTTGTGATCTCAGTGTGTCGTGCACATGGAGGAAGGAATTATATGGAGGAGAAGTGACGTTAAATCGGTGAAGCAAGCACTAAACTCTCCCGCATGGTGGCAGCGACCATATGGCGCTTCCCAACAATTAAGGTGTTCACATTGTGGTAGATGCAGTGATTATTTCATTTAGTATTGTGTATAAGTGTTTAAAAATGCCAGCTTGTGTTGCGTACGGTTGCACAAATAGTCCAGACAGGAAAGAACCTGGAATATCATTTCATAAGTAAGTTGAATTGTAATTATCGTTGTTGAAGTGAGCGGTAGACACCGCAAACTTTGCAGCACGTCTATAAATATTTAGTCATAGCTCTCAATGGGATGACTTTTTTCTCAAATTTTTCTTGGTGTAGTGTAGAAAATCAGCAAACTTGCTATTTTGCACATAATAGACTAGCATTATTTTTTAACGAGTGTTTAAAATGAGATTTAAAGGGGCGTGTTTTACTTCGCGATTCAGTGAATTTACTATTACGATTTCTTTCGTCACGTTGCTGATTATACTGACAATGGATGATGAAATTAACTGTTATGTGAGAAGCTGTGAGTTTTATTAATTTTTTAAATAGCTATTTCAGGCCATTGACTTAGGTTATTTTTAAAGCTTCATATAAGACTTGTTTCTGTTTGTAAATACGTCTATACCTATTTTTACCGATTTTGAAATCTTTCTCATCTATTTATGTCGAAACAGGTTCATGCAGAAATAAAAATGGGCTTCATAAATAAAGAAGTTATTGGCCTTTGAACAAAATCAATTTGGGGAATGTGTTTCTAATTTAGTCTTTTTTTTTTGTACAACATTCTCCCTCCCCCCCCCCCCCCCCCGTATCTAAATCTAACTGAGAGATAATTTTTTTACAATTGTCCTAATAAGTAGGGCTGTGAAATTAGACAACACATCTTGATCAAGAGAATGTTCATTAAGGTGACTGAATAAACATTTTATTTCTGGTACCAGCCTACAAAATGTCTGGGTTGCTCATCCCTAGAGTGGGTCCTCTTACTTTTTTTCTGGTCTAGGACACATTTCAGACTAACCACAAGTGGTAGTAATAAAACTGAAATATCCATTCTGCATGTCAACCATGTAATCATTGTGGCTTTGACAGAATTAATTTTTGTCCAGCCTGCATCCAAACCTAAACCCCTCAATTTGGATGTTGTATATCCCCCAAACTAAGCAAGATATCGAAAACATTTATTCCTTATTATCGAGTTTTTTCGTCGTGTTACATAAGAATCCATCATTAAATTTGACTTTTGCGAAATTTTTCTTCTGCATTTCAACTCAAGACACCTCACTTTTGAGACAGTATATCTCGAGAACTAGGTGAAATATCGAAAAATTTTACTCTTTATTTTTTATTTGTCTCGTCTTTTTAAATAAAAATTCATCATAAAATTTGACTTTGAATAATTTTTTCTTCTGAATTTCAACCAAAACCATTTCACATTTGAGACAGAATATCTCGAAAACTAAGCAGGATATCAAAAAATTTTATTCTTCATTTTTTATTTGTCTCATCGAGTTACATAATAATCCATCACCAGATTGCGGCGTCACGTTTATCCTAGAGTCCCCTTGAGGTGTTTGTACATATTCCCCGTGTTTGCTGGGAAGCGTTCAAGCCCCCACCACTCCGGCCATGCCTCCCCACTCCTCCGCCGGCCTGCTTCACTCCCATGCGTGGTAAAGGTCTCTTGCGTCGTCTCCATATAATTCCTTCCTCCATGGTCGTGCAGTTTTTGCAAAGTTCTCCAGTAATGAAACTGTGCCATTACAAAAGTGCCACGTTTGGTGTCTGGAAGACACCAAGGTCGTAACTCAGCTATACATGAAGTATACCAATTTGTTCTCTTTCTGTCTTGTTTAATAATGCTATCTCATATAATTAAGTGTTTTTACGAATAAAATGTATGTTCTTGTGAAGGGTGAAGATAATTCATGAAGTCGATAAAAGACAGAATAAGATTAAACTTCCTTCAAAGTAGTATGTTGAATAATAAGGCTGTTCTTTGAAGAAGAAGTTAGCACTTGTTTAGTATTTGTGAAGATTAGACTTGTTCATGTTGAAGTTCGAATGTGGAACATTTTAAAATACCAGATTCTATTGTGATGTGCTGAAATTTCGTAATAATAAACAATAACCAATCATCGGTAAATGAAATCCGTTAAATGGTAGGCCCTACGGACACATGGAACAAAATAAAGTAATGAAGGGGGGGGGGGGGGACAATAAAAAAAAAGTAGGGAAAAGAACGCGGGAAGTTACATTTGTTTCTCCATACTATATTTTCATTTATTTCGTAATCTCCAGGTGCACGATACATTCATAACCCGTCAATTTTCATTTATTTTCTTGGACTATACTGAGCATTTTTCCTCGGAATAAACTGCTATTATTTTGAATAATATTTCGGGTGAATCGGGGGCAGGTGGGTAAAGGGTGGGACTACCAGGACTCAGGGCTCTCATACTGACAAGAGAAAGATACATATCGTGAAAATTCCGTCAGCGCAATAAGATAAGATAAGATATTTATTGATTCATTTATTCAATTTATAGTAAAGGTGTACCTTTGAAATTGGATAAGTCATTTTGATGATTAGATGCTATATATAATAACATGAGATGATGGGACTTCTACAGATGATTGATAATACAATGACAAAACAAGTATAGGCCTACATGAAGAGAATTTAACAATGCAATAGTAGATGAAAACATTTTTTTATGAGTCCATATATTCACTAACAGAGTAAAAATTGTTCCTCACTAGAAATGCCTTTAGTTTTATTTTGAACGAGCTACAGGAAGCATTTTTTACTTCTTCTGGTATTTTATTATAGAGTGTTATTACTGATTTTTAAATAACTTTTTTGATATGTAGTAGTCCTGCAAAACATTTTGTGGATGTCTGAATGTCCTCTAATGAGGTAATTATGTACCATATCATTTTTTATTAGTTTGTTGTTTCTGAGGAGGTCCTCTCTTGTGAAAAGAACTGTTTCAAAGATGTACAAACATGGAACATGAAATGTGTTCTACACGATTTTAATCTTTTTAGGCGACATATAAATCTGACTACTCTTTTCTGCATCCTATGTCAATGCTTTGTGATGAGATACCCCAGAAAATAATTTCATATCAGACCAGTGAGTGGAAATGAGCATATGAATACAAGTGATATTAAGGATTCTTAGTCCGTAACACACTGTAGACAGTCTTTTGCTTATGTGTACATCCCATTTCATGTTCTTCTATCGTAATCTCACGGCGTCCAGGGGACCTACAATTGTGGAATACGAACCAGGGAACGTTGGCGCGTACTTCACATTACACAGCAAGCTGTGCTTGATGTGATGGTCGCGTTAAGGAAATTTGAGAATCTCAGCCGAGACCGGGATTCAAACCGGAGACCTTTTGATCTCCAGTCAGGCGCCTTAACCATTGAGCCATCAGACCGCTCGGTTTTGGCCTCTGTATCTTGGATGAAATATGTTACTAATCGGAAAATAAAATATCCTAAATGTTAATTGATTATATAAGCTATCTCTGTGTGAAATTTCGCTGAAATCCATTAATTATTATTTTATATAAGGCGCCCACACATAAAGGTGCTAAAACTTATGATTTTGTTGTGTGTATCAACAAGAACTATGAAACTGATGTAGATAAAAGTATCCTATGCGTTAACTGCTGACATTAACTATGACTATGCGAAGTTCCGTTGAAAAGTGTTCATCTGTTTTTGAGAGATGCACGCAAAGTTACAAAAATTTCAAAATTAGTGGTTTTGGCCCCTGTTTAATAGGTAACTTTGTAATTTAGCGGGATAACAAATATGCTATATTCTGACTCATATGCAGATTCCTTTAGTTTTGGCATAATGCTCAGACAAAAATGTATTCATTTGTCCTCTCTCTTCAGAAGTGTATATTACAAATACTCTTTCTGAACTAAATTTGATGTATAGACACAACTTTTATACAATTTTAATAAACAGTATAGATTACAAGATAGAATAATCTATGGCTGATCCTGGTAACCACCCATTTAAAAAGAGATCATCTAACAATGTTATGACTCAGGAAATGAAAGACTATGGAAAAAGGAGTTTTATGGACATCAACAAAAAGTACCGGTACTAGTTAAGACAAAAATGATTATATATAATAGTGACAAGGGGAAAATACAGTAATATCTTATATGCATGAAAATGGAGAATGTTAAAATTTAAATGCAAACTGTCAAAACTTCAACAATTTGTTAGAACACAAATACTATCTACAGACAATGGGACATCCATAAACATATGTGATTCACCTATCAATTGTTTCTTGTGTAAAATAATGGTTCAGATGAAAAATGTATATGCATGTAGCCATGTAGGGGCATTATATTTTATTAACAGAGTTTAAAGACAGAAAAATTGAGGCAATTTAGTAATGAAGAGAATATTTAATATTTGTCCAATAAACGCTCCAGCTATATCTTCCAGAAACATCAGTGGGAGAAACTCTTGAGGCGGTATAATATTCAAAACTGTTAAAGTGAAGCTGCAAATGACGTTTTTGGTAAAAAGTTAAAAACAGGCAGCATGTTTGTATATATGGGGTGATGAAAACACAAAAGCTATTTAAAGAAGAACAAGCTTCATGTTCGAAATGGCTGCAGAAGAATAATGAAGAAAAACAGACAGTTCTATTTTTGAAAAATAAAATTTGTGAAAAATAGTGTGAAATTCTCATTAGAAAACATGGCCAAATAAAATATGATATTCATGGTAAAGAAAAGATAGCCTGTCAGATAATTCAACAACTAATTACAGAAGAGACAGATGTTGCAAGAAGAGAAACTAAAAGAATGGATTGATGGATAAATTTTGTAAAAACAGTGGGTTAGGTAAGAACAAAATTGAGGCAATTGATTTTGTGGGGAACAATAACATGAATTCACTTAACTAGTATATGACTGAAGAAAGCAATCAAAAACAGGAAAGCTGTAGGGTGGATAGGTTCAAAATTCATCTTCTTAAAATAAGGAGAGAGATCTTGGAGTGGAGATTGCTATATATAGTAAGTAAAAGCTACAAAAAATCAGAATGATCAGTTAAAAAAAATTGAAAGACTGTACTGATATATGATAGCTGTAGTCCTTATACAAGAACAAAGTTGCATCTGGACTCTGGAGTAAATGACTGACATTGCGTAAGGGTTTTCTGTTACAGAAAGAAGAGAATGAAACATAACCATAGTGTTCTCGTACACATTCAGAAGGCCTTTTTTACTGCAAAATGAGGAAAGCTAAAGAAGTGCCACACACTGTGACATTTATTATCTATGAGCACGAGAGACATGGAGGAAGGAATATCCTTCCTCCATGACGAGAGGCTACTTACAGAGGCCTTGTAATAGTGCAGTTTTTATTATATTATGCAACATTAATTTTTTTAATCAATTAAATTTTGTTTATATTCTGTGGAGACGGATTTGCAGCCGCGACAGAATGCAGTTATCGTGAGAATTTATATGTACAAGAATTAGGCTATTGCAGTAAGATATGTTTTAATTGGCCATGGTTGTATTTTTTGAGGGAAGTTTTACAAGTGCAGCGAAGAGGTGGTGAAAGGGACAGTCAGTGGCGGCAGTTTTAGTAAAGAATGCTTGGCCGATTCGGAATTTATGACGGGCAATAAAACCTCCAATACGACCTTTTAGAGACAGTGCGTGTTTTATGCATATTCTCAGAAAAACATTTCCAGACATTTTTTCTCAGACGCCAAGTGTCTGCAGAGGCAACGCAAATGGCGATCCAATCAGACAGGAACCGAGTGTACAATTTAAACATTCATCCCCAGAAGTGGGTCGGCGAATGAGCAGCCAGACATTGTTTAATTTTACGAATGAAAGCTTCGGCGACAATCGCTAGCAGCCAGGGGCGTAGCTACTATGGGGCTAGGCTGTGCAGTGCACCGGGGCCCCTACGCTCAGGGGGCCCCAAACGCAACTCAGGGGCCTCTAGCCTCGGCTCAGGAGGCCCCTACCAGCAACAAAAAGCAAAAAAAAAGGTTGCCAATCTGGCACGAGGGCCCGAAATAAATTATTTGCACCGGAGCCCTTGCTGACCTGCTAGCAGCGAGGGTGAACATTGTCGATGAAACTGATTCCCTCGTGCTTCCGCTAAATTGTTAATATTTGATTCTATGTGCTGACGAATCCTTAAAGAGAACACCACATTACGAGAGGAGGAGTGGAGCTCGGGGTATCAGCTTCGGTTGAGAATATTCAATTCGTGAAACTCGCCTACAGCGTGTGTTTACTAAAATGCCCCACCATCTGGTGACAAGACGGAACGATCCGTTATTCTTAGCTGGAGCTGGTACCTGCGAGACGGACCATTGTACAATTGTGGCATAAAAGACAAAGGAAACAAGGAAGAAGGGGGAAAGAGGTATCAATCAAATATATATATTTTTTTATGGGAGGATGCTTCTCAATAACGTTGTAAACTTGTGAGAAACCAGCGAAGAATGCTTTACTTATAAGGCTTGAAATTCCAAGCAGCAATACATTTTACGTTTGTTACCTGTTATAATGATTTTTGGTGTGAAGCATTGTTATGCTGAAATTTGTTTTGCCATTCCTACACAGGAGGGGCTGGGTGCATCACCCCTTTTTCCCAGTGAGTGCAGAGCTGAGGTAATAAGTTCAGCTAACAACAGGATTGTACTGAATTATGTTCTGAAGTTTTAGAATGTGAAAACATTCTGATTTATATTATTTCTGACAACTCAATGATTCTCTGTCACAAGAAGACAAGAATGTGAATGGCATAAAACACACCAATTAAACATTGTAACAAGGATTAAATAGCATTTTTAAGCTTACATCATAAACAAAGTCTACTGGAAATTTTACTCTGAATTTTAATACTCACCTGTACATACACTTTTTGTGTTAGAGGAAACTTGGTACAGTGTCACAAAACTAAAAAAACAATGCCAGCCTTGGGCTAATGAGTGCAAGCAGATTAAATCTTTATTAATCCAGTTAGTCAATTAGATAAATCATTATGATGATATGATGCACATTGTAAATCACATTTGCATTCTTCCAGCTAACTAATAGCCATCTGACCATAATAAATTCAACATCTCTTGCCCAGAAAAAGTGTCTGAACAATTACCATCTGAGCTGTGAGATTAAAATTTAAAATCCTGTGGGCACTAATAACACAGTTTTGTTGTGTATTCTTCATACAAATTTCCTGTTCACTGATAAATACATAGGATGATATCCAAAATAAATTTTTAAAAGCCAGAATAAAAAAATGTAAAAAACAAAGTTACTATCCTTGAGCTCATATGATAAGGTTATGAAATGTGGGACATCACATACTATTTTCATAAACAGTAAGCTTTATGACTGATTCCCCTTAATTAGCAAGAGTTTATTACATTTTTCACCAAAAATATGGAAATTTATCCAACAAATTTATCTTTGAACTCTACTATAAATTTCACAAATCGATAACCATTAAACAATTAAATGGATGGACTTAATGAAACTCCAAATTGTATTAATACATTTTATATGTTAATATGTCAGTTTTCCCACAGTTAGCATATTAATTAGTGATGCAGCTATATCCCAGCCATTATCTGAGTATGAATTCAACATGTCAGCTTTGCTTGCAGTGGTCATTTGTTTAACAAATAAAGTAAGTAAAGATACAGAGCTGTCACCCATCTTTGCTATTGTTCCCACAAGAAAAACTACTTCCTTAACTTCTTTAATTCTCAGAAAAATACTCAATAACACAACTTCACCTGGGCTTAGTCCCACACACACATTTCACTTTCCTTGATGTGATAACTGGAAGCTTACATACACAACTCTGCCCACAAAAATATCTCCACCTAACATTATCAAAAGCTTTTCCTAAATCAACAAACACCATAAAAGTATCTTTGTTCTTGATCCGCCTTTCCAGTATTAATCTTAAAGCCAGAATCGCTTCCCTTATACTGCATTTTTTCCTGAACCCAAAATGATCTTCACCTACTATCCTTTCCATTCTTCTGGTCAGTAATTTTGAAGTATGTGATTTTAGACTAATGGTGCGATAATTCTTGTCCTCAAAACAGGATCATAAACGTCGACATCGCCTTCCTTTTCCATTACACTATTATTCAAGTCATCCCCAACATACCATTTCTCAATGTATTCCTTCCATCAGTTAGCTCTATTGTCTGAGCTTAAAAGAGGTTTCCCACTGGCAGCTTTAATGTTTATACCTCTTTTCTTGATTTTTCCAAACTTCTGTTTGATCTTCCTTTATGCAACATCTACTTTACCTACGATCATTTCCTTTTCTACTTCTTCACACTTTTATTGCACCCATTTTTTTTTTGTCTTGTGCTTTTTGCATTTCCTTTTTATTTTATTTCTACATTGCCTGTATTGCTCTCTTCATGCTTCATCCTGAACATTTTTGTGCCTTCTCCTCTGATCCATCAGCTCCAAAATTTCTTCTGTTATCCAAGGTTTTCGGGTGGCTTGTTCCCTAAAGGCTAATGTTTCTTTACCAGCTTTCAATATTTGTCTCTTTAATGTATTCCATTTGTCCTCAGTTGAATTTCAGCCTGCACTTCATAATCATCAAATTATGGTCAGAGTCTATGTTTGTTCCTCATGGGTATACTTTACAATCTAGAACTTGATTCCTAAATCTCTGTTTGACCATGATATAATCTAGCTGATAGCTGCCTGTATCCCCAGTATGTTTCTAGGTGTATATCCTCCTTGCATGGTTTTTAAATTAGTGTGTTTGCCATTACTAACTTATATCTTTCACACAATTCTAACAACCTGCTTCCTCGCTCATTTCTTTCTCGTAAACCAAAACTTCCTACAGTATTCCCCTCTCCCATCGCATTCCAATCACCTATCATTATTAGATTTTCTCCCTCTTCACATATTGGATCAATTCTTCAATTTCGGCATATATTTTCTCTATTTCTTCATCATCTTCCTGTGACGTTGGCGTATATACTTGTACTAGCGTGGTTGGGGCAGGCTTAGTTTCTAATCTCATCAGAAAAATGCTGTCACTAAACTGTTCATAACAACTCACCCATTTCCATACTCTCTTATTCATTACAAAACCTACATCAGTAACTAACTCTACTGACTGCTTTTGTGTTAATTATTCTGTGTTCCCCAGATCAGAAATTCTGCTCATCCTTCCATTTAATCTTATTAATCCTGACAACATCTAATGTAAGTTTTTCCATCTCCCTCTTTAAGTTTTCTAATCTACCTGCCCTATTCAGACTTCTAACATTCCACACTCTGACTCGTAGAATGTTTCTATCCTTTCTGATGACTCCTCTCTGAGTAGTCCTCACCCAGAGATCTGATTTGGTACAATTTTACCTACAGAATATTTTACCCAGGAAGATGCCATCATGTTCCATTACATGTCCTCGGGATACCCTCTGGGTTTTTACTGCAGTGGTTTCCAGCATTAGCCTTTTTTTCCCCCCTCTTAGTTTTCTCTCTCTTTGTAGGTTTCAAACATTATTATTCATTTTATTAATAAAAACATAATTCATTTTTAATAGTTAATTTCCAATTTGGTAGCAGTGTTTCCGTAGGAATTCAAAACAAGCTTATAGACAGGGGCGGATCCAGGATTTTGTTTTGGGAGGGGCTTGAGCAGACTTTGGTTTGGGTGGGGGGGCTTGGCTTGAGTGGATTTTGGTTTGGGGGGGCTTGCCTTCAGTGGATTTTGGCTTTTTTTGGGGGGGGGGCCTTGAGTCAGGCAAATGGTAGTGTATTTATAGTCCCCCCAGGTCTCGAATCCATAGAGCTAAAAAAAAAGTCTCCAAAATTAAAATGTCGGAGGTGAACCTAGATACTTTTGGAGGGGGGCTTGAGCCCCCCAGACCCCCCCTCCTGCTTATAGATTTATTATGTAATATTGGTACAATACGGTAGGTACTAAATGTTAATAATATAAACATAGATAAAAAAATAGGCCCATTTTTATGTTAGTGGTCTGAAGAATTTATTATTTGACACTTTGCTGGTCCTTGGATTGAAAAACTTTGAGAAAAGCTGACCTAGACCATCTATTTGTTACCAATACCAGTTCAAAACAACTAAATTAATTGTTTCATAGATACAACCACAAGGTTATTTCTCAAAAGCACCCGAATTCTGAAGATGTAAACTGGATTACCAACATATCGTAGACTCCAGACATCACCTTTGGTGAGTAATTCATTTACTTTTTCTATTTTTATTTGAATCCAGATTACCTTAAAGCATTTTTCTGTTTATTATAATAATATTAACTGAGTAAACCGCAACTGAGAGCTTGCACTAAACAAAAAACTAGCAGGCCACATTCTCCAAAGTCTGGGAGCTAAATAGATAAATAAGCCTCCTGTCACCAAGCATGGTGGTAAAGCAAACAAAAGTAAAACAGTGATATAGGGAGAGAGAGCCTATTTAATCTCATCCGGCTACTGGAAAAACTTTGAAAAAAAAAGAAGGCTAAGCTGCTTTCCATGCTGGCCTTTCTTCAGTGCTGCCAGGGCAACAATGTTGTGCCACATTTTGCAGAAAGGTGTCACCCAATATCATCAGCCGTGGTCAAGAGGATTCTTTGGCGAGCGGGTTCTGCCACTGTTAGGGAAAGAGTTCACTTCATGAGGTTCGAGCTGGGCAAAACATCCAAAGAGTCATCTATGCCTTTCTGGAATACTGTCCAGTGATGCCTGGAAATGGGCTGACAGTGCTACAACAGCCAGATACATCTACGAGTGCGCTAAATATGAAAAACTTCCAGGGAGCCAGCAGTCTGTCATCACCTGAACTTAGAACCCCCCTGAAAAACAACTTCACACCAACTCCAAAAGAGATTCCCACAAGGGAAATTATTAGCGGCGTTGAGCAGGCCCTCAGGGATCTTCCATCTGACGCTGCTGAGATAATTAGGAGGGAATCTTGTAGGATATTATGCAGGGCTAAACCTGAGAAGGCAAATATTTCTACATCTGAAAGCAGGGCTCCTTGGATGCTCTGAGAGGATATGGACATCATTATCCTCTCAGCACATAAAGAAATTTTGACCATCATCTTCAGCTCGGATGAATACGAGCAGATACTGTCGGAGATGTTAAGACGATGATACCTATACAAGACTTACTAAGTATCCACCCTTGCATTAATGAGGAAAACTATAAAGCTGTTGAAAGAATCAGGAATAGATTCTGAAATAAGCAAGCGCCTCCAGCCACAAGCTCCGTTTCCACATAGGTTGCATAGACTGCCAATTATACATAAGGATGGTCTCCTTTTACACAGGATCTTTGTAACTTCAATCTGGCCACCGAACTTTGGTTTACTAAACTTCCAGTTGAGCTCTAGCACTGTTTTTGCATGTACTATCATAGCTATAAGGCTTATTAAAAACGGAATTATGCCAGTTCATTGTTGCATCTATGGATGTTTGGCAATTCCGGTGAAAAATATAGGTCTCAGTTTTCATGTTTTCCCCAAAGATAAAGACCGGCAAAAGTGGTGGGTTATACAACTGTGGCATGGAAAAACTCCATCTAAGTGGACCTGAGTGCGTAGTTGTTATTTTGCTAAAACTGATTTTAATTCATCACTTGACAGCTGTGGTAAATAGTTGCTTGATTTTCACACTTTGAATTAAGAGTATGAAGTGACCGTATCAACCTCATATGTGCCTCTGCAAGAAATCAATTATTTATGGTGTAGTTGTGCTTATATTACAGCAACATAATCTTGATTTGCTGAGGATTGTTTACCTTTTTCTGCTGCATTCTATGAGAAAATTAACCCTAAAAATACTTTGGTTCGACTGAAAATCTATTTAAGTGACAAAAAAGGTATTAAATAGTTTAATCAAGGCAATCGTTATCACACGATTTTTTTAAATTGTAGGAGATGAAAAAAATATGTTGCAATTAAGAATTTTCTTGGAAGTTGAACAATGTATAATGTGAACAGCATTTTACAGGAAGTTTTAAAAAACGGTAGTTAAAACTTGAAGCAGTTCCAAGACTAAATTTGCCATCAATCGATGCATATTTTGCGGATAACCAGCAACATGGATTGTTCTTTTAAACTCAACAAAATGAATTTTTTTAAAAAAACTAGTGGCTAATATTACAAATCTTCATGAAAGATCAAAAATTTATTTTCAGGTTCAGCACGAAACTCATTAAACCAATCTTTGGGAAATTATCATACAGAAGAACAAGTACAACTTCAATGTTTGACTGATGTTCAGGAGTTCTTTTCTCCTATACTACCTGTAAATACAACGAAAAAACTATTCTAAAAATAGTGGTAAAAACACTTTGGCCTAAAATCACATATTTATAATTTTAAAATGATTTCAAGTAGTTTAAAACGAGGAGTGAAACGCCAGCAAGAGGCCAAAATTAAACGGTAAATTCAAGGCTTACCTGTTAATCAATTCTTGCTGATTGCGTGCTCCAGCTTTAAAAAGTAATTACTTCAGCTTTTTAACTGTTAAATTCTTGTACATAGACTGCATAGCAAATGAAAACAAATGTACAGTGGTGAACTGGAAGTTAACAATACCACACTTTGCATGATGGCACTGCCAGCAGCTAATGGCTTCCGCCAATAGCCATTAGCCTATCAGAAAAAGAATGATGCAGTGTGGACTTTTCACGGTATATAAGCAGCTCTATCACACACCGACAGAGATTATGACCACCGATACATTGTGTTTTATTGATGTACCCACTCGCGTAATTATTCAATATGATTTTATTCAGGCAGTAAGGATGTTGAAGCTGTATGTTGTTGTTGTTTGGATTTTAGGGCGTGTCGAGGACGGGGTCATTAGCACCCATTGAAGCTGTAGAAATGGCATGAGTGTCAACTGAATTGTATGTGTTGTGAATGTGTAGACCTAATATCAATCTATGATTATTAATTTCATTGGGAAAACTGAAATGTAGGATGCAAAGTGATTGTTGTAGGCTGCTAAAAGTTCATCTCTATCATGTGTTTTTCCCTTTATCCTAATGTTGATAGGAGTAACTGATGGTTCCCCTCCTTAACAATTTTTACATTCCTGTTCACTAGCCATAACTCCAGTCAACACAAACAGATCCAGTGATGAGGTTGTGTGTATATGAAATAAGAGAACCGAGATCAAATAAAGTAAATTAAATTATGCAATTTTTTTTTTTATCAAAATGAAAAGTAATTCAAAATTTCAACACAACAATGAGTGTTCTTGTAAGTATACAATATCTCTGACAAAATTTAAAGTATAAGAGTTCAAATAAAAAGAGAAGTAAAATATGATTACAATGTTTTATAGCACTCTTCACCACATAATACACCCTTACAAAACAAAAAACTGTGCATGTTCTGCACTTTACTTTTATTTCAGCTTGAATGTTTCATTTCAGTAGTGACAATTCAAAATGCTTTTGTGCTACATGATGCTATTTACTCTTATTTATTTGAAAAACATAAAATATGTATGAAATTTACAGTTGCCACATACACATATATTATGCTTTCAAGCACAAGTTTACTAATATCAGTTGATAAATTGTAAAAAAACAGTAAAAATAAATACTCTCTTTGCAATCATGAGTGCAGAAGCACTAGCACACAACGCACTATGAATGACGTCATTTAAGAAGTCTGCTGATATGCTGACTTTACATTTGTATCACAGTTGCTCTTGTAATATCTAATGTATGTTAACAGTTTTAATAAGCATACCTTTACAAGAACATAGTCCGTGATTCAGACAGCATTCTTTAGAACACAACTATTTTATTTAATCCAAAGTAATTTATCTCTTTAAAAAAAGCTTCATACAGTCAGGCAGTAATAAATCAAAATCATAAAAAATTCTATCATATAAATATAACCTAGCTATAAATTAATATTTAAAAATTATAAAGGATAGTTTCAGTCAACAATGCCTATATTTAAAAATAAAAATATTAAGTACCACTTTAACATACAGTGCACCTGATTACTGATAGTGAAAATAATATGAGTACTTACACAGAAACAGTTAAAATCAATTTCAAGTAGATTTATTTCATTTGTATTCCACAGATTTCACACATTCTGAACAGTGGTAACTCACATTTCAGTTGGAAAGACAACTGCATTATTAATAACCATTATGCACAAGAGATGGCTGGCACCACATTTAGACCACAATGATGATTACAAAGAGCACAATCTCAATGGTCTAGTGTTCATTACATGACTCTACACAACAAGTAAATGCTTCTACTCATATTAATTCACAGATCTTCAGAAAACATTAAGTAGACAATATATACTCCATTCATCCCACAGACATAAGTTAAATGATATATGTAAATATATAAGGAGGGCTGAAAAAAATATTCAAACAGGCTTGATGACTTCCACCTGCGGAATGGCACCTGTGATTAATTCCAAAATAAAAAATACAAGACTCTGGCACCCTTGAAGCAAATAATGTACTGTTTTACAAAGTTTGATGTTTAGATGTACAAGATCTGATAAAAAAATAACAGGAATGTTTTAATTTAAGTCTTTATAAACACGATTTTCAAATATTTTTATTTTGTTGGTATACATATTCCTGAAGTAAGTTGCAATTGGCAGCCATTTTGAATGTTTAGTTTATTTTCAACAGTCGAAAAGATTAAGTGTGTTTTGATGTGCTTGGTTATTTAGTACTTTCTCAAAAAAATGGATCAAAGAATTTGTATAAAATTTTGCTTGAAAAATGGAATAAAGGGCAGCATCACATTTGAAATGTTAATAGTAGCTTTTAGCGAATCTACTACGAGTGAAACAAAAGTTTATGAGTAGTACAGATGTTTCAAAGAGGGCGGTGAAGATGCTGAAAAGGATGATTCCCCTGGATACCTTAACACATCAACAACCGACGATAACATTGAACAAGTAAAAAAAAAAAGATTCTGTAAAATTGCCGTATCACTATTGGAGAGGTTGCTGATGATGTCGGAATATCATTTGACTCATGCCAAGCAATTTTTTTGGGTGTTATGGGCATAAACAGTGTGGCAGCAATGTTTGTTCTAAAATTGCATAATTTCAACCAAAAACGTCACGTAGACATAGTACAGGAATTGCCGAATAAAGTAAAAGTGATCCAGAAGTTTTTAAAACGTTTATAACAGGTGACAAAACATGGGTGTATGGATATGATATCAAAAGCAAAGCCCAATCGTCCCAATAGAAGCTGCCTCAGGCAGCCAAGATAAAAAAAAGAGAGACAAGTTTGATCAATGTGAAGGTTCTCCTCACTGTTTTCTTTATTTTCAATGGTGGTGTGAATCATGAGTTCCTGCCAAATGGTCATACTGTTAATAAGGAATACTAGCTGGAAGTTAGGTGCCCTTTTGCGTGAAGCAATCGATAAAAATGCCAAGAATTGCGGCAAAACCACTCATAGAAATTGTACCATGATAATGCTCTTGCTCAAACCTCACTGGTTTTTCATGAGTTTTGCCTCAGCCACTGTTTTCACCCAGCATGACCCCCCGTGACTTTTTTCTATTGCCGAGGCTGAAGAGAATCTTAAAAGGAAGAGATTTTGCCACCATTGATGAGATAAAAACAGAATCGCTGAAGGACCAGAATGCTATACCAAAAAGTGAATTCTATAACGTGTTTCCAAGATTGGAAAAGCGATGGGATAAGTGTGTTTTATCTGAGAGGGATTACTTTGAAGGGGACAAAATTGATCCTGACTAATAAATAAATATTCTATAAGAAAAATAAAAATTTCCGTTACTTTGCTATCAGATCTTATATGAGCCATTTGACATCAAAGTGTGAAAGTGTTAAAATTTTATTGCTTAATCCACTTGTCAGCATAAATAGAAAATTTCATGAGAAAATGCTATAAACCATGTCTTAAATATGTTATATGATAGGTAGCCAATAGTTCAGAGCCCTACGCCATACTGCTTTACCCGCCGTTTACAATAAAATTATAATTTCCCATAACTCTGAAGAGCAATTTTATTCTAACACTTGCAGGGTTAAAGTACCCATTTAATCATATGTTGAAGTCAGATATTAGTTTACTGACTCAGAAATGCAGATGTTGGCATAATGCTTTATTACTTAGAAAATCCATACATGTAATTCCAACTGACTTCAGTCTTTTCTGCAGCAAGTGATTAAAGTCGGATTACTTTCTAGTAAAACCCACTGGGTTTTCAAACCAGTGTGTTCACTAGCATTACTTTAACCAAACTTAGACATGGTTATCAATTCCCTACAAATTTAAAATTGTGGTTTATATTCTGACCACTACATTAATTAGTTCTGGATTTGAATTGAAATGTTTATAATGGAATAATTTTTAACTACCCCTTCTTGATTTAGTGCATACAAATTTTATCATTTCAAAACTTTTGAATATTGGTGTGAAATAGTGTAAAGTGTTGCAGATTTTGAGAAATTTCATAGAACATTACAAAAAAAGTGAAAAAAGAACGAAAATGTACAATTCTACCATTTAAGTACTGTAATGAAATTTTAAATTGGTTATATTAGCTTTTAAGAAACATGATATAAAAACTGGGCATTTCTTATATTTTCCACTGTCTGATGATAGCACTGTCTTTTGTGGTAGATACTACTATGACTTTTTTCTGCTTTAAACATTATTTTATCAAACTGGTTCATAACCTGTTACATAATTATAGCAGACCCGTAGCAAAAAGTACTTTAAAAACTGATTATGTTAGCATCTGAAAAAAAATTCAAGATCTATTAAATTAAAATGTGTGTGCATGTGTAATATTAAAGCTGCAAATACTTCACTGCCAGGTGGGTCGCATGGACAGTAACACAGTGAAGTTAATACAATTTTGGCTCTGTAATGTAATGAATATTGCATATATATGACTTCATACAATAAATAAACAGAAAAATTATACAAGGACACACAACAGTTTACCATTTTAAATGATAGCAGAAAATACAGTGTCAACATGAGATAAATTACACTTTCTGTTTGGATTTTGCAGAACATATTTACATTAATTTTAGATTAAAAACATTTGTCATAAATATAACAAATACTATGATACATATACAAAATATACACATATTCATATATATATTTGTAATTAATGTCAACATTTCTTTCATGTAAAATTCTCATAAGGCTGCTTGTGAACTTAATTTACAACAAATATGAGCAGTATGAACTTCAGTTTTATATAACTAAAAAAGAAACCTTTGGTTTTTCTACTTCATGAGAAACTCCACAGTGCAGACTGAAAGGTCAAACTTAAGTTTCATAATTTTGAATATAGCTTGATATGTTTCAAAGTACTTAAAACCAGATCACGTCAATTTTATTAAAGCTACTTTCCCAGTGTTTAGAGGGTAGCACTAAACATGTACTTTATGCTAAACCCAAACACCATGTGGATTTTTACTTGTAGGAACAGCATTCTCAAGCTGTCTTGGTGATCCAATCATTTTGCGTGTGCTACCAGGTTTATGTGGACCTATTTAACAAAAGCAATCAACATGTCACTAAACAATTTTTAATCACAAGGTATAAAAATAGTAGCTGAGAAGATAAAACCTAAAATTAAGTGTGAATATATATATTCTAACATTAAAGAAAACCATTTTTTTTTTGGTGCACAAAAATAAAAAAGGCAAAGCTTTATCTTTAAAACCCAGACAATATTTAATAACTAACATTAATTGGTTACAAATGGAGGAAAGGAAACTTGCTAGTGTGGGCACAGCAATGGTAGAGAGCGAAGGTATTACAAATTGTAACAGAAGGTTGTGATGGATGATACAGCCTACACATATACCAGGGGTTTCTAAATGAATATCGGGGTTTTAACACTTTCTAGTTTTGTTTACATAAAACGTTAAATTATAATTAATACATGAAACAAAAGAGCAACTCAAACAGTTCTGTTTGTTGGTACCTGTGCACACAATGTTTCCTCTGTCATCCATTAGAAAGCACTAGTAGCAAAAATGGCGACTAGTGAACAGAAAGCTTTTTGTGTTCTACAGTTTACAAAGACTGAATGTGTAGTAACTGTGCAACGTGCATTCCATATTAAGTTCAGATGTGATCCCCCAAGTGATACTAACATCCGTAGATGGTATCATCAGTTTGAAAATACCAGCTACCTTTGAAAAGGAAAGAGTACGAGACAACCAAGGGTTAGCGAAGAGTGTGTTGAGCAAGTGAGAGAATCTTTCACACGTAGCCCGAAGAAATCAGTTCGGAAACCTAGTGGTGAATTAGCAATTCTGGTGACAACTGTTTGGAAAGTTTTATGGAAATGCTTACAACTACATTCTTATCGTTTGCAGTTGTTACAGGCTCTAGGGCCTACAGACAATGGTTTATGTGCCAACTTTGCCCACGAAATTTTGTTGCAGGACGATGAAGATTTTCCGGATCATGTTGTTTTCAGTGATGAGTCAACATTTCACCTCAGTGGACATGTGAACACTCATAATGTGTGCATCTGGGGCTCAGAAAATCCTCACGAGATGGTACAATTGCAATGAGACACCCCTAAACTGAATGTTTTTGTGCCATATCTTGGCGGAAAAACTGGAACGTCGGCGGTCCTTAACTCGATTGTAAACAGGAGTGGGCAGAGCTAAGGAAAACCTAGTGAAATGGGGTTATACTGAAGCTACCAGTATTAAGGGCGAATGTGGTGAGGACCAAACCGTGAACCATAGGCTCAAGTGCCCTATGTGCCCATCATCCTGCAACAAAGATGATCTGTTTCAAGCAACACTGAATGCACTTCAGGTTGCGAAGTACTAAGAGAAATGTGTTTAAAGTTGTTAATTTGTAAAATGGTTTAACTGTGTATTTGATTTTTATGACTTGAGAAAAATAATAATAATTGTGACCCTTGTACATTTGTAGAGTATTTTACAGCATTTGTAAATAACACAGTTTTTTCACATGTTACTTAATAAATTCATGTCTATCAGAGAATCCCAGCCCAATTTACGTATCAATTCTCTGACACTTTCTTAAGGAATGTAGCAATTGGACACAAATCACAAGGTTTTTTTCTGTACATTATTGACACTATTAACCAATCCCTTATGTTATGGATCCTGTACAGCACAACAATACTCCAGATGAAGACGTACACGAGTTTTATATGCTATTTCCTTATAGATGCATTACAGTGCTTCAAAATTCCACCTATGAATTGCAGTCTAGATTTTTTTTTTTTATCTGCTCTACGTCTCTCTAACAGCGAGGTCTTAAGAGACGGGAAAGGATGGGGGGGGGGGGGGGAAGGAATTCGGCCATGGCCTTTTGAAGGAAGCATCCCGGCATTTGCCTGGAGTGATTTGGGAAACCATGGAAAACCCAAATCTGGATGCCTGGACGGGGATTCGAACCACCGTCCTCCCGAATGCGAGGCCAGAACACTAGCCGTCACACCACCACGCTCGGTGCAGTCTAGAATTAGCTTTTCCAGCGACTGATGTCATGTGATGATTCCATTAGAGGTGGTTGCAGCTTCCCAAAATCTCGGCGGCGGCGCACCGAACATTTTCAGCCACCGGCGGCGTGACTATTTTATATATGATACTAGACAACCCGTGCGAAAATTTCGCTAATAAAATACGATGAATAGTGAGGCTGAATACTTGGAGTATAATGAAAAGTAGAACCGAACTTATGTAGCAAATATTTATTTTTTAGTGTAATAGGTATGCATCAAAATACTCGCAACATATTAGGAAACAGTTAGGAAAATTTAAAACACTCTGTATTTATGACAAACAGTCACTGACCTTAACACAATACAACCAACCTGAACCAGATGCACACAGCACATCAACATCTCTATGGTGTGTGTTTCTGTACGAATAAAATGTTTATATTGAAATTGTATAGCAAAATAAAAATGCTTCCGTAACAGTTGAAAAAAAATCCGAAATGCTACTTATTGTATAAAAAAAGTTTATTGACATCTCTGTGATATCTGCTGTTGCAATCTAGGGGCCTTGGCTCTGAACTGTCTCATACGAGCGACCACTTTAAGCATCAAATTCTTTCTTAATTTATGATTTTAACTAATTTGAGACCTTAAACTTTAAAACGATATGATATCTATCAATTTTGGTTAGGTATCAAGGAAGATAAATGGCTCGTGACAGAAAAAATGCATTGTAGAAATATTAATACTTTTGCCCTTTAAAAGGTCTAATTTTGAAAAATTACTTTCTTAAAATATGGCCTAACCAACCGAAGACCTCAGTCTTTAAAATGATACCTCGTTTATCAATTTTGTTTAATTATCAAGGGAGATAAATGAATCGAGACACAAAAAAGCATTTTAGAAATATTGACATTTTTGCCCTTTAAGGGTCAAATTACGAAAAATTCTTGTCTTAAAAAATAATGTTACCACGGCGGAAACCTTAGTCTATAATCTGATATTTCATTTATCTATATCATTTAGATATCAGGGGAGATAAATAACTTGTGACAGAAAAATGAGTTTTAGAAAAATTTATACTTTTTCATTTTAATGGTTGAATTCCAAAGACATTCTTTCTTAAAATATGATGTCACAAAGCTGAGACATTACTCCTCATAATCCTACTTCATTTATCGATTTTGGATCGATAACCATGGAGATAAATGACTCGAGACACAAAAAACGCATTTTAGAAAAATTGACTTTTTTGCCTTTTAAGGGTTGAATTACGAAAAATTTCTTTCTTAAAATATAATATTACCATGGCGGAGACCTTAGTCTTTAAATGATACATCATTCATCTGTATCGGTTAGATATGAAGTGAGATAAATGGCTCATGACACAAAAACACATTGCAAAAATAATGATACTTTTGCCCTTTAAGGGTCGAATTCCGTAAACTTTTTGTCTTGGTATATGATGTAACTAAAGCGGAGATCTTAATCTTTAAAATGATACTTCATTAAATGACTTCAGATAGGTATCCAGGGAGATAAATGACTCGTAACACAGGAAACAGCATTTTATACATATTGACATTTTTGCCCTTTAAGGGTCAAAGTCCGAAAACTTTCTTTCTTAAAATATGATGTGACCAAAGTGGAGACCATAAACTTTAAAATGCTACCTCGTTCATTGATTTTGGTTAAGTATGAAGGAAGATACAGGCTTGTGAAAAAAAAATACCTTATAGAAATAATATATATGATCATATAGATGTACATATCATTACTTCGTCTCAAAAACAGAAAACAAGTAATGTTCACTTATATATTCAAAATCTTGCAGGTTTTTGTACTCTTTGTAGTTATCATGTATAAAGATAAATTTATTTGGTCGAACTAAGCTTAGGCTAGACTTATGTATTGGATGAAGCTAAATATCTCAAACTTTCTTGATCGATCGGATAATCATTAACGGCATATACACGATGTTTGATCGATAGTTTTTGCAGCAATGATGTATCATTGGTGGATTCTATAGAAGCAATAGGGTCCCTACTACCTTCATTTGTTTATGGCATATTAAGGACAGTGATTATTTCCTTGATATATGAGGCAAGAAATGAAGTACTGGTCTTTTGTATTGACTCCAAATATGTATCTACTTCATTGAGACCCATAAAACCATAATCCAAAAGTAATACTGCTTCGACCGCTCTTGTGGGAGCAAATCATTTGCTAATTTCTGCCACCATGTTGCAATTAAGCCGAATTATAATCAATAATTCGTCATCTAAGACAGATTTCAAGATGTTGTTATTTCAGGACGGAACAGAAGAGTGACATTCATTGTACATATCTTTGAGACGACATGAGCTCAACTGCTTTGCGAAACCTTTTCAAAAATTTTACTAGCTACTTTATGTCTAAATCTTTATCTCATCTTGTTCAATCTTTCTAAACATCTTGTTTATTGGGTTGCATATGTGGGTTAAACTTTCCAGCATCTCTGAAAATCTGTGCTGAGCTGGTGTCCAGTTTTGATAGAAGGAGTGTATATAATATTTCCTGATACGAATAGCGAGATCTCTTCAACTACTTCATCCCATCTTTCTGTGTGTACTGGTTACATTTAATCATTTTCTAAAATAGGATCGGTCTCATCATTGAACGACGTTATCCAGGGAATCCATAAACTCTTTTTCCATTTTTCAGCGTGTGCTGACAAGGGGTCTCTCTCTCTCTCTTGACAAACTTCTTGCATTCTTTTTATTAGCCTTTCAATTTCTGGAACTCTGTTTAGGCCTCCACTGTAACGAGATTATGGAGCCCATGACCAAGACACAGATTGATGTTCCATATTAGCTAGCCAACGAAACTGCTCTTCGCAAGTTTTCTCCAACATCAATGACAGCTAGAATCTTCTATTCATTCAGTCTCAACTGTCTCTTTACATCTCTTATCATGCCTTCTATTTCATCGCCAGTCTTCATTTCCTCTATATGTTGAGTACTCAGGGTTAAATATTTTGTTTTTACCACATTTAGGCTAGCTAAGAAATAGACTTGATCGGAATTCATGATTTTCTTCTTATTGGCTTTTTCTATCACTAAACTTCCGAAATCTTTCCAACAAAAACTAGTTTGGCTTAGACAGTCATATAACACTATTACAGAGAGTTTTATAACATTAGTTTTAGCTAATTCGGTCATTTTAACACCTCCTTATTAACTCAATTTAACAAAAAATTTAAAAAAAACGCGTTGTCGTGTTAGGAAGTATTGCTCAAGGACACACTGTGAAGCAAAGGGCGGCGGCATGCCACTGAGACACGGCGGCGTCACGCCGGCACGGCGCCCACCTCTAGATTCCATTTCATGTTGCTCTGTACTGTCACACCATGGTACTTATACTATGTGGATACTTCATCCAACTGCTGAAGAGGGTCATTAACCCGAAAATCGCAGAGCTTAGATACTTGTATGTTTGTGTTTTGATGCTATGCTGCTGTCAGTTGTGCTAAGTGGTAGTTAGTCTACCATCCTAATGTTTGATTTACATATATATGAAAGGGAAAATGCTTTTAGTCAATAAAAATAACAAAAGATATGGAAAGCAGATCCATCATTTACCTATGATAAAGGCAGATGGCAGCAACGAAGAGACATAAAAAAGAGAGATGAACACATTTTATAGTATTTCAATTTAAAACATTATTCATGCAAACATAGACAAGCCATCTGGCAAGGAAGGTGTGTGCATACTGGGACTCACCTACAAAGTAAACTATCAATGACTACAAGCTAATGATAAAAGAAGATGAGAAAACAATAAGAATAAATGTAAATCAATGTGGGATGATACATTGGATTATGTTGTAATGTCAAAAGTAAACAAATTATCAGTAAATACGGGAGTAATAAAGAGCAACAAAACTAACTCGAAAAACAGCCAAATAACCTTGAAACAAAAAGGTGAAAAGAAATAATAATGGGAATATGAGATATGAACTAGCAAAATAATCACACGAAGAGGACATTAGGCAACAATACATCATCATTACATGTGTCCTGCATTTATTAGTTTTCTCCATATTTTTTTCTGTTTTCACCGTGAGCTTATATTTATCAATAGTTTACTTTGTATTATTCTCTCCCAACACCCTGTTCTCCATAGCCAACTCAGTCTGG
Source organism: Vandiemenella viatica (assembly GCA_031002005.1). NCBI lineage: Eukaryota > Metazoa > Arthropoda > Insecta > Orthoptera > Morabidae > Vandiemenella > Vandiemenella viatica. The sequence goes on along the minus strand of CM061921.1, from coordinate 186,922,779 downwards.
TGGTGAGCCCTGGTGTGGCCACACCTTCCTTGCTAAAAGGCTCATCTCTCATTGCATGAATAAGGTTTTAAACCAAAATATTGTGAAATGTGTTTGTCTTTTTTTTGTGTTTACTGTCATCTTTTATGAATTATTTAGGATAGGAGAATAACCACCGCTTACCAAAGAAGAAGGTTGCTGTGGAAGCTGCTGACCATGGGTTGGTGATTCCAGCTGGCTGCAGGCCTCCTCCAAGCAGCCACCTCACTCTTTTGTTGAAGAAGGATTATGATTCCAAAAATTTCAAGCTCTGTAAGTATACATGTTTTTCTGTGTTTCGACACCACAGCAACCTTCATCTTTGGTATGTAGCGGTTATTCTCCCACCCAAATGTATCCACTTTAACCCTTTCCTCCCTGACGGTACTTATAAGTACCACTGTATTTACCACCATATAATCCAACAATACCAGTGTCCGCTGCATTGTTAAGCCTGTTGATGTATTGTTGTATGATTAAGTCAGACAATGACAACATTTATTTTTAAATTCTGCATGAAATTGCCGAGAAATTAATTTTCTAAGTTGGGGCTTGACAGCATACTGACCAGAGTAACAAGTGGTACATTACAATGAATTTTTTGATGATAATTTACTTGGTAAGTGTCAATTTCTGTTATTACTTTTTTTAGTTTGAACATTTAACCATATATTTTTTACCTATAAAATATGTTTTTCTAGTTTCTTTACTAAATAATATAGAAAAACCAACGTGGACTTATAAGTACCGTCAGGGAGTTCTGGGTAGTTTTATACAGATTATTGGTCAATAGATTTAGCAAGTATACAATTGGTTTTATCATTGTTTTAGATATTTTTAAATGGATATTTTTATGAAATACGCTCTTCTTGAAGCTCTTCTCTTAGAAGTTTATAATTTATCAGCTCTTCTCTTAGAAGTTTATAATTTATCAAGGCAAAAATCAAGAAATGACTGGAATGTTCTCAAATTACTCATTAGGTAAAAGAGTGGTCTTAGAATTGACTGAAAAAATGGAGCAATGACGGTTATCTAGTATTATCATTATTTTTCATCAGTTTCATTATTAAAAAACTGAAACAACTTTTGTTTGTGGGAGAATCAGACCCGACTGCAAGGGACTTTCTAACAATCTGCTGATGGAAAACTAAAAAGAGGAGATTGTGACAATGAATTTACTACTGGAAATGGAAGGATAAAAAGGTCATACATTTAGTATTAAATTTTCATGGCAGCAGTGAAACTCCACTACACTGGTTGGGGTCAATGGCAACTTCGGGTTGGATTGGTGACGTGGTGGATCTTGGACCAGAGGGCCTCTCTGGCCGGTCATCGGGGGCGACCTCCGGCAGTAGGTCCCGTAGCATTTTGCCCATCCTGCCACCCTGTTGTTAAACCACTAGTTATATGCAAAGAAAAAGATGGATTGAAGTCGACAATTTCATGCTCAGGACTCAGGAGTCATCAAGGACTACAATACCTCCATGTGTGGGGTTGATACTGCTGATCAGCTGATGACTTTGTGCAATGCTGACAGAAGATTACCGAAATCATGGTAAAGATTGTTTTTGGGAATTATGTCAATGCCTATAACATAAATTGTCCGATATTTGAAAAAAAAGTCTGTAAAAAATTTTAGAAGGTCCTTTGCACAATGTATGATGACTATGAAGAATATCGGTAAGAAGAAAAGGTCAGCTATACATATTTCACCAAGCCCTAATCCATTCAAACAACACAAGTCATACTATTCCACAAAGAGAGATGTAAGATTGGGAAACAGAGGTATACAGTGTCCCTAAATTGTAAAAATCAGATGAAGATGTGAAGTATGTAGAATGAAGAAAATACAATAAAAACATCATTCCAAATGTTGCACTACAATGTCTTTTGTGTCTGAATGAGCAAAAAGATTTTTTTTTTTTAATATCATGAGGCAAACATTTCATACTAATTTGAATATAATTGATTTCAATTGCTATTTCTGTACATCCTGTGATACACAAAGTCCCTGACGGTACTTATAAGTACCGTCTTAGTAATTAGCACTTAGAGTTCCAAAAAAAATATGTGTGTTTAATTTCAAGTACCTTTATACAAATATATAATTGAAATTATAAATTTCCCTTTATTTCCAATAGCCGGTAGGAAAGGGTTAAAGCACCATTGTTTCCTAAAAAATTATATATATATATATATATACCAATTGACATGCCTCCATTGCTCCAGTTCATATATAGGCCTCACAACCAATCCCCTAGCTATCAGAATGAATGGCCACAGGCAGACAGTTTATACTAACAATGAGGCCCATCCAGTTGCAAAACATGCCAGTTCCCACAAAATCAATAATTTGAACATCTGTTTTTTAGTTAGGGCAATCAGAGTTTTCACTAACAACACGACCCCCACTGAACTTCGTACATGGGAATTTGCCTACCAGAATATCCTTGACACCAGACATCCTCCAGGCCTCAATTTCCAATAAACTCTGCCCACCAGACCCAGCACTTCTTATCTACACCATTTACATTTTTTGTATTTCTGTATTTACTATTATCCATGCTATTTACATTTATTTTACTTTTCACTTATAGTTTTATATATATATATCCCCACCCAGTTATTATTCACCTCTCTCAATAATAACATATCGGCATCAGTATCGATTATCGATCCAATATTTTAGCTTACTCCCCCCCCCCCTTTTTCCACCTAAACTACCATCCGCGCCTGAGACGCCATTCACCAGTCGGCCGTCTATGTGTACACATGTGACGCCGCCTGGTGCTTCACCTTCTGCACGTTTAAGGCTGCTATATGCCGAAATATTGCGCTTCTCTTGTGATTGTTTTTTGTTCGTTGTCCCAGCCGCCTTCATCTGTGGTAAGTGTTGGGTCATATTCCCTATCCTTCCTTAGTTTTATATATATATATATATACATATATATTGCTATGAGAATAACCACCACTTACCAAATTAGAAGATTTCTGTGGCGTGGACATATGGAAAATACATAGATACACAGAGTGATGAAATTTTCGGGCGCATATCGCTTTATCTAAGGTAAGTTTTGGGTTTTATTTCCCTATCCTTGCTTAGTTTCATTGCCTTACAGCATTTTCCTGCTCATTAGTATATGGACTGTTATTACACAAATGTGCTATAAAGTGGAAACATTAGACATTTGGATAGGAGAATATCCACCGCTTACCAAAGTAGAAGATTGCAGCAGCATGGACACAAGGAAAAACACACAGACAGATAAAGCAATGAAATTTTTGGCCCCATATCCCAAATATTTCATCACTCTATGTGTCTATATGCTATTCTTGTGTACATGCTGCAGCAAACTTCTACTTTGGTAAGTGGTGGTTATTCTCCTATCCAAATGTTTAGTGTATCTACTTTTTTTCCTAACAGTCTGTATAGTAATGAGCAGGGAAATGCTCTAAGGCAATGAAACTGAGGAAGGATAGGAAATAAAACCCAACACTTACTATAGATGACAGCAGCTGGGAACGATGAACATATGTATATTCGTATTAAACCTTATTCTTGCAAGTAGATCAGACACCTGGTGGGGTCAGATGTGATCACAGCATCGAATTTCAGTGTTCAACCTTATTCTTGCAAGTAGATTAGACACTAGGCGCCAACTGTCTCATCTACTTGCAAGACACCATGCCTATAGTTTCATCTAGGTCCTGCTCATTCCTATCTCACTGTTTGTATCTTTATGCCTTTCCATCATTCCCTTCATATGTCGTGCCACTACGTTTCTGGCACCTGATGCATTTACTGTATAACTGCAGTTGCTGGCACAAACTTTACCAATAGTAATATAAATACCCTGCCAAGTGTCTCATCTAGTTGCAAGAATAAGGTTTAAACACTGGTAATTGTTGGGTTTTATTTCCCTATTTTCCTTGTATGTTGTCATGAAATAATAGGTGCTAAGTAGCAAAAATTAACAACAAATTAGGATAGTGAAATGAACCAATACAGCAGCTGGGCAGAAAAACCGTTAATTAATGAAGTTGGCAAAATTGCAAAAATTTAACTTTTAAGTTAACCTAAAAAAATCATTAACAGTCTTCTTAACTTCCGTTAAATTGAACTACCGTTAACTTTAGTCAGTTGCATTAGTAGTTGACGCCATTTGGTTTGTTTGAATTGCGCGCCATGGCAAACTCCTCAAGTCGGATAGTGAACAAATTAGGTAATACGAATTGCGAGTGTGATGCATATGCAACTGTTATGCTAGTCATGGCGTGGGTGTGAGTAGGAAAGCTAGAGATTTGGAGAGTTTCTATTTCACGTCAGCAAACTGTTTAAGATTTGATTGGTGTTTGATTTGATACTTTTATAATCTAGTTTTCCTACTGCCAGGAAAATTTCACTTTTTAGTTGGCATTGGTTTGGTGTTGTTCAGTGAAATAAATTAAACTGACATTAGTTACATGATTACATCATGGAAACTGAAGATCTTGAATCCATTAGTAAACGCTAACAATAGCAACGAAAATATAAAAAATCCTTGGTCACATTTATGGGATTATGTTACATTTAAATCAAGACTGGGAGAACAGTTGATTTATGAATGCAAACTGTATTTGCCTAAACTTTCTACAATGAAGTCTTATGTGTCTAGCCTTAATAGACTTAAACAACATATGAAGAGGATGCATATATCTACAGTTTAAAGAAAAAGTAGAAGCAGGGCCAACTCATGGGAAAAAAGAAAAATAATTCAAAGCATTCTTCAAGTGCTGTAGCTTCTTCTGATGTAGATAGTAGCGGAATTGATTTGTTTTCTTCTCCCACCGAGCGTGATGGGTAAGCGGTAATGCTCTGGCCTCACATTCGGGAGCACGCAGGTTTGAATCCTGGTCTGGGCATCTAGGTTTGGGTTTTCTATGGTTACCCCAAATCACTCTGGGTGAATGCCAGGATGCTTCTTTCAAAAGGCCATGGATGAATCCCTCCTGTTCCTTGCCCCCAGTCTTTTCCCTCCTCTAATAACATCGACTATGATGAAGCGTAAAGCCGTAAGCAAAAAAAATAAAATAATATAAATAAACAATTGGCAGTCATTGGGGACTGCTGACAGAAGTCTAATAAGATCATACACGCAACGTCACACTTACAGTTACAGATATACTAAGTAATTCCATGTGGATGTAATGACCTGGTGATAGGCTGTCTTAGCCGCCTTAACCTAACCCGGTAGCGCTACCAAGTACTGAGGGCCTATAATTTAAGGTGGAATCCGAACCACGGAAGCATTCTGGCGTACTTCACATTATACAGTAAGCTGTGCCAGAGATGAAAGTCGGGTTAATGGTCTATGAAAATCCCCGTCAAGACAAAGATTCGAAACAGGGACCTTTTGTTCGCCAGTCAGACACCTTAACCACTGAGTCACAAAACTACAACAGATATACTGTTAATATTAGCATGTTGGCAATACGAACTCATAAGAATGTACACATTCAAAAGTTGCTCAACGCACCTAAAGAAGTTTTAATTTCAAAAACTAAACATCTAACTTAGTCCACAACCCAACGGTTCGTCGAATCTTCCTGAAGGAGATGTACCAAGCTATTGAGTCAGTGGCCAGAAGGCTAATTCCTTTCTTCAGGGTCCTGCAGTTTAACATGGAATCAGAACCACAGAACGTTTCGGCATCGCTCATATAATCAAATACAACTCTTAAAAATTCCTACTCACCTCGAGATTTGAACCCGCGACTAGAGAGATAGCTTTCAGAAATAAGCGCCCAGACCGCCTTGTTCTGAAGTATACGTGTGCTAAGTACAATCAAAATCAGATATAAACTGTGGGTTTGTATGAACAACGGTGACAGAAATTAAGGTGAGGGGGGAAAGAAGGAAAGGGTTTAGGGTTCTGTAAATCAAACATAAACAGTGTTTTTCTATTTGTTTTAAAGTATACATACGCAAAGTTTCATCAAAGTCGGATAAAAACTGTGTGTCTGAATAAAGATTTTGAAAAAAACGTCCAACGCCCATATCATGCGTGCAGTAGGTGGCGCGATGGTGACGGTGACGTCATGAACTCACAGAGTTACTCCCGTGCAAACATCGCACAGCACGCCTATGGAAGTTTTCACTTAAAAAAAAAAAAAAGTTTACGCCAATAAAACATTTGGCATCGTAGATACTGGTGCCGTTGTATTCCAAGCTGGTGTAGACTGAAGTATTGTAAACCTTTTCATTTCCAACATGTGGAAGAATCCGATACGTTTGAGAAGTAGGTTAATACATTGAACCTCAGTAAAAATTCAATTTCCAGTAGGACATTGGGTAGACCTATTACTGATTCAAATCACAGTACACCTAGGTATCGCTTGCCGTACTATCTATTGTAATGCATAAAAACCAGTTCCACTTTTGGGTGGTTAACTTCTAACAATTAACTTTACCTTCCGTTAAATTTGCAAAAATTTAATGCTTTAACAATTATTGCAATTAACTTTTTAAGTAGCAGATTAATGAAGTTAACTTTAGGATTAACTGTGCCCACCAATGACCAATACTTACCTTAGGCGATGGTTGTGTGGCATGAACACACAAAAAAGACAAGAACACAAATGACATAGTAATTTTCAGGTATTAGTCCTTTTGTTAACTACAGAAAATTGTGGAGGGTGGATGTTGTGGGAGACTGGCTCACAGAGTGACTGTTAGCAAGGAACATGATGAGTGTAAATTCAAACAGATGACAGGTAGAGGACGGATAGTGATTTTAAGCTAATACCCAAGCATTGCTCAGTTTCAAAACTAATCTCTATTGGGCGAAAAGAGCAAACTAATATAATAAAATATTATCAACATACCAGTAAATATAAATAAGCAAAAATAAATTAAAAATTGAACCAAAGAATCTATGAAGTTAATCATCGCCTCTGATTGGTGATGGTTCAGTTTAGGCAGTGAGGATGGAGGTAAGGAGAGGATGCAGTGAAGGAGGGGAAAAAATATAAACAAACAAATGACTGGGTATTATCTTACTTTGAGACCATGTGGTTGCCTTGTGTCCAGTTTGTACTGGTACACAAGTTCCAACCTTCTGAGTTCAGAGGAACTGCTGCTATTTGGAAGGACTCATAACATGGACCATGAAACAAGAGTTGAAATTATTGGAGTCATGGTAGCTGGCATGGACAGCTATTGGGTGTTTCGGATTCAGCATGAATACCGTCTGTCAGTGACCATTAAATCTTGTGGCTAGTGGGTTAATGGTCAAGCCGATATATGAAGTCAGGCAGTGGTTGCACATTAACTGGTATATTACATAGGAGGTTTCACACGTGACTTGTCCTATGACGGGAAAACTTTCCCCAGTGATAGGATTGGTGAAAGTGGTGGAGGCATTGTATATGTTGCACATCTTGCAGAGGGGTGTATTGCATGGCAAAGAGCCTTGGGACTCTCTGAAGGAACAAAAAAGCCATATTTGTGGATTAGGAGTTGGCTGAGTTTAGAAGTCCTGCTGAAACAAGTACTGGGAGGGCCAGTTAGGACTTTGGGAAGAATGTATCTCATTTCTGGGAAGGTTTGCAGGAAATCATAATCCTGCCGAAGGATTTTGTTGATGAGAAGTATTAGGATGGTCATGTTTTTGTGTTTTATTTGTGTACACCCCACAACCATCATCTAATGTAAGTGGTGGTTCATTTAGCTATCCTAATTTTTAATTTCATTTTGCTACTTAGCACCTATTATTTCATTGTCAATATATATTGTTATAAATGATATTAAAATAAGCTTTAGTTTTATTGTCACTGATGCTGTCTATCGAAATTGTATGATAGGTGGTCCAAAGATTGTTGAATAAACAAAAGAAATTTCTTGCTCACTATGCCATGAATCAAAAGTGTTTTGTTAGGTTATGGGCCCACAGTTATGACTCAGCATTATTTTCTTCATTATAATAGTGAACAGTATAAGGAAAAGTCGTGATGATATAAACAACTAGTTATACGAATGAATATGACTTCAAATTTTGTAGTTAATGTCCCTAAACTCAAAGGCAGAGAGAACTACGATTTGTGTGCTTTTGCGGCAGAGAATATGTTGGTGTAAGAAAGTGTGTCCCTCTTAATAAAGCAAAATGGAAGTGCAGGAAGCACTAGCTCTGCTACTGCAGATGACGTAAATACAGCAAAGCTGATTCTTACCACTGACCCAGCATTATATGTGCATATAAAGCAAGCTAAACCAACGAAGGAGATATGGGCACAGCTTAAATTATGTTTGACCATTCCAGGTTTAGATGAAGAATATCATTACTTCATCACCTCACTTCAATCTGGCATGATAATTGTGAATTAATGATGCCACATGTGACAGAAATAATTCAGACATCGCAAAGGTTAAGTGGGTCCAGATTCGACATAAATGACTAATGGATTGGATTGGCTCATTGTTGCTGGCTGGTTTACCAGAAAGATTTTCACCAATGATAATAGCAATAGAACATTCTAGCATTCCTTTTACAGCAGATGTCATTAAGACAAAATTGATTGATACGGTAATGTCAGATTCAAATAAATCAGACACAAACTGCTTTTGCTTACAAAGGTTGGCAGAACTGTTAAAGCAAGCCTGCTAACAGACACTACAAAAGTGGAAATTACTTCTCGGAAAAGTCATTGTCAAATGTCAAAATGACAGGAGTTAAATTTATCACTTGTTACCAGTGTAAACAGACAGGGCATTATAGAAATCAGATGAATCTAAGAAATCTAATGTATTTTTTTTTTTATCTGGAAAGTCCATATGATGGTCAATGAACACTGGATCATATTTTTCATGTATGCCAGATCACTGCAGACAAAACCAAAGTACATGTGTTGTGTACCGGCAATGTAAAAATAACTATAGATTGCAGTTATAATATCGCTATGAGAAATACATTGTGCATGCCAAGTATGATTACTAACATCTTATCAATGAGTGAATGCATAAAGAACAGTAATGAAGTTCATTTCAATTTACAGAATTGTTTCATACATAATATGAACGGTGAACTGGTGGCTATAAGAGATCTGACTAGTAATTTTTTACAAATTAAGGATAAAACATGATATGAAAAGTGACCACAGTTTATTGGTTGCTCCTGTGTTGGTTGTTGGTTCTACATGGCACTGAAGACTCTGCCACATAAACAGCGCAGATATGAATAAAATGAAATCTGGAGTGGTTGATGGACTTAGTTATCCTGACAACTTTCAAATGAGAAAAAACAGTTGCGTCGTGTGCTGTGAAGGAAAATAGTCACACATATAGGAGAAAGAGGCACAGATACATTGCAGATTATACATGCCCAATGGAACATAAATTCTTAGGTGGTGCACAATATTTTTTATTACTGGTCTTAGTCGCATAGCATTTACTTACTTCTTGAAAGCTAAAAGTGAATTATTTAGCAGGTTTAAAGAATTTAAAGCTTTGATAAAATACCAAAAGAACAATAAAATTAAAATATTTTGCACTGATAATGGCTATGAATTTTGTAGCAACGAATTTACAGACTTTCTGAGGAAAGATGGTATTCTTCATCAGAAAAGTAAACCATACACCCCAGAACCAAATGGTATATGTGAATGACTAAATCAATCAATAGTTGAGAAAGCAAGATGTATGTTGTTTGATGCAAAGTTAGATAAAAGATTTTGGGGAGAAGCAGCAAACTCGGCTGAGCAATTCCATCAGGAACTCGAAATGAGACGCCACATGATCTGTGGTATGGCAAGAAACCTGATTCAGGCCATATTTGGCAGTGATATGATAGTCCATGTTCTCAAAGAAAAATGCTTAAAGTGGGACAAAAAGACACAAAAACACATTCTTGTTGGATATGCCGAAAACATAAAAGGTTATAGAATTTATGGCTGTAATAAAAAGAAAATAATAACAAACAGAGATGTGATTATTGTGGAGAATTGAGAAGACAATGTGAAAGATTTGAAAATTGGATTAAATAAAGAAAATAAATATCAAGAAATTACAGATTAAGTCGGAGACTCTGGTCAAAAAGAACAGTTGACAGTAACAGCTGAACCAGAATTACTGAATTTATCTAAAGAATTTTGCAGTTCATCTCAATAAGACTATCCTGAAGTATATGACAAAAAAGTAATGTAGTTAATAATACGGAGATTAAGACATTAACCAAAAGAATAAGAAAACCAACCCAGAGATATGGTACAACTTGTTTAAATGTGGAATGTATAGAAGAAGGCAGTTATGTCTCAGGTGATATCATCAGTTCCAGGAAGAGATGCAGAACATGGAGGTAGTTATCATCAGACAAGAGAACCACATTCGAACACTGGAGGCAAGGCTGGTGCTTCAACAGCAAGTGCACAAGAATGTGAAAACCAAGGTACCAGTGAAAGAATAAATGATATTGCCGATAAAAATTAAAGTTGCATGAACCATGTTTTACATGTGCCTCAAAACAGCAGTGGTAGGTAATACTGGGTGAGGCTGTACGATGCTGTCACTTATTTCGATATAATGTGGGTGTTATATATGATATCAAAATAAGCTTTGGTTTTATTGCCACTGACGCTGTCTATAGAAATTGTATGATAGGTGGTCCAAAGATTCTTAAATAAACAAAAGAAGTGCCATGAATCAAATCTATATATCAGACTGAATGGACACAGACAAACGATATTCGCCCAGAATCCTGACCACCCTGTATCTTATCATGCCACTACTCATGATACCAACAATTTTAACGCTTGCTTCATGGTCCATGCCATCAGAGCCCTCTCAGACAAAAGTAGCATCCTTGAACTCAAAAGGTGGGAACTGGCTTATCAGTATAAATTGGGAACCAGACAACCACAAGGTCTCAATTTAAGATAGCACCAGTATTCCTCTTCCAGCCATTCCCTACACCCTACCTCGTCCCAAAGAACCATCACTCATCAGAGCTAATCTTTTAGTAGTTTGTAATATCAAAATGTGTGCATTTTTTTTTAAATTTCAAAAATCTTTAAAGTTTTCAATATTTGTATATATACATATATTTAGAATATCCATATAAAAGATAATAAATTACTTTCTGCCGACATCTTATGCGTTTCTGTGACAGGTTTCTATGATCAAATTAATTATATCCAGGTATATGCTTTTCAACTCCCATCCTCACTTCCCACCATGAGCTGCTGGCCTGGTCTGCACCCTCAGTTGGCTGCTAGCTTGCATCATGCAGCCACTTCATTCTATTGCTGAAGAAGGGCTATAAGCCTGAAATTTTCATGCTCTTTGTGTGTACGTGTTTTTTTCCACTGTCTCAATGATGCAGAATCTTCCTCTATGGTAAGCAGTGGTTTTTCTCCTATCCAAATATTTTATATATATATTAAACAATGAAATGAAAGGCGCTAAGTAGCAGAAAGAAATTACAGATTAGGATAGGAAAATGAGTCACCACTTACATTTAGATGTGGGCCACACGGAACACAAAGAAAGAACAAACACAAGAAATGCGCAATATTTTGGTGTATAGCCTTATTCTTGCAAAAGTGAGACACCAGGTAGAGCCAGACGTGTACACGACGACGGCATGGGCATCTGGTGAATGACATGGCCAGCATAGATGGTAGTGGAAAGCACTAATACTAGATCAACAATCGATAATGTTGAAGGTATATTATCATTGAAAGTGGTAGACCAACATAATAACTGAGTGACGATATATATATATATATAAATCATATTTTGAAAAACTTTGGTACGAAAAATAAAATATAAGCAATATTTACACTGTTTGACAAGGGTTCTATTTCTGATATTAAAATGTAATTGCAAGGAAAGGGAAAATGACTCATCACTCACCAAAGTTGAAGGCAGCAACGACAGAAGAACATATATTACGAACACACAAATAAACTCAATATTTCGGTTATTAAACCTTAGTCATGACGGAGAAAATGAGTCATGAGGCTCGGGAGGTGTGCACACGCCAAGGTTGTCATGTAGCAACCCTCGGCGTGTGCACACCTCCCGAGCCTCATGACTCATTTTCTCTGTCATGAATAAGGTTTAATAACCGAAATATTGAGTTTATTTGTGTGTTCGTAACATATGTTCTTTTGTCGTCGCTGCCTTCAACTTTGGTGAGTGATGAGTCATTTTCCCTTTCCTTGCAATTATATTGCCTCAAGCAGTTTCCTTTTTCCTTAGTTTAAATGATATTAAAATGTGTGATTCTAAACCAATTTATCATGGTAAATTCAAATCTGGAAACTGAATTTCGTTGTCAGGGATACTTTTGGCGTAATTTGTATATATATGTCTATATATTCTTTACTACACAAACAGGGACGTTATAGGCATATGTGTGTTTGTTGCTAGTTTGCTTCTGAAGGACTGTTAAGTCCTTGGTTTTACACATCAGTGTTTCTCCAGTTATCTAGTACTAAATTAGTTCAAGTGTATTATTAAAGAGATATTTTTAAATTTTCAGAAAATGCCTCGTCGTCGTAGTTTTCAATACAAGCGAGACAACTTCTGTTACACTTGTGGGAAGTTCACCTTTGCAAGAAATCGGAAGAAAATTTCAGCTGTCAAAAAGAAAGCATACAAACATTACTTCGGAGTAGAGGTAGGAGATCAAGATAAGGAATGGGCACCACATTTCTGTTGTGCTACATGTTACTGTAAACTAATTCAATGTAGTGTTGTTCGCTGTGCCCATAGTATGGATAGAGCCAAAGGACCACATTACTGATTGTTATTTCTGTCTAACCAAAATTCAGGGTTTTAGTAACAAAAAATCTAAGAGGCACATTGTTTATCCCGATCTACCTTCAGCGAGAAAGCCAGTGGAGCATTCTGACAGACTTCCAGTACCTTCAAGACCTACAGATGAAATTCAGAGTGAGTGATGTTAACTGTGTTGAAGAAATCACTTGTACTGCAGCAGATGATCCTCTGTATCAGTGCTCAAGTTACTCATCGCCACATTTACTAACTCAAGCAGATATAAATGATTTAGAGCGTGATCTAGGACTAAGTAAACAAAAGGCGCAACTGTTCGGTTCAAGGTTACAAGAGAATAATCTACTCCACGAAAGCACTAAAATCAGTGTATTTAGCCATCAAGAATATGCCTTATTCCTTATTTTGCAACTGACGAAGCATTAACTTTTTGCAATGACGTTGCTAGTCTAATGAAGGTTCTGAACTTCACCTACTGTTCAGAGGAGTGGAGACTTTTCATAGATGCATCTAAAACAAGTCTCAAGGGTGTTGTACTCCACAATGGAAATGAAATGTCCTCTGTTCCAGTTGATTACTCCATCTTAACAAAAGACAATTGCAAAATCTTACGTAGGATGTTAAATTCTTTACAATACAGTGAAGACAAATGAAAAATATGTGGAGAGTTCAAAGTAATTGCTATAACATTGGGAATGCAACACAAGCTACACAAAGTATGCATGTTTTCTTTGCCAGTGGGATAGTCGTGACAGAAATTCTCACTATGTGAAGAAGAAATGGCCTAAGCGGAAGTGGAAAGTGGGTGAAAATAATGTGCAATGTGCAAGTCTGGTAGCTCCTAAAGATATACTACTTCCACCACTTCACATCAAACTTGGTCTAATGAAGCAGTTTGTAAAGGCCATGGATCCAACAGGCAGTGGATTTGCATATCTAGCTGACACATTTCCCCAGCTTTCAGCTGCCAAAATAAAGGAAGGTGTATTTGTGGGCCCTAAATCAAGGAACTGTAGAAAGGTAAAAAAATTTGAAGCACACTTAACAGCCAAAGAAAAGAGAGCATGGGAGTGTTTCAAGGTGTCAGAAAACATTCTCGGAAGAAGAAGAGCTGCCAGCTACAAAGAAATGGTGAATGATGTGATCAGAGCATATCAAGAGCTTGGGTGCAATACCGTATGTCTCTGAAGGTACATATGATGGTCCCTCATCTGTACTACTTCACGGAGAGTTGTTGTGACGTATCGGATGAACATGATGAAATATTTCATAGAGACATATCTACAATAGAAAGGCATTATGAAGGGAAATGGGTACCATCAATGTTAGCAGATTATAGCTGGAATATCACTCGAGAGAAAGAAGATTGTCAATACAAGAGAAAAAAGTGACAAGAATTACTATATGGTGACTCATTTTTTGTCAATTTTCTGTAATTACTCATGCAAAATATATGCTACAAAGCGAATACACTAAGTATACTTTGTTATATGTTAGATCCCCAGCTCCCTTAAGGAAATTAACTTAATAACATCATAAAAATCTGATTTGTTTCTTGAATTTCAGCTAATGTGTTCTGCACTATATCAGGAAAAAAATAAAAAAAATAAAATAAACTCGCGATTACTCGTAAACTATCCCTGACACAAAGAAACTAAAAAGAGGTTTGAATTCAGTGCTCGAAGTACAACTAGGAACAAAAGGTATTTTTTAAGAAATATAAAAAAGTTTTTTTTTTTTTTTTTTTTTTTTTTTTTTTTTTTTTTTTTTTTTTTTTTTTTTGTAGAACAGTGTTATTGGAGATTGAGGCCTGGAGGGTGTCTGGTGTCCAGGATATTCTGATAGGCTAGTTCCCATCTATATAGTTCCGAGGAGGTTGTGTTATCAGGGAAAACTCGGATCGCCCTAACTGAGAAACAGATGTTAAAGTTGTTCAGTTTGCCACGGGATAGGCCTCATTGTAGTATACACTGTCCACCTGTGGCCATTCATTCTGACAGCAAGTGGGTTAGTAGTGAGGCCTATATATGAGCTGGAGCAATGGAGGCATGTAAGTTGTGTATATTCTTTTTTGCGTTAGTCGTTCCCAGCCGCCTTCATCTGTGGTAAATGTTGGGTCATATTTCCCTATCCTTCCTTAGTTATATATTTATATATATAAATATATATACTAAACATTTGGATAGGAGAAAAACCACCGCTTACCATAGAAGAGGTTGCCTGCGGCGTTGAGACACAGAAAAAGCACGTACACACATAAAATTTTCGAGCCTATAGCCCTTCTTCAGTAGTAGTGAGATCATGATGGAGGCTGGCAGCCAACTGAGTTAACCAACAAGGCCGGTAGCTCATGGTGGAGGGGGGGGGGGGGGTACAACAAGGTGGGAAGTGAGGGTGGGGACAGAAAAGCATAAACCAGAAAATATAATAAATAATAAACCTGTCGATAGGATCCTGTCACGGAAGCATGATGGTCCTAAATTGCCTTTTACACCTTGTATGTATGTGCAAAAAACCGAGAAATATGTGAAATAAAATAAAAATATTAGGAAATTTAAAATTAAGAAAAATTTGAAATTATAAACTATATATAAATATACATCCCATTGATGTCATGATATTTAGAGTTGGGGAAAAGAGAGGGGTTGGACAAAGAAATGGAAGACCCCCATGGCCTTTGAACGAACCCTTTTTTTTTTTTTTTACTAATGGCTTAACGCCTCGTTGACGTGTAGGTCATTAGAGGCAGGATGGGATTGAAGACAAGGAATGGGAAGGAATTCAGACATGGCCTTTTGAAGGAAGCATCATAGCATTTGCCTGGAGTGATTTGGGGAAACCATGGAAAACCCAAATCTGGATGCCTGGACGGGGTTTCGAACCTGCATCCTCCCAAATGTGAGGCCAGAATGTTAACTGTTCACCCACCACGCTCGGTTTAAAGGAACCATCCTACCATATAATATAGATGGACTGAGGATCAAACCTGCATAACCCTAAATTTAAAGCAGAAAAATGTAAAGATAAAGATGCACCCAATTCCCAACGACTCTTTCCCAAAATGTTTTTAACAATGATCACTACAAGAGCACACCAAAGAGGAAGAGAATTTCAGACCTCCAGTAAAATAACTGTATTTCCTGGGCAAAAAGCTGGTACTTTTTTTTATCTGATCCTGAAACAGTTACATAATGATTCATAATTGCCTCAACTATTTTATAAATAAATGTATATGAAAACACAGAAAGCTATAGGCCAATAAAAAAGTGCTATTTGTGTCAGGAGAACAAAACAACATTGACACAAATAATAATAATAAATAAGTACAACAACAGAAGTATTTTCTTTTCTTTGAATTTACAACCACTGAAAGTGGTTGTTTATTTTTAATAAGAGCGATGACTTTTGGACCCGTCTGCTACAGGCCATGCGAACAAGGGCACCGAATCAAGCCGTGGCTCCATCATGGCATTGAATCAAATTGTGACTAGGCTTGGCCGCTGCTACGACTGGTTCCAGAGCCGACCAATCACAGCGTAGCAGCAGGAGTCTGGGCTGGCTCAACAACATACCATGTTCTCGACCGCACTTCACCAGAAGATGGTGTCAGCGAATCAGATTGCCAAAATATTGTGTAATTATAAATGTAATTATAACACTCATTTAACTCGGCTAGTCACCCGAGAACAATTTTTATATAAGATTTTAAAACTCTTTGAACTGTGAATATACATAAAACTGTTATATACACTAACTACTGTCACAAAATTCCAGTACTGTAACAATAATGCTGTTCCCAAGAACAACACCTACCACCATGCATTTACAAACCAGGCAATAATGCCAGGCATAAAGCTCATCACATTAGAACTTCATCATGAATTAACTTAATATTATAAAATATTATTTTTTACACCACTCAAAATTAAGTGAAAAATGGAATCAGATAACATGTTCAAAGTTACAGCATGCTGCTTTTCTTTCTTTATCACAATAATTTAAATTTATAAGTAGTAGCAAAATTTTTACTGAAAAAGTGTAGCAGATATCATACCTTCCAATAAATGTTTGATTTCATCTGCTGGTGCTATAGCCAGACTCTGGAGATTCGCCTCCTTCATTTCAGCTACAAGACGCTCCACCTGATGTTTCTTATCTGCTATAGCAGATTCAAGGGCTGATATCTGTATATAAATATGACACAAAAATTAGTTTATAACAAAAAAGACAGTTTAGATAATCTGAAACAGGAGTAATCTGAAACCATATGTTCCAATGGTCAGATTTACATTTCTTTTTTTCAATTATCTAGGCAATGTTTAAAATTTCATAGAATTTCAAGGAATCAGAATAGTAATATAAGACACCATGACTTTTGGTGTATTCTACCAGGGATAACAGATTACCAGACATCTTTCCTGGTTGACACAGCTCCATTACTGGACAGCAGCAGCCAGTTTTGTCCCGAAGAAGACCACATTACGTTTTTCACTTTAATTATTGCTCATTAAGTAATGTAGAGTTGTTTAATTAACATATACAGCACATGACAACAAGATATGTTAAGTGGAGAAGATATTCTTTCCACAAAAGCTCTGGGGAGGAGCTGCAGGAATCTGAATATGGTGAATTTATCTTTAAATATAAACTGAAGTTTTCGATTCACGTATTAATATATAGATACAAGGTCAAATAAAAAAATAACAGGAATTTTTTAATTTAGTGTGTTTTATAAACACGATTTACAAATAATTTTTTTGTTCCAAAATTGCTGAATTTCAACCAAAACAAATGTTGTGTAGCCATTGCTTAGGAATTAAAAATCGACAAGTCTGATCAAATGTGAAGGGTCTCCTCACTGTTCTCTTTGATTTCAATGGAATTGTACATCATGAGTTCCTGCCAAATTGTAGTACTGTTACTAAGCAAACCATCGAAAATGCCCAGAATTTTGGCAGAATCACTCATGGAAACTGGATAACAATAATGCTCCCACTCACATCTCACTGGTTATTCTTGATTTTTTGGTAAAAAAACTATAGTTTTGCATCAGCCACCATATTCACCTGATATGTGACTTCTTTCTATTCCTGAGGCTGAAGAGAACCTTAAGAGGACAACATTTTGCCACAATTGACGATGTGAAAAACAGAATTGTTGAAGGAGCTGAAATGCTATACCAAACAGTAAATTCCAGAAGTACTTCCAAGATTGGATAAAGCACTGGCACAAGTGTATTTTATCTGAGGGGAATTAATTTGAAGTTGACAAAATTGATCCCAATTAATACATAAATATTCTTTAAGAAAAACAAAAATTCCTGTTTTTATTTTTATCAGACCTCGTACACATGTAAATCACATCAACAAAAAATCAGAATCAACTGTTACAGTTTAAAAAAATAAACAGAATTTACGACACAGTTCTGATGGCAAAATAACAACAGATATTCATATATCATAATAAAGAACAACACAGTGAGAATCACAAATGAAGATATTGAGCTGAAGCACACTGCACGATAAAATTCTACCTATGCTAATGTTACCTACATCTCTCTTCAGGTTGTCTGCACAAAGAGCAGATATTTCTGCATTCTGACATGCTTGCTCCACTTCCCGCTGCAAACGTTCTACTTCACCAATTAGTGAACGCTCCACTGATTGTCTGTCTTCATTTTCACGTGTCATGTAACGTTGTTCAAGCTGTAGTTCTTCCAATAACAACCTACAGATAAATGAATTCGTTTACATTCATTTAAATACAAAATGAATGTAATTGAAAACCTCAAAAGTACTGTGCATGAAATTAAAAATAAAACTATTCCTATCGTTGCTCTCCTCAAGCTTTATCCCCTCATTTGAAGTCTCCATTAACCATCTGATTTCTTAGAGAAATCCTATAATTTTAGTACTGTTACCAATACTTGTTTCTTTTCTCTTTTCCTACATGTATTCCTCTATCAACTTATACTAAAAGCAACTGACAGTTGTAACATTATCACTAAATCCCCTATCATTTTTCTATTATTAATTTACTATTATTAATAATATTGAATTATGTAGCATTTTTGATTATAAGTATACTAAATAACTGTCTTAATATTTGTAATGATGTTGGGTTTCCACAGTCTGTAGTTTGTATAGTAACCGGGGTAACATAGTGCTGTCATATTTAAGTAATTATCTTTAACGCTGGCCAGATCAGATGGCGGGCAGCGATTGTTGATTGGCAAGCACCCGAGGCAGTGTGTGTGTGTCTCGTTGCTCATGGATGGTTGTATGGAGCCGGTTCATGCGCTCTGTACACAAGCTAAAATAGCTGGTGAAATGTATGGGGAACCTAGGTCACTGTAACTTAGAAGTTGTGTCAATGAACATTATCAATTAAATTTAATAATATTTCTACAAGAAAGAGTTTTTCATTTCCAGACTATGTCAAAATATCTCTAAATTTGTTTATCAGAACTAACGGCTTGCATGTGTTGAAAGAGAGGAATTTGGGCCCATCTCCTTTAAATACCACGCCATCATCCAATCAGGATAGCTTACATATGTTACCACTTCAGGATAAGCTCGCATTTCATGATGCTCCCTCAGGATAAATGGTGATAATTGCAAGGTAAGATAGATATCGCCTTAAATGACTGGATCATCTATTGCAGCAGTGGCAGAACCACGATCTTCAGGACTAGTGATATGCGGTTAGCAATTACAAGATCAACATCCAAGTCAACAGCAAGAAGAAATACCATTTGTTTTGGACAGTAAATTCAGTCAATTAGTAATTTACAATAACTACACAATAAACTGATGATTACATTTTTTTGGAAATGATCTGTTAAACATTTGCAAGTGTTGATGATAGTTCAATTTGCTAAAAGACTTTTTTTATATTCAAATTCCCAAGAGAATTAAACTGAAAAAATTGTTATATGTTAAAAAAAATTATAATGAAATATTTCGATGAATAACAACTAAAAGCTCATGCTCAAAATTATGAACTACAGTAATGTCTAATTTAAATTTAAAAGCTGTGAAAACCCATAGCTAAGCAGAAAATAAAAACAATTTCTTTAAAAAAATGGAAAATTATTTGTAATTAGTTAAGTGTAGAAGTTAGTGATTTCATGTATACATATGCATGGTTTGTTTCAATTCCAGAGTTGCTTCGAGTGAATTTTTTGTTCTTGCACTTGATATGCATTACAACAATTGTAAATGATTGGTTGTAAGTGAATTTGGTTTTCTGTCTTGGTTTGTTTGAATTCTATTGAATGTTTTATCTGTGTTGCTGACTGACGTCGATACTTTATTGTGATCTTGATGCAGTCATTGTTGTTCTAGTGGGTTATTTGCTGACGCATAGCCAAATTATTTGTTTTAAGAGGTCTAGTAATTTGTTTTCGCCATTATGGAAAATAATTGCAGAAAACTATTAAGGAGAAATGCTGGAAGTAGTTTTGGGGAAGATGAAATCAATAATTCTGGTTGGCAAACCGACAGTTCAGGGATTATTGGCTTTAATTTTAAACTGGGATGAAGGTAGTGATAATGACTGCCAGGTTCAAACTAAATTAAACAGTCTTGACAACAGTAAAAGGGATAATGAATTGGATAATGCAACTAATGATAAAGGGGGAGGACAGGATTTGGTAGAAAGTGCGTTGTCACCAGAATTAGGTCAAACATGTGGCACTCGAGGAAGGAAATTGTTCTTCGAACAAATGATGACTATGATGATAAATCAGCTCACGGTTAATGAGGAGAAGATATGTCAAGAAACAAAAAAAAGAAATTTTGTCGAGTCAAAAGAAAGAAAACCTAGAAATCAGACAGGGCATAAAGGGAATTAATGAAAAGACTACGCAGAGTGAAAAGAAAACAGAAGATGAGGAAGAGGAGATTACTGATAGAATTCTGCAAAGTGAGCAGAAGATAATAAAAGGAAATCAAGAAATAAAACAGACATAAAAGTAATTACAGAAAAACTTATGAAGATTCAAGAAAGTTTGAAACAAGAAGCAAAAAGAACTTTAAATAATTACCAAGGAGAAGATAATAGAGAAACAACTGATGAATGTGAAGAAAACAAAGAGGGATATTTCTGGTAGCTGAAAATGACACAAGCGATGATGAAGAATTAATTGTACCTCTGGGAGCAGACTTTGAAATTATGAGGAAGACCAATCAAGAAATAGGTTACACTACTTTATATGTGGAACATGGAACTGAAAGTTATGAGCTGAAAAATGAATAAAAAACTCAGGGAAATACTGATAAAAATGGAAGTTTACAGGAAATATATGTAGAGGAAACCAATTCAATAACAGAGAAAGGAATTTTAAAGAACACAGAAGAAGAAGAGAAAACATGTGGAGATGATGAAACAAATTGTGGAAAGTCAAAAGAAGAGTCAGAGCAAGAAAGTAACAAATTCAACTCTGAGCCTAAAGTTATTAAACAGATGTTAACTAGTAGCGTGGCAGAGGTCACTGGCCTCACAGCCACAGCTCACTTGTCTCCTGCATTATGTGTGTGATATTTCTGTACATAACTGCTTGAATGCCTTAGCAGATAGAATCTATTTGAAAGCAGGGAAGATAGAGCAAACATTAATTTTCATGAAGACAATATTCAGGAAGAGAATGAGTTTGAAAAATACAGGACAGGAAAGCAGTCACTATGAGATACTGTGGAATCAAAAGGAAGATGACAAAGGCACTAAGAAGAAGAAGAAGAAGAGAAGAAAGAGTTGTGGCTGGATGAAGGAGCACAAAAATTCCAAAGGAAGAAAGTACAATCAGATGGAATGGCGAGAATGAAAAGAAGAAGGGATTTATTCAACGAAAGAAGGAATGTCGTTAAGGTCAAGTGGAAATATAATCACTCAACAAATGCAGAGAATATATTTAAAAAAGAATTACCCAATTTTGATAGTGAGTTTTGGCCAACAGGTAACGCAGTGAAATACTATGTGGGCAATATTGCATGTCAACAATGGAACAAGATTTTTTGAAATTAAAGACGGGATTTTTGACTTGACAAGGCTAAAATGAAATGAAGTGAAAATGAAACACCAAGAAGCAGATGTTTTTAACAAAAATAAAGTATGCAAAAGTGACAGAGGAAATGTGCTTGCAAAAGGCAGTGTTTCAAGTAAGTTAATTTGTGAAATTGAAGAATATATCAATAATGAAGGACAGGGAAATCAACCCACCACACACCAAAGTGGACGGCTGCGGTGAGATGGAACACTTATGCTGACAAACAAATATTTTTGTAGGCGTATTGCAAAACCAAATGTGAGTGCTTATTTATTAGCCTATCCTATATCAAATAAAAAATTAGGTTTCAGAAACTTTATTTACTTCAAGTTATATAGGATTATAAAATAACTGTAAAATATTAGCCATATTAGTGTGAATATTGGACTGGTTTGAAGCCAAGAAGACTGAAATGGGCAGTGATTTTTATATTTATTTTGTTTGTATTCCTTTTTGTATAATAGTCAACCAGTGAGTTGGACACAGGTAAAGTGCATTTGTCTTTTACATTAAATTTAAACAATAACTTCATATTTTGAGCATCGAGATGGAAAGTGATTTTTAGTGATTTAGCTAATTTTGTTTTGGTGGGTTGGACACTGTTAAAGTGCCCTTGCTAATTTACATTTGAAGTTGATGTCACATTTGATGCGATTTGAAAATGACTGGCGTGTGTCGGACAATGTGTATGAACATTCTGACAAATGAACGGATGTTTGCAACATCTTATTAATTATGTCATAATGGGGGAAGGAGCAGATGTAACATTATCACTAACCCCCTACGACTTTTCTATCATTAACTTACTATTGTTATTAACATTGAATTATATAGCATTTATTGATTATTCATGTACCGAATAACTGTATTAATCTTTGTAACTTGATTTGTAATAATATAGGGCCTCCACAGTCTGTAATGTAATAAGGCATAACAGCAAAGAAGCTAAGAAAGATAAACTTCATCAGCTTTCCTGATGACATTGCTGTAGCAACAGAGTTTGAAATGGAGATATTAGTGAAACTGATGTAAATGAGAAAATGCATTTTAGTGCAATTTAATAAGAATAATATTAAGGTCATTATTTGTGAAGAAGCAATACACTCTACAAGAGTTTGAATATTTTGACTATCTAAGAACCATGATAAACAATAAGTAACAGAAAAATAATTTTATCAGTACCAGGTGCGGGGGGAGGGGGGGGGAGGCCTATCCTTGCAGAAGAAGAAATTGATTTTTCTAAACGAAGTGAGCTTACAGGTTGAGAATCAGGACTGTATCCAACTGATTTTGTACAGTTAGATGTTCCTAATAACTGAAAAATACATTATGTTAAGTGGCAAGTTAAATCTCTCATTTTTTTAAAAAAGAATCTATTATTTAGGTTATGACCAAGAAAGCCTCTTGGGCTTGGTGGGATCAAAAGACAACTGGAAAACGGAAAACTTTCTTTGATATATATTTGGTTTAGAATCAAACAATTTCCAAGAAATTTGAGTTTTCTAATTTCACCTATTGCCGCTTGTACCAGAAAGATTCAGCCACATTAAATCTGTGGTGGCAGTCTAGCAGACAATGTGTTTGAATGCTGATGATGATTTGGTAAAAATCCTATGAATTGTTACAATGTTATTTCCAATTAGAATATTAATTCCTGGACAATGTCAAGGCTATGAAAGCAGTAAATAAATGTACTTTTCAAATATAATTTCTGCAGATTTATTTTACATGAGTCATGTAATATATTGTTGACCTGCTTCCGGTCATTGCACGAACTGAATTTGTTGTTCACTTATCATAAAAACACTAAAAGCAAAACAATTTAGCAAACCAGAAACAAATATCAAAAAGGCACCACATGTTCATTTTCTGCAGTCCTTGAAATGATAATCAACATTTAGAAATGTATTTTCTTTTTTGTTTCTAATTTAACACCTTTCCAATGTCGTGGTCATTATTGGGGGGGGGGGGGGGGCAAGAAATGGGAAGGAAGTTTCACATCACTCTTTTGAAGGAGTCATCCCGGCATTCACCTGGAGTGATTTTGATAAACCAAGGAAAACCCAAATCTGAATGGCCAGACAGGAATTTGAACCAAGCCCTCCCAAATGTAAGGCCATCATTGCCACTCACCCACAACACTTGGTTATAAATGCAATTTAAAAAAAAAAAAATAGTGATGCATATTATATATATATGACTAAATGTCACCAAATATTGGTGTAGATTACTTATTACTAGAAACCAGATTATGTGCAACACAAAAAGCCAAAAATATGCATGCAAGTATGTATGAAAAATGGTTAAAATATGCATGAAAACTGTCAAAAGGTGTCAAAATATGCAACATTATATAGTATAAAAATAGTAATTTTTAGGTTTTTTTGTTTCAAAATCAGTATGCAATTAGTAAGTAATTGAATCACATATTTATAAATTCGTTAGATAACAATTATTTAATTATTTTCTACTTTTTTAAACATAAACAATCGGGCACTGTTCCAAATATTCAATAGAAAAATTTTCATAAGTGGATATGGACCATTCCATATTCACTGGATGTTACTGGACAGTATTTGAAACTGGGTGCTGTGTTAGCAATTATTGTTTCCGGAAAATGTTCACCCGTCTCATTACTAAAACTATCAATTTGACACAAAGGTTGAAAACACAGGATGGCAATGTGGATTTCATTCATTAACTGAATAGATTCAGTCAACATCAAACCTTGAGTTTCAAGCTTTTAGATACTCACAGGTATGTGCGAAAAAAGAATGATAATCACAGCTATTGTTTTAATATTAAAATTGTTAAATGTTTCCTTGTACTAACCAACTGTCATTGCCTCTCCACTATCAAAGTCATTTACCACACCTTTAATGGCCTCAAAATGTTAATTGAAAAACAGTACAACTTCAACCCACATCGCCCACAGAGTTACCACTAGTTCCGGAGGTAAAGGCACATTTGACAAATTTTTACAGGCATTGCTATGAGAATGTGCAACAGATTATTCATAATTTTCAAAACCAAAATAAGATTGCAATAATATTTATAATCTAGCCAAACCATGACTCAAGTTCACATTACTGCTGCACAGTGAAAGAGGCTGAACATTTTAGGTATAAGAATCAAAAAGTTTAAACTATATCCAAAGGGATGTATATTAATACAAATTAATATTTTTTCCATTCTCAAAATATGCAAAATATCTATGAAATGTAAATGCAAGTTTTTCAATTCAGTTTTTTTTATGATCAAGAATAACTGTACCAAAACTAGTGAGATATACGTCTGATATTCCCTTTATTAAATAAAAGAAAAAAAGTCTTCAATTTAGATATGGTAATGAAACTTGGATGAAAGAGAAACTGGAAATGGGGTGACCACAGGCTTTCAAAAAGTGGAATGATAAAAAAGATATGAAGAAAGTTTACAACAGAGAGAATGAAGAAAGCACAAATATTTTGAGGTTTCCAGCTTCTCATTCATTAGACTTTGAAAATTACATGTAAACAATGTAAAGATGGCATAATGGAGCTTTAAGAGTGATGTATGAGATCCTAGAGACAGAGGTTGAAAAGGCTCTGAAGGAGGTGAAGAATCGGAAGGCATGCGGAATTGATAATTTACCTGCAGAAGTGTTGAAGAGTTTAGGAAACAAAGGAAGAAGGGAGATAGTATACCTTTGTAATGAGATATATGACAAAGGGGAAAGGCCAGATGACTTTCTCGCAACGGTAATGATACCAATTCAGAAAAAAAGAATACTAATAAATGTGAAGAGCATAGGACTATCAGCCTAATTTCGCATGCAGCTAAAGTGTTGTTGAGAGTGCTGAACAGAAGGCTATTTGGAAAGTTAGATAGGTGGATTGGAGAAGAACAGTTTGGATTTAGGAAAGGAAAAGGAACAAGAGATGCTATTGGCCTATTAAGAATCATAGGGGAAAGATATATTGAGAAAGGAAGAGATATTTATGCCGTCTTTATTGACTTGGAAAAAGCTTTTGATAGGGTGCAATGGAAAAAGCTGATGGATATCTTGAAGAGGAAAGGTGTAGATTGGAAGGAGAGAAGGTTGATACAGAACCTATATTTACAACAGAAAGTACGAATAAAGATTGGAAACGAAATGTCAGGAGAAAGCAGCATTGGGAGAGGAGTAAGACAAGGTTGCTGCCTTTCCCCATTATTGTACAATTTATAGCTAGAAGAAATTATTGGAAAATGCTTAAGTGGAAAAAGAGGAGTGCATATTGGTGGCAAGAGAATAGAGTGCATACAATTTGCTGATGATATGCTCTTGTTAGCAGAAAGCGAACAAACTCTAAACAGAATGCTGAAAGATCTAGATGAAGCTTGTGAAGAGTTTGGAATTAAATCAATACAGCAAAAACTAAGAGTATGGTGATTGGAAAAGGAAGGAAAATAATAAATATTAAGTTAGGAAGAGCTGATATCAGTCAAGTAAGATCATTCAAATTTCTTGGGAGTACGATCACCGAAGATTTGAGATGCCACCAAGAGGTAAAAACTAGCATTGCCATAGCGAAGGAAGCATTTAATATGAAAAGACGGATACTAACTGGAAAAATAGACAAAGCACTCAGGAAAAGACTTGGACAATGTTTTGTAAGGAGTGTGGCTCTTTATGGGGTGGAGATATGGACACTGAGACGGTTAGAAACGATTGAGATGTGGATGTGGAGGAGAATGGTAAGGATAAGCTGGGTGGATAAAATAAGTAATGTCGAAGTGCTGGAAAGGGTTAGTGAAAGGAGAAAAATACTCCAAGTCATAAAAGAGAGAAATAAGAACTGGATGGGACACTTGCTGAGAGGGGACTGCCTGATAAAAGACGCTTTGGAAGGTCTAGTTTGTGGGAGGAGAATAAGAGGAAGAAGGAGGTGCAAAATTACAGATAACATCAATGAAAACGGCAACTACATGGACCTTAAGCGAAAGGCAGAAGACAAAAAAGCATGGAGAGCAGCCAAATGAAATCCCACCCTAGGGCAGCAAACTGATAAGATGATGATGATGATATTAATCAGAGGAGTTATATTTTTATTTCACGCAATAAAAAGCTTACCTTATTTTGTTCTTACACTGAAGAAGTTCGGTCTCACAGTTTGCTAGCTTTGAACGCAATAATGTAAGTTCTGACTTCAGAGTCTTTTCTTGCTGCCTAACTATTTCACTTTCTTCTTCAACATTTGCCAACTGATGCAACTGGAAGCACCAAAAAATTGTATACAGCAATATAAATTATGTGGACAGGGGAGTTGCTGAATACTTTCACTATCTTCCTATGCATTCCAATTATATTTTAAACACAAAATCTTCAGCACCCCTGAACAGCCCACAATATTCAGATTGAAAAATTTGTTTTACTACAGAACTTAAATAATTATGATGAAACATATAATGTTTACTTTATGAAAATTCAATATCAATAATATAAATTTAAACTACTTTTCGCAAACAAATCTTATATTTATTTTCACTATAGAAGAGCAATTAGTTTATAACTATCAGTTTCATACTATCATCTACTTAAATCTCCAATGAAAATATGAGCAAATGAAACACAGAATTATTGTTGGTACTAATGTGACCATATACAGAGTGGAATGTATTGAAAAGTTTGGAAACTAATATTTACTTACTTGTTCTTCACTTACACGTGATGCCTTTTCATATCTAGCTATTTCCTGTGAAAGGAATTCCATCTGCTGTTGGTGTTCACGGGTTTTACCTTCCCAGTAAGCTATTTCAGCATCATACTACAATTTACAGAAATGAATGCACCAATTATAAACCATCACATACTGCCACACCTGCCAGTGTGGCTGTGTGTGTTACGGTACCACCCACGGAATCGGTGAGGTACAATGGTGCCAGGTTTGAATCCTGGCCCCCATGTATCATCCATCCTGACTGTGGTTTCTATGTGGTTTTCCACAATCATCAAGGTGAAGGCTCGGACAGTTGCCAATCTCCACCTCATAAACTACACATTACATAAACAAATAAAAAATACACTTATCACACACAGAACACAGGTACATATTTTGCAGACAGATGGTAACACTTTCTCCTCAATACTGCAAAAGACCTAGCAAGCTGGTAGTCTGACTGATAAATATGCTCTCAAAATAAGCACAGGCCTCTGGAAAGAGGAAGTGCTAGGAAGGACCAGCAAAAAGATTATGATGAA
The DNA here is from genome assembly GCA_031002005.1 of Vandiemenella viatica. Classification (NCBI taxonomy): domain Eukaryota; kingdom Metazoa; phylum Arthropoda; class Insecta; order Orthoptera; family Morabidae; genus Vandiemenella; species Vandiemenella viatica. Next base: position 186,894,724 of record CM061921.1, on the reverse strand, counting down.
GAACAATTGTCACAAAAGAAAAGTATTACAAGCCCACAAATCTCGTTTTCTTGGTTCTTCGGGTGAAGCCGCATCGATTTTTTGAAACCTGATGTTTCAACCATCTTGCTGTGGCTTTCTTCAGAGTACTGCCATGTCTGGGGATGCTGCTACTTATAAATAGCTGCCTGTAGTGCGCGCTAACAGTCAGAGGTGACATCATGCACGTATCCACTGCCAGCACGAACCACATTTTCCTGAATAAACATGACCATATTTGGACAAGCTGCAGCCTGCTATACCTGTTCATATTATTGGGCAGTTTTCGTATTTCCAACACTTCCCTGACTCGCCAGGGCCACCATGTGCTTTCTTGAGCTAAAACACTCCGAAAGCCATCTGTCGGCTGAATGTTGTGCTATGGCTGATTTGTTCACATAGTTATTTTTAAAATGTATCATGTGTTCATTTCATCCTTTCCTTTATGGTGCATCTTGTCTCATCGATATATACTTGGCCACACCTGCATGGTATTTGGTGTCTGTAATTTCTCCCTTTTGTGTTTTACCTTTACAAGTACATTCGAGAGTGCACCCGGAAAGATCTTGGATGTACTTGTACAGGTAAAAAACAAGAGGGAGAAATCACAGACACTGGGTGTATACAAAATACCCTACAACTGTGGTCACGTATATATTGGTGAGACGATGCACCATCAAGGAAAGGGTGAATGAACATATGATGCATTTTAAAAATAACTATGTCACCAAACCTACTGGTATGGATGTTTTACAAAAAAAAAAACAGAGAAAAGCTAAGGTTAGCAAAAATGGACCATCTCAGAATATCTTGTAGAATCTCCTGTCGTGACTGTGTAAGAAATGAAACAATGAGGGAAATAACACAGATTCAAAACAACATTACATGCAGAGTACAGCTTATGTCATTCAAAGATGGGGACAGTGACAGCCTTTAAACCCCCACTAGATAGCTAAAGCAAATGATGGATGTTTAGAAGGTCATAGCCAAGCACACAATTTTAGCCATGTGTGCAACCATCTCTTACAGATGAAAGGCCAAACACAAAAAATTCAGACTGTTGTAACAGTGCATATTTACTGGTTTGGTACAACCACACAATTAATTACAATAGTTAATGATTTTCTTTCTCCATTCTTAACATGATTTTGCTACCAAGTATCTTTTATTTCCTGTGTTACACTTTCATTACTATTATTCTCAAATAAAAATAACTCCCTCTGGGACCCACAGTTTAACATGGAATCTGAACCATGGAATGACCTGGCGTAGCTCACATGATCAAATAAAACTCTGAAGAATTCCTGCACCCACCTGGCTTTGAACCTGAGACCGGAGCAGTGAACTTTTGAAAGCAAGCACCTTAGCCAGCGAGCCACCAGACGGCTCCACTATTATTCTACTTTATGATTATCTTCGATTAGACATCAGGTCAAAAAAAGAAGGATACATTCGAAATAATAAGAAGTGTAGTTTGTGCTCAAATTTAGTAATTATTGGCCAACTGCTTCATCATCCACAAAAAAAGGCTATAAAAAAAGTTATTTCAGTATTCTGGTGTTCACTACAAGGTTAACTTCATCTGTAACAAACAAATATTATTTATTTTTGGTCTGATTCCAATCAATTAGAAGGTTTGCGCAATCTACAAGGATATGTCATTTGATGGTGAGAAACTGGAATGGGTAGTTTATGAAGCAAAGTAACTACTACTGACTAAAGAGGAAATTGGACAGAGATTTAATTTTATCATCTGATCAAGGATATAATCTGGAGGTGAAACACAGCGAAGGAAGCAAAAATCTTGCCCTATAAAATATAGTACCAACCAATACTGACCTATGGCTCCGAAACCTGGACTTGGATAAAGAGAGATCTAGCCAGATTACAGGTGACAGAGAGGAGGTTTCTCAGAACGATAGAGAATGTCACAAGAATGAATAGAATCAGAAACGAAAACATTAGGGAGAGATTAAAAGTCAAAGCATTAGGAGAGATGTTAATGAAGAAAGTATTGCAATAACTGGGGCATGTAATCAGAATGGAGGAGGGGAGAGTGCCTGAACAACAGGAAGGAGAGCTATTGGAATACTACAGACAAGATGGGTGGACTCTTTGAAAAAGATGTAGAGGTGAAGGGAATTGATTGGAGACGAATGGTGCTGGAATGACTGCCAGTTATAAAAGAGGATGTGCCGGACAACCCAAAAAAGTCGAAACACCAAATGATGATGATGCTGCTCTAACTTCAAAATCAAACACCTTCTTATTTATGATGCTATGGCCAAAATGGCTTATAATTTTGTAATGTCATTCCATCCATATGTCACAACATTGTAATTTCACCACCTTTGTATTACTTATGATGAAATTTTACAGGAACATATATTTTATTGATTGTAAAACAGATTTGTGGACGACTAATAAACAATACTTTTTAGGATACCTCTCCAAATATATGAGAGAGGGATGATTTTCTCCTTGCTTCATCCAGATAGTCTAAAATGCAGTCAATGTTGTTCTGGCCCCCTTCTTTTCTAGTTGTGTATTTCACAAGATTTGAATTTCTAAGTCATTAACAATGCAATGCGTGAGGCTTTTAAAGAATTCCAAGTGAGGAATTTATCTGAAGATATAATTAATAAACCAAAAAAATTCTGGTCATATATAGTGTTGTAAAAAAACGGTTTTTTTTCTGGCTTGAAAAAAAACATGAAAAAAACTTTGAAAAAAAAACATGTTTTTTTTTCTGGAACACTTTTTTTTCACAACTGCTAAATCTCAAATTTGTAAGGCTGTTATCGTTTAAAATGACTGTTTTAGAGTTTATTCTAAGTACTTATCTTAGTTTAAAATCTACTATATTTTTCTGGTTCAGTAGGAAAAAAAATTACGAAAATATTGGCAAAATTGACTGAAATTTTCTTTATGAACGGGGATTTCCCGAAGAGACTAGGTTGCGCCAGAAGGAATCCCCATTCCCCATTGTTTGGTTTCATACTTGCTATTTGAAATAGTGCTGCCAGCCCTACAAAATTACCTACAGATCTTTTTTAAAAAATTAGGAATTTAAAATTTATCCACGGTTTTTTGCCTCTTTTTTTATTACTTATTTGGCTTTCCTTATATTCGTATACTTGTTAACACTCAGAGTATAGTGGTACTGACTCATTAAATTGTCAGTAAGGGAGCGTGCATAAACCACGTAGCTCCATTTTGGCCTCCTGTGAACCCCCCCTCCCCACCACGTAGCCCTACGTGGCTTTTACCTACCCCCCCCCCCCTCACGTAGCACGTAGCTTTCTTCCGTTTTGATTCCAGAAGACATTTTGTACTGTATTCTCTTGTCAGACTATTGTAAATTACATACGGATATAATTAACTGAGGGAACTAAATACTCACATGCTGTTGTGAGTTCAGTTCCTCATTTTAACTGTGAAAAATGTTACGAAAGGAAAGTTACGTGGCCTGGCTCGGAACCCCCCCCCCCCCCCCTCTCCTACGTAGCCCAGCGTTGCCTTCCAGCTAACCCCTCCTCCCTCTGGACCGAGCCACGTAGTTTGTGCACGGTCCCTAATTATGAATCGTTTCCTTGCAACCGTTGGTGTAAGCAAACGATTGAAAAGAAGTAAAGCTCCTATTTTGTATGATAACAGATTTTAATTCAAACTTAAAAGACCGTAATACAGAACTATCGGCGCAGTCTTTATGCACAGTGTGTACTTTGCTCACAATTTAAAATTGCAATCTCAAAATCTTTTGCGTACAATACAAGAACAACAAGTAAAAGAAAATTTAACTATTTCTGAAGTTATGGATATAAAGGAGACAGAAGAAGAGACAGAAAATTCCGACACCGATCGAACAAGTGTTGGTAGTGCTGATACTAGTGAATGTGGTACTGACATAGAGGATGAATAAAATTATATTACCTATATAGATACACTTATGAATCATTACGTGAGACATTATATGATTCAGTAAGACTTAAAACACACTTGTAAAATGGAAGTTCCTTAAATAAAACTATAATTTATCAAATATATTTTTTTCTGAAAAAAAACAAAATTTAGAAAAAAAACACGGGCGCTATGTTTTTTTTTTCATGTTTTTTTTCACAAAGCTGAAAAAAAAACATTTTGTTTTTTTTCTGTTTGCAACACTAGTCATATATCAATGTAGGAAGAGGCTCTCATAAAGTTATGTTGTCACTAATAAAGGAAAATGGGGAATTATCAGAATCCAGCATAGAGAAAGGAGAAATTCTGATCTCTAACACTGCTTCCATAACAGAAAATGTAGAGGACATCCCGATATTTAATAAGCGTACTGACAAAATTATGAAAGATCTAGTTCTTGAAGTCAATGGAATAACAAAACTGCTTAGGAATGTAAAAACAAACAATGCTCCCAGACCAGACAGTTTTTATACTAGATTCTACTCTAGGTACACACAGGAAATTGTACCATATTTGATGAAATTATATACCACCTCCTTGGATCAAGGAAACATACCCGCTGAGTGGAAGACTGTCATCGTAAGTCCAGTATTTAAAAGTGGTAAAGTTAATGATCCTAAAAATTATAGACTGATCTCAATAACTTCCAATATTTTGCGGGATTTTAGAACATATCATCTATTCAAATGTCATGTGGTTTTTGGATGAAGAGGACATTTTAAACTCAAGCCAACATGGATTCAGGAAGGGCTGATGCTGCGAGTCACAACTTGCACTTTAAATTCACGATTTTTGCCGGGTTAGAGATAAGCAATCCCAGGATGACTTCTATTAAATTTTTTTTAAAAAAAAGCCTTCGACATTGTGCCTCACACAAGATTAATCAGCTCCTATTGTTTCCTGGTTATGATATATATATATATATATTTTATTCACAGATGCAATTGTCTTCACCTTAACTAAAATAATAAATTAATAGCTAATAGTAAAAAATTAAAGAAAGATAAATTTCCTGCCTTTAGCCTTAATAAACTTCAAAATTGTTATATGGTAATCCAGCTTAGGTGCACTGATATAACTGTCAAAGCTGAACCTCTTTGCTCTCCTATTGTATTTCGTAAATAATTTTTTTTTATTAATTTTAATTTTGAAAAGTTCCTTCCAGTGCAGAATGTACTTACTGGCAGTGTTAACAAAATTCGAATGACTATAAATATTTGGGCAAATTTTATTTAACTTATTTTCTCTTGCGTATTAGAACAGCTGTTTTACATCTTTAATAAAGTATGGTAAATTTGGAGTCATTGTTTGTAATCTTTATATATAAAGATGAATGTATGTTTGTTGGTTTGTTTGTTAGTTTGTTTGTTATTCATACAAATCCACAGTTTTCATCTGATCTCGATGAAACTTTGCACACTTATCCTTTGAAACAAGGAGAAAAATGCTGTCTACATTTGGTTGAAAAATTATCTGTATAAATAACACATGTTGTCTCATAACTTCAAAATACTGCGATAGACAGACACGTTGGATATGGTCGCCTCCGTACCGTGTTTCCGTATAGTGGACTGGCAGCTTAGTGGTTAAAGCGCTTGCTTACGAACGTCGTGGTCTCCGGTTCAATTCTCCATGGAGGCTAAGATTTAAAAAAATTGTTTTTCATCGTAAGAGTCAGGCCTGGGCCTTAGGTTATTTGGATTGAATGTTAAACTATAGATATTATAAAGTTAGGGGTGCAATGCGAGGAAAATCGTAGGTAGTCTTGCAATGTTGTAGGTGTACACTTTTTTACGTTATAATGATCCTTCAGGTGTTGTTCGCAGTCAGTGTGCGCGTGTGAACCACAGTAATATTATTATAAATACGGAAGTAAGTCTCTGTCTTTTTGTTACGTTTTGACGACTAAATGGCTATATCGTTGTGATGCAATTTTATAAGGAAATCTGTATGAAAGGCACAGGATATTTTTTCCAGTATGATTAACAGTTGTAGTCACGAAAATTTGAGACCTTATCGAATGGTGACAGAAATATGTTGGAGATTGATTCTCTTCAAGAGACAGGTTCGACGGTACAATGATATAGTGATAGCTTTCCTGTCATATTATTCCTACTCGGTATTGTTTGGGACCAATCCTTCATTAGCAACTTTCTATATTTAATTCTGGCAAAAAAATTCTTAATCCACGCGTACGAAGTCGCAGGTACGGGCTAGTTCTTCATATAATTGGTAAGGCTGGAAATCATTGCTCTAATCCACTTGTAGCATTGCGTGTTTATCTTGACAGATTTTTAATATATACTCTTTTGGAATATTTTCTAACTTGCTTGGATCACAGAGAAACCAATATTTTCAAACTGTTGAGTAAAGACATAAATTTTGAATCCATATTCCTTACTATGGAAACAACCATGGTGTTAAAAAAAGAAAAATCTGTTTAGTACCGGGAGACTGTATAGTTGCTGCATTTGTAATTGAACGTCCTTTTCTTTTTGGTTATCCTTTTAATTTAAAGTCTTTTGGCACATCATAACTTCTTTTTTGAATAAATTATCAAGGATCAGACTGGCATTGTTCGAACCCAGATTGTAGATATTCTTCGATCCAGCCACAAAATTTACACAAATTTTCAAGAGCAACGCTATAATGGAATTTTCTTAGGATATTAATCCACAGTGTTAGCTGGTTATTGTTAGGGCGCTAATGACTTCACTGTCAACGCACAATAAAGCCGCAACAACAAAAGCATATTAATAGGCGATAATATCTCATACCATAAATGTAATGATGTGATAAATTCTAAGCTTAGCATTTCGTTCAAAACTAAATCAGAATCACTAAATGTGTCTGTCTTTCATGAGATTTTTTAGGCTTTCAATGCATTCAAATACATCATAAAATTGAAATAATGCGGCCTTCACTGCCTCGATTCAAACTCATGTCTGTTAAAGGCTTTGTAGTGAGCGTAAAATTGCTTTTGATTAATTCCCAGCATTTGCTGGGTATTGAAAATAGCAAATAAAATCCCTGAATAAAAGCAAAAAATGTTTTTGCTGCCACAGAAGAATTAGCTGCGTCTGCCAACAGAAAATTCCAACTATGACATCTGCATGGTGCAAAAATGTCCCGAGATTAATATTTAATATTCTAGTTTTAACTCCACTATTTATGCCAATCATATTTGCACTTTTTCGTATCATTGGGCATTATATTTCCAAATATCTAATCCAAATTTTTTTCTAGTTCTTCCAGAATTGCCTTATTTAGATACTTTCCAGTTTCCTTAGTGACAGCAAGAAACCTTATAAAGTTTTCTTCTATTGTCCCAGTAGATGGGTTATAAAATCTTTTAACAGAATTTTCTTCAACTCGGCCAGAGTCTCTAGTGCAGCTGAGCAAAATAGAATTATATTTTGCCCTACATATCTCTCCACGAGTAATAATTTTTTACGTCAATGTGATCAGTTCAGTATGAATGTCTTTGCTTAGATAATACTCCGATTATCCGAATCGCTTTTTTAATTAAGATGGAAACGTACTGGGAAAAGGCTTCCCCTCTTTTATAAAAACTAACCCAAAGCTTGGATGACTGCAGTATTGTTTACAGAATGGTACAGCGAAATTTTCATCCCTGAAGTGGAAAAGCACCAAAAATCTCTTGGAAAAGAAGGCATTTCCTACATACATACAATAATTAATTAAAATAGACTCTTTTTTTGGAAAAAATCCGATTATCCGAATGGGGTCCGGTCCCAATTGATTCGGATAATTGGAGTTCTACTGTAGTGTGCAAGTTGTTTGCCATTAATGTGTTTCATGAGTTCCTGTAATATATCGCCATATTTAGATATCAATTTAAACAAGTCTACCAACCCACCAATGGCTAAAGTCATTAGAGGCGGGATCGGACTGGGGACAAGGAACGGGAAGGAATTCGGCCATGGCTTTTTTGAAGGAAGCCTCCCGGCATTCAACTGGAGTGATTTGGGGAAACCATGGAAAACCCGAATCTGGATGCCCGGACGGGTATTCGAACCTACGTCCTCCCGAATGCGAGGCCAAAAGGTTAACCGTTCATCCACCACGCTCGGTATCGACAATCTTGAGTGGTTCTCTGAGACCTCCAAATGGCAGATTATGAGAGGCTAAGAAATGACTAAGAATTATACCAATTAATCTCTCAAACAATTTGTGACAGTGTTTTTGAGATTCACAAACTGGCTTTTGGTATTTCAGGTATATTGTTTTTTCATGCCTTATTCCTTTTTATAATGTAATCGACTGGAATCAGAATTCCAAATGTTTTTTGTATTTTCATGTCTTTGTAAAATGTTTTTAAGTGTTTCCAGTCACAGCACCTTCCCTGTACTATCTGAGTTTGCGAACTTCAAAATAATCTGCATGGAAAAAGAGACCAACCTGGGACGATGTTGTGTTTCATAATTATTTAGTTTTCTTGAGAAATGGAAATTAGAAAAGTGCCTACGGTGCACGAGGCACGCTTTATGCTGCTTCTGCTACTTGGGTCTCCCTCATGGTCTTTGGCCCTCCGACCTTATGTTGAGGGCTGTTCTCACCACTGAAGTGTCATTGCTGTGTAGTGTATGGCTGTACCATCACAGACGGCCCTCACGCATTTTCTCAGGGAATGGAGCCACACCAAATGCCACCCGAACATTCTCATTCCTGATGCGGTCCCGTGTAGTGAGTCCCTGTGGCCAGCGAATCATCTTCATTTCCATGGCATGCAGCTGTTGTTCATGTCTTTTCATGACTGGCCAACCTTTGGTTGCATACAGCGCCACTGGTTGAACAATGGTTCTGTAACCCTTTGATTTAAGGTACAGTCGAAAAGGCCTTCTGTGACCTGACGCCACTTCATCCAGGCTGCGTTGACTCTGTTTCAGACGTCTGGGAGCGTGTCACCATCTGAACAGAGTACTGTTCCCAGGTATTTGAATTCAGATGATTTACGGAGTTCAACGCCATCAATAATAACAAACCCATCACATGGAACTCCACACTCCATGTAATCGATCTTCCGTACATTAAGTCGCATGCCGTATTTATTGAGGGAAGTTTTCCATTGTTGGATTTGTTCTTGTCTTTTTTATTTTTTTATTTTTACTGCTTTATGCCTCGTCGACGGCTATGGTCATTAGAGGTGGGATGGGACTGGGGACAAGGAACAGGAAGGAATTCAGCCATGGCCTTTTTAAAGGAAGCATCCCGGCATTCGCCTGGAGTGATTTGGGGAAACCATAGAAAACCCAAATCTGGGTGCCCGGACGGGGATTCGAACCTGCATCCTCCCGAATTTGAGGCCAGAATGTTACCGTTCACCCACCACGCTCGGTCAATTCGTGTCGAGACTTGCAGGCGGCCAAGATAGCATCAGCACAGAGCAATGTACAGGGGTGGGGAGTGAGCAGTTCTGCAGCAATGGTGCCAAAACAGAGGATAAAAAGGAGTGGGGACAAAGCTGATCAACTGAATATCTGAGAACTTATTAATTTGAACAATATGACTACCCTCATATTTTGGGGATATTAACAAAGAGGCTGTGAGTACAGCAATTTTGTATGAAATATGACAAAGAATAGCTATAGATCTTTACTCCAAGACTGCATGACAGATTGTGAAGGAACACTTAGATAATTTGCAAATTTTAATTAACAAAGCTGGAGTATATAACTACTTATTTTGTTATCGCTGTATCATCTGGATAAGAATATAATACAATTACTTAAATTTAACTGAAGTATCTGAGGGAAAATGATGAATAGTTAGGTAGGGTGCTCAGGAAACTGAAGAGTTTTTGTCTTGAAACATTTTGGCTTCAGTATGAACTAGTTATTGATATTGGTTGATGTATGACATAACTACAAGTGTTTATTTAGTATTATCATGTCGTTAAATATTCAAATATAGAGTTATGTGTTCATATGGGAGCTTTGAGAGGACATCAAAAGAATCATAACTTAAACGCTACAGAACTTTTATGCATGCCCATTTTTAAAACTTGGGTCACTAAAAATATTTTCATCTTTCAAAAGAAAATAATCCCCATATACTATGCAATTCACAAAATTATGGGTGGCAGATTCTGTTTTGCACCAAAACTAATCTTCCAATTCTGAATGGCACAAGGGAAGAAAAAATTTGTATACGCATCAGTGCGGCACCTTATTTCTCTAATCTTATCTCTCCTGTCATTGCAACCCTACAGACTGGTGGACAAAAATATTTCATCACACTCATCAATGAAAGTGGGTTAATGCATGTTTACTGACATGTTCAATCAAAACCTACGTCGTCTGTCTACCAGAGAATCCTAGCTCAATATATGAATCAATTCTGTGACGCTTTCATAAGAACTGTGGGAAGCAATCACAAATAGAATGGCTCTACTCTGTACTTTCAGTACACTGTCAATCAACCGCCTAGGAAGTGGATCCCAAATGAGGATGCATGAGAATTTTGTATGCTATCTCCTTTGGTTGTGCATTACATTTTTTCAAATTTGACCTTTTTTACTTATGGCTTTATGCCTCATCAAGGTCATTAGAGGCGGGAGGACAAGTAACAGGCAGGAATTCTGCTATTACCTTTTGAAAAAAGCATTCTGGCATTTACCTGGAATGATTTGGGGAAACCATAGAAAACCCAAATCTGGATGCCTAGACAGGGATTCAAGCCCATGTTATGCAGGTAACATTAAATGCTGTTTTGTACTGTCACACCCAAATATTTCAGGGAATCAACCATACCAATAAATGAACTGTTTATTTTGTACTTCTGAACAAACAGTTCTTTTGCCTTGCACTTTTTACAATTCAGTGTAAGTTGCTATTCATCGCATCATGCCTAAATAACATTGAGATCATGCTGGATTTCTAAGCAATTAGCCAAATTCCTTACTTTCCTATTGATTACCGCATCATAAGTGAACAATCTCAAACTGCTATACACATTTTCTCTGAGATCATTTTCAAAAATAAAGAAAGTAAGTGGTCCTATTACACTTCCTTGAGGGATGCCCGAAGTGATATCTAGATTAGAAGAGGCTTCTCCAAATACGATGACATACTGTACCCAAACTATTAGAAAAACTCTTATCCATTCACAAAGCTGATCCGATATACTGTATGCTTGAATCTATGCTAAAGGTAGTTATGTGGCACAGGATCAAAGGCTTTCTGAAAATAAAATAAAAATAAAGGCTCAATATGTGAACTTCCGTCAACAACTTTCATTACGTCATGCGTAAATAGGGCCAGCTGTATTCCACATGATCTTTTCTTCCAACATTTATGTTGTTTCAATGTAAGCAAATTGTTTTCATGTACAAAATTCACAATGTTTGAGCATATAATATGTTCCAGAACTCTACTACAAACATATGTTACAGATATGGATCAGCAGTTCCAAGGATCTCTTCATCCTTCTGTTTCGAAAATTGGAATTATCTGCGCAATTTTCCCATTGTAAGGCATTTTTTTCCTTCTAAAGATATACAATATATATCAGACAGAAATAGTCTGATTTCTGTCGCATACTCTGAAAGTACTCTTACTGGGATTCCATCGGGATACAGTGCTTTCCCCCGCTTCGGGAGCACTAATGCAGTATGCATTAACACCTGTATTTATTGCTGAAGAAATCATTTCCTAGATGCAAATTTACCATTAAACTCCAGTAACAACAACTGCTCAATCTTCCCAGTCTGTTAACTTCCCAACTTAGGTTAAACAAAAGATACCAAAATAACTATTCTTAAAAGTTTCATGGGAGAACATTAGATCTATAAAACAACCACCCGAAAATTATCATCTTCCGCTACTGAATTACTTTATTTATAAAAAGATAATAACTGTAGACACCAGTGAACATTAAATGTATGTTTGCAAATAATGATATCCTATATCAATAAAAGATGGAATATGGAGAGAGAAGTGTCATCGGTAAAAAAAAGTTGGCAGATATAGTGGCACAATCAATTATTTCATACTTTTTTTAATTTAAATAAACATCTTATTACAATGACAGTTCCATATAACAATACGATGATTAGTTAAGAATTTATCACAAGTAAAGGTATAAAATTAACTTACAGACAAATGGGCTATCATGTTAGATTCTCAGGTCATAAATATCCATTTGGAACACACTACGCAAAATAAAAGCAGTTAGGAGTATTACCTATATGGAAAATGGTACAACAATTCTGAAGAAACTACCGGACCTGGCATCAAAAGGCTATATTTTAATATTGCTTTCTAACAGCAAGACAAATTTAAATTAAGATCTTTCCTAACAATGAACTGGTGTACACTAAAGCTTTTATCATAACAGTTATCAAAAACTGGGAATAAAGTTTTTCCATCCCACACGCTACATTTTTATAGTCCAATAAAGACTGATTGCTAGAAAATTAAGATTTTCTGATATGATTAAAACATGAAAGAAAGAAATTTTAAAAATCAACATGCTTCACCATTTGCAAAGAGAAAGCCAACTGAGACAATGAAGCATTGATTCATATTAGATTTTTTCATCTCAATTTATCATCATCATCACTGAACACTTCCACTTTTTTGCAGGTCATCTGGCACATCATCTTTTGGAGGCTGTGTTTATTTGAAAACGTCACTCCATTTACTACCAGCTTGCCAGGCTTTTGTAGTTTTCAAGGGGGAGCGGATGTGAAACATGTAACTTGTGTTTGTCTCAGGATTTGCTTACGTGTTTGTGAAAAACCACCTAAAATCTGCAACCGGGGTGACCGGTATGCTGCTCCCAGGCTTGTTGTACCTCTCCAAACCATCTTAACACACGCAGCAACACTGGCAGGTTCTTAATATCGAACATACGGTTAATGACTAAATGTCACATTTCTGATTAACCTTAATTTTGAATAAGACGACAAGTGAAGTAAACTCATCACTTACCAGCACTGAAGCCAGGAGGAATAAATGGACAAAAAACAGCACAAACATACAAAAACAATATTTTGGGTGAATCTTGTAGTTATTAGGGCTTCATGGCATGTCAACAATGAGGTCATTAGCCCCCTTACAACAACCAAGTTGACAATGCGGCTTAAAAACTTTACGAAATTTCTGTCTGTATGGCCAACTGTAAAGAGGGCAGCCATAGAAACAGCAAAATAAAATAAAATACTAAAATGTTGGCTGTAAAGGGGCCACTAAAACTGAATAATTTACAAACAATGTCTGGTTGGCTGTAAACAGGCCAACCACATTTAAAAGCTTAAGATTAATAATTAAAACAACTAGTAACAAAATACATGGATGGACACCCATCCATCCTGAAACCTAAGCCAGTCTGCCCAAAATTTTTGGGACAAGACTGGTTAATACCAAAAATTTTAAAACCTTTGCCACATTGCCACTATCATTATTTAAAATAAGGGACAGATCGTTTGTTTGCTAGACCAACATCTGCCCTTAAATCTAAAAATAACACACAATCAGCTAAATATGGTGTACTATCGGAGATACATCACAAGCATCACATTCCGGTGGGTCCTTCCAGCAGAGTAGAAACCTATACACCAGAGGACAGTGGCCTAAAGGTATATGGAGGCGAGTAATGAGAACCACATTCCTTCTTGACCGCTGGAAGGAGCTGCTGCTCCATGGCTGAATGGTCAGTTTGATTAACAAGAGCTTATTACACACGACTTCCAGCCAGTGCTTCTGCCAAACATCAAGAACAATTCTTTTCACTGCCGAGACAAGGTCTGACTTAGGAACCAGATCAAAGTTGATTCTGACCTTGTCACAGGCTAACTTGGAAGCTTCATTGGCTACCTTGTTCCCCAATTTTCACATGGTTAGGAACCCAGCAAAAATGTAACTCCTTTCCCCACGATTGGAGGGATCTGAGGGCATCCTTATATGTCCTAGACCAAATGGTCTATTGGGTATATGTTTCCTAATGCCTCATGTCATGCATTACTTTCATATGCTGGAATATAAAACTCTGCAGCGTACCCACTGCACTTGATGTTCAGCTTGGAATAATAAGTTGCTTGAGGGAACACTACGGAGCAGTCTATTCCATTAGCCTGCTTTGCTCTATCCATGTATACTGAGCAAAAATCATGATGCTGACATAAAACATTGTTAAAGACTCTGATAAAAACACTGTCAATGGTAAACTGTTTACTGTACTATGATAGATCTAAAATTGTTCTGGGCTTTCTTAAAAGACAGGGAGGGGATTTACTATAACCTTGGTGATAAAGGGAGAGCAACTCATAACCATATTCTTCTAACATAGCCGTTGCATGGTAGCCGAAGGGTTTAGTCACTCTATGATGGTTGGTATAAAAATGTTCGTAATTTGGGTTAGTGACTGCAACATAAATGGGACTGCCATGTGTTGAGGCAATATGGAAGAAGAATCGCACCACGAGGAGATGCCAACGGATGACAAGTAACAGCTCACCAGCACCAGCACAAATGTTAGAATGGGGCTTGCGCGAAATACACCATTGGCAAGCCAAACTTGCTGCATGGTGGACACTATCCAACATCCAGAGATAGCCGAATCATACACAACACAGCCGTACTCCAACTGTGATTGTACATAAGTTCTATAAAATTGTAGCAGACAGGAGCGGTCGGTGCCTCATGTCCTACAACAGAGACATTTAAAAAAATTCAGAGCCTTAGGAGCTATGGCTTTCACATGTTTCAGATGTAGCACCCAACCTAGCCTACTGTCAAGAGTGAGACCCAGAAACCAAAGAGTTTCACTAAAACTTAAAATGGTGTTCCTCAAGGTAAGGTGAGGTTCTGCTAAAAGACTATGAGATCAAGTAAAATACTGGATTTTCTCAGAAGAGAAATGAAAACCAGTGCATACTGACCATTCATCCAGCCTGTTTAGTGTGAGCAGCAGCTGCCTATCAGCGCCTACCTCTCAGGCTGGATGACGAACAGAAAATAGCGAAGTTATCGACATATGAGTATCAAATCAGACTTCTTATTGTTGATGAAATGCTGTTAATGCCAACAGCGAATCGGGTCACAGTTAAAACTGACCCTTCAGGAACACTGCTTTCCTGGATACAAGGATCTGACACTTCAATATCAGTACTGGAAGCAACATCCTTATAAAAACAATTGTGAGAAACGGGAAAAATTTTCCCTAAATCCCCATTCATGTTATTGTTTTAAAATACCTTGCTGCCAGGTTGTATTGTAGGTCTTACCAATGTCGTAAAACACATCAACAAGGTGTTGGCCGTGAGAATTGACTCTTTCCCAGCACACATCTGATAAAAATTCCTCATTGGTGTTCTGGCAGTTAAGTTCATTACTTATCTGGAAGAACACCCATTAAAATTTTTTATCAAGGTGTTGGCTGAGGATGAATGTGTTCTGTATAGCCACTTCAATTAGGATCAGGTTGTCTACAGTGGAATGGAACTTCCTGAATTCACACTAAAAGTGGCTCAGCAGATTTTGGGACTCGAGACATTGGACCAGATGGCAGTTTACCATCCACTCTAGTGTTTTCCCCATGCAGATGCTATGATAGCTACCTGGCAACAACTTGTCCTTTCCAAGGCTTAAAATAGTGATTTGCATCACTTCTTTCCATGAGTTGGGGAAGTGTCCTCCATTAAAAATATCTAGAAGGTACTCTTTAGCATCATTGCTAAGATGCCTTAGCCTCTTGTACTGGCATGGTGTCTTAGGCACTGTTTAAGGCAGACTCCAGCTCCCAAGATATAATTGGGCTATTGTATGCCTCCGAGTCCAACGAATCGAAGCTTAAAATATGCCTTTCAGTAGCAATTCTTCATTGATGGACCCGAAGGTCCAATGAAGCAGATAAAGTGATGGCAGCAAAGTACTCTACCATCATCTGTGCTATGCTTTGCTCGTTGGTGATTACACAGCCCTGATCCAGTAATCTAGGTACTGGTGGTCGAGAATACCTTCCAGATACACGGCAGATAAGACTCTCATACTTTGGACAGTGTTTTGGAACGATTAATTGTGCCCACAAAATTCTGCCATAATGTTTTCTTGCTCTCATTAACTACGCGATGCACAATAGCTCTTGCAATGCAGAATGCTGCCAGATTATTGGATGTTGGATGCAACCTAAAATGATGCAAATGTCATTCCACCAGGTGACGGGTGTCTTCATAGCATTCCTGAGCTTTTAGGTAAGGAAATGTCAGCCGCCTGATGAATCAATTCCATTAAGTATTTTCCCTTGTCTTCAATGTCTCGCCATCACTGGAGAATGACTGAGCGGTGCCCACGTTTCTCATCAGTTTTGCTGATGTTCCATTTTAGTCAGTTGTTTTTTTCCTCCATACCCAACCTCAATGTCCATCCATATTGGCAAGTGTTCATTTCTGTGGAGGTCACGATCTACCTCCCAACGCACAGTCAGCAACTGAAGGATAGCACAATGGAAGGTCAATGGTACACGACGAACCGGACTGTGCTAAGAGTTCTACTTCCTATTTGTGAATCTGAAAACCATTTAAATTCCACTGCAGTGTGGGAATCATCCTCCCTATTTAACCCCGGTTTGGGTGGGTCCTCATTCAGTGGCTGTTGAGGAATGGGCTAAGTTCATCCACCAGCATTTCTGTCTCTTCAGGTTCTAAAGACACCTCAGATTTGGTAAAGGGCTTGGAGACTTGTGGGATTTTTTTCCGCTGAGGTCTTTTCCCGTTCTACTCCGGGGCACTTTGTGGTCTGGGAGGTGAAGAAGAGGGACAAAGGCCAAAACTTTGGACCTCAGACCTTATGTTCTATATGCTTTTCATTGCAAGCTGGTGTTACTGCTATTGGAACAGCTGCGGGTGCTATTGCTGTTGCAGTGCTTGCAACAGTCAGCTTTTCTGCTGCTGCTGGTGGAACCAATAAACGTGCTGTTGAAGTGGTCAGGGTTGCAAATGTGTTGCTACTGACATCCGCAGTCTTTGGTGTTATCACCTTAATGTGTTTGGTGAAACATTTGCATTGACATGAGCACGTTGTACTTGTGCCCAAGTCTGCAATGGATTTCTATGTTGCAACACTTTATTTCTTGACAAGAGATGAGAAAGGTAAGATGGTGTATGACCTGGTTTAGAGATTCGAGGCCAACAGAGAACTGAATAAGGAAACCAAGGCTCTGGATCATTTTAAGCAATTAGTGTCAAGTGGTTTGGTACCAGAGATTTATCTGTGGGAAGACAAAGCATATAACTGTCTAATATAACAGTAATTTCTCATGGTGCTGACAATTAACTGGCCAGTTTTTGAACGCATAAATCTATATACAAAGAAATACTACTAACCCAACAAGCAAATACTGAAGCTCATGTCACAAACAGTATAGAAAAATTAGAGATCAAACTACTGACACAGATAAATGTGCAGTTGGAAGTAACCACTGATTTTTTAAATCATGAAAAGAATATTAAATCCTTCAAGAATTCTGGTTGCCCATTCAAAAAGAGAGAAAGTGATACTTAGAGTACTTAAAATTATGAGCATGTTACTCATAATTTAATGACCTCCATGTAATAAATAAATAACTGAAGATTTACTGACAAATGAAAGGTATATATGTTACAAATCAATGGTCAGTTAAAAAGTTTTATAATCCTTTATACGAGCTACTTTGAATTTAAGTAAATGGTTTGAATACGGCTTTATGCTTTCAGCTCTTACTTGTACTAACCATTCCTCCACAATTTTTTGGAAGTCAATGGTGTCTTCTAAATGATGTAGATTCAATATGAATTTTTTACACAAATGTTTGACATCCTGTAACAAGATTAACTGCTTGCAATGAACTGAATATTCATCAGGAATGTCAGTTCTTAACTTTAAGCACTGCCAGATTCATAATGACAATAATAATAGTGTTGGAACTACACTGCTATAAACAGATTGCAGTTTCAGCTTTCCACTTCTGCCTTCTGTGAAAGCAATAAGAATTGGTATATTGGACCCATATTTGCCTTTCATGTCATTAAAGTCATGCTGTACACAACAAATGAATCTATTTCTTTTTGCATCACAGAAATCAACCAAACTTGAAATATAAAATATTTTGAAATAACCAGTTAGAATGCAATGAGCCAGTCTGTATTTCCCAGTGCTAGATATCCAGTAACCAGTACAACAAAGTGAACAACTAGGTGAGTTTTTGGGTGGTAATAACTCTCTGTAGCTTGGCACATATCTCTGCCAATAGCATGTTCAGAACCTTTAGAGGTAGGGTATTCTTGATCAATGCTGAATACCCATATCATGACCACCATTTATTTGCTATCGATTGAGTACCAAATTATCCTAATGAGTTAACATGGGGACAGCTTTGGGCCAGCACCACTTTCCAAGTTTGTACATATGGAGCTCCAAGTCCTACTACCCTCCCTCCCCAATCCTCTGAGATAATAGCCTAAACAAAGGTAGCCCCTAACTTTAATAATGACCGCACTGTCAAACCACACAAAAGACCAAATATATTAGGCATTTCTCTTTTAGCACAGACTAATTTTTTTATGTATCTGTCATTTCAGATTCTGTTGTAAACTTTTGGAAAAATTTCTGATTTTAAGCAAAATAAATTTTTATTGAATTTTAAACAGCTCCTTCCTTACCTTTGCAATTTCTGCCTGCTGAGCTGCAAGCTTTTCCCTCTGGTAATTTACAAGACGCATCAGATCTCTGTACTGTGCACTGTAAAGAACCGATTCCTGATGTGATTCAGTAGTCCCTTCAGCAGATTGCTGAAAATCCTGAAATGCAAGACAACAGAGATTACAAAGTTACAGTTACTTTCTTTGTCTTAAGTCCTCATAAGATCCACAGTAAATTTTAGAGTCTAAAGCTAGAACAAATAAGACTAACTCATGATACATTAATCACAAGGTAAAACTGTTGGCTCAATAAATACTGGCGATACAACACCCACTGTGTTACAATATGTGCTGTTGTGAGTATTAACACTCTGTGCATCACATATATCAAACACAGATCCAACTACACTGCAAATAGAACAGTAACTTCCTGCATTCAGTAGACCCGAAAATATCCATGAGAACTGTATAGTTTAAAAAAGAAGAAGAAGAAAATGTGGGCTAAAGACATAGCAACCTCTGAGACAACTACCTCCTAATTTACTGGCTGGGATTTTACAATGTTCTCAACACTGACTTCTATAAGGGGAAACAATCAGTCTTTCAATTGTGAAGTAAGTTTTAATCTGTCCTCCTTGTCTGGCAATATATGGTTTGTTTATTGACATATGAAAGAATTTTTCCTTGCGTCACACACCGTGCAAAAACTGTTGGCTCCATTTACCCGTATGCTACTGGATTATATTGTGCAGACATGATGGAGGCAGACTGTGTGGCCAATTGAAAGTGTCACAAGGTCATTAATTAATAAAGTCCTCTCAGGTAAATAGCCAAGTGAGAAGGGTGTTTTTACACGACTCAGTGATTGGAATCTCTGTCGCCATCTTCTGGTGAAATGCCGGATGCAGCAGAAGGCTGGGATCATAATAGACTCAGAGGTGGCTGAATGAATGGGAGGTAGACATGCGCCTAGCTGAGTGGCTGACTCACTCGACGCCTGGGCAGTGGAGTGGGGCTAGCGCCGGTAGGTGCCAGGTGCGGGTTCAGTTGGTTTGCACCCACCGTGCCGCTTGTACCTCACCACGCTGGTGACGTACTGCATCAATCACTGGCATTAAAGCGTTGCTTAGTTGGTACCCAAAGTCCCGGTTGACACGATTGGGCATGATGTAGATTTCAACTGCTTCAGTTAGAATACTGTCCCATAAGTTTGTGGTATGTGCCAATATACTGATGTTTTCAATTTTGAAGCCATAGCCTTGTGCAAGACTGTATTCCGCCACCACAAATTTCTCACTCTGCCCCAGACGCTCCTGTCGGGGGTGATCCAGACATCACTGGTTTATGCACCGATATGGCCTACGTATCTTTTACTGCATTCACAAGGAATGCTGTAAACTCCCGGCATTTAGAGTGCAAGATCATTATTGGGGGAGTGCAAGATGATCTCCAGTTTTGGTGGTGGCAGGAAGATGGTCTTAATCCCATTTTAGCTAGAACTCTACCAATCCTTGACGTAATAGCACCAGAGTATGGCAAGAAGGCTAGGCGATTCTAGGGCACATCTCAGTTCCAGGAATGCCAATCTTATCTGATGTTCTGTGTACCCGTTGTGTATGAACGTCTGACACGGATGACTGACTTCCCCTGGTAGGTTGTCGGCATTACATATTGCTCGCACCCTGTTCACTACTGTGGTGAGCACTACCTTGCGTTTTGCTGGATGGTGATGACTACATACGTTAAGGTACAAGTCTGTGTCTGAAGGTTTTCTGTATACAGCGATGTCTGGAACACACCCGACACATGTGTCTGGGGCAGAGTGAGAAATCTGCGGTGGTGGAACACAGCTTCTAACAAGGCCAGGCTTCAACTTTAAAAACACAAGGATATTATTATTATTATTACTCCGCGATTCACTAAAAGTGTGTGGCGGAGGGTGCATTGCACATATCGAAAAGGGTTATGGTTTGGAAGGGTTATAAGGGATATGGCAGGAGGCGCCCATGGGCTATTGTGAGGAACCATCCCCGCATTCGCGTGGAGTGATCTGGGAAAACCATGGAAAACCCAGATCAGGATGGCTGGAGTGATTTATCGAAAGCTACTCCTGTCGGATTTTAAGTTTACTCGCCTGGTAAATCCTTTCTATTCCATTCCCTAATCGCTCGTGGGAAAAATGAGTACAGAAATGAATCGGTTCTGGCCCTGATTTCTCTTATCTTATTTTCACAGTCATATTGAGATATGAATGTTGCTGGTAGCAATATTTGCTGACTGTCATTACGAAATACATCTGTCGTGAATTTTTCAATTAGCTTCCGTCGAGAGCAATGCCTTCGGTGTTCCAGGTCTTCCCAACCTAACTCCTTCAACATCGCACTTACGCTTTCCCTCCAACTATATATACCTGTCACAAATCGGGCAGCTCTTTTTTGGACCTTCTCTAAAGCCTCCATTAACCCCCTTTGATGGTGACCCCATACAGAACAACAATACTCTAAGTGAGGACGTACTAGTGACTTGTATACAATCGATTTAATTCCTGAGTGCATTCATTTAAATTACGACCTAGAAATCGGAGCATACGATTTGCTTTTCCCATTACATTCTCGATATGCTCATTCCACGACAAATTATTACGAATTGTTACCCCTAGGTATTTAGCGGAATCTACCGTTCTAAGGACAGTGCCATTAATCGTATATTCATAGTTAAATGGTGTCACCTTTTTACTTACACGCATGACTTGGCACTTTTTAGCGTTTAACTCCAACTGCCAATCTTTACACCACGCAATTATTTTCATAATATCGTCTTGTAACAAAGCGCAGTCGTCCTGGGTTTTGATTTCGCGATAAATTATAGCATCATCGGCAAATAATCTTTTCATCCCCCCTATTACGTCGCATAGATCATTGATGTATATGAGAAACAACAGTGGCCCTAACACGCTTCCCTGGGGAACTCCAGACCCCACTTCAGTAAGTGATGAACGCTCACCGTCGAGAACTACACACTGTGTTCTGCCCTTCAGGAAGTCTGCAACCCAGTCGCATATTTGTCTAGATATGCCATAACCGCGAAGTTTCCTAAGTAACCTAGTGTGAGGCACAGTGTCGAAAGCTTTTTTAAAGTCTAATAGAACCAAATCAACCTGGGATTGCTCATCTATAATTCAGCACAAGTCGTGAATTAGAAGTGCAAGTTGTGTTTCGCAGCATCGGCCTTTTCTGAATCCATGTTGATTTGGATTTAAAAGCTCACCTTCATCCAAGAACCGCATGACATTTGAATAGATGATATGTTCTAAAATCCTCCAAAATAATGAAGTTAACGAGATCGGCCTATAATTCTGAGGATCATTAACATTCCCATTTTTAAACACTGGAGTTACGATAGCAGTCTTCCATTCGGCTGGTATTTTTCCTTGATCCAGAGAGACGGTATACAATTTCATCAAATACGGTGCAATTTCCTTTGCGTATCTTGAGTAGAATCTTGTAGGAATACCGTCTGGTCCGGGAGCCTTATTGGTTTTTACATTCATAAGCAGTTTAGTTATTCCCTCGACATCAAGAGCGCGATCATTCATAATTTTGTCGGTACGATTGTTAAATATCGGTATCTCCTCTGAGTTTTCTATCGTGAAAGCCTTTTTAAATATATCATTCAAAATTTCTGCTTTCTCTACGCTTGTTTCTGATAATTCACCATTTTCTTTAATCAGCGACGGCATAACCTTACGAGAGCCTCTTATTACTTTGATATACGACCAGAACTTTTTTGGATTAGTAATCAGATCTTCGGATAAATTCCTGGCTTGGAATTCTTTAAACACATCGCGCATTGCCTTACGCACTTCCGCACGCAACTGGACTAATTTAGCACGATTAGATGAGTCCCCCGATTTTTTCACCGCGGCATGTAAACGCCTTTGCTCCTGAGCAAACGTTTCACTTCCCTATTGAACCAAGGGAAGTTATTACTGACCTTAATACACTTCTTAGGAACAAAACTGGTTTAAACCGGTCCATATTAGTTCTTTTAAATTAAACCAAAGTTCCTCAACATTTGTATTTAGCATGTACGTTTCAAAATTCATACCCGCATCGTTTGCCTTATCGAAGCAAAACACGAGTTTCTCTTTGTCATGCTTCAGACTCAGACTAGAGTTTAACGTTACCACAACCGCCTTGTGATCACTTATACCGTCTTCTATACAAACTTTATCTACAATATCAGGATTGTTAATTAGAAAAAGATCCAGAATGGACGAGGAATCTTTGTGGCACCGTGTTGACTCTTCGACCATCTGTTCAAGAGATCTTCCTGCAAATGATTCTAGGAACGTTTCGGTTATTAACCTATCTCTTCCACCCAACCTGAACGTGTATGTGTCCCACCTAACCGACGGTAGGTTAAAGTCACCACCCACGGTCAATATATGTCCTTGAAATTTTTTGTAAATGTTATTAAGCGACTCTCTGAAGTATTCCGCGTTAGCCAAATCAGAATCCGGCGGTCGATAAAATGACCCGAGTATGAACTTTAAATTTTTGCCAATTTTTACCTTGACCCATATGAACTCGCAAAAAATTTCCGTTTCAGTTACGACAGAGCAATTAACGGTTTTACTTACGGCCACGAACACACAGTCTCACAACTGAGGCGTGGAAATCCGCTACTTTCCCTCTAATACTCTGACAATTTAGTACCATTATCCTTAGCTGCTTCGTATTAATATTTGTGTCTAAAATAGCACGTACCAGAAACTATTCTAATTGAAGCCGTTGAAATCCGCATCATGCCCAATCTTGTCAACCGGGACTTTTGGTACCAACTAAGAGAAGCTTGGACGCCAGTCATTGATGCAGTACGTCACCAGAGTGGCGAGGTAAAAGCGGCATGGCGGGCACAAACCAACTGAACCCGCACCTAGCACCTACTGGCGCCCAGGCATCGAGTGAGTCAGCCAGTCAGCTAGGTGCTACCTCAGCCACCTCTGAGTCTATAAAGATCCCAGCCTCCCACTTCATCCGGCACTTCACCAGAAGATCACAACAGAGATTTCGATCGCAGAAATATCATGTGAAAACACCCTGCTCACTTGGCTAGTCACCCGAGAGGACTTTATTAATTCTCAATGCCGAGAGAAACTTCAATCTTAAGATCATTAATACTACAAAAAATAATTAATTATTACCATATGTAATTTGTTCATAAAGGTTTGTGTTCTGAAGTAAGATGTTACAATATCCACACATAAAAATATATCAGGGATAGCTGGCTTGTTGCAGAAATCATCATACAAGGTGCATCATAAAATAAGTTTCCTGCCTGTCCACAGATGGCAGGCCATGCCATCACAGAAAGGAATTTCCCATGCACGAGGGGTGTATGATGTGACAATTGTGTGCACCGGTAGAATTCCCAGATTGTTTACACTAGCTACAGTGCAGCACTTAAAGATGGCTGATCTTATTCCATCGCTTGCTGTCTTGTGTGGTACATTCTGTGATAAGTTTTTGAACACACAAAGTGTAAGCTGATTGAAATTCATCAGTTTTGTACAGTGTATCACGAGCAAGCAGATGGTGCATTGCTGCTGCAAGCTATTTGCAGAAGGTTGAAAAAATATGCACAGTGAGGAGCAAAGTGCACAACCAGCAGTTGTTAAGTATCAGCTTAAGGAGCGATTACAAAAGTGCATTTTAGATAACCTTAGCTTCTTTTCTGATGCCTCAGGGAATTCCTGTCTAATCAGCATTTTCAAAGCGACAGAGGTGCAAACAACTGTAAATGTTTTTGATCCTATGTGGCAGGCTTCTATGACATAGAAATCCAAAATTTCACAACTGTCATAATTCGGGTGAGAATTAAATTTTACAATAAGTACAACTGCTGCCATAAAATTATGCCTGGTTTCTGAAAACAGCCCCATGGGTATTACTCTCTGGATGGCAGTCATGTTGTATGCTGAGAAATTAATCAGTTCAGTGCTATACAGGGATACCCTCAAAAGAATGATTCTTCAATACAGCGCAAAAAAAAAAATATGAAATTTTGAGATAGTTGAGAAAACAGCTATTTGTTGAACATTTTGGTTTGGCACAAGTTTCCAACCAAGCTGACCTCTGCTGGTTACTTATGATCCTGAAATCTTTAAGCTGTTAATGAATTCAAAAATTAGACAAGTATCCTCAACAAGCAGAAGAATATGCTGCATTGCTTGACTGAGCTGAAAAATTCTAAACATCAAGCAGGGAACAAAAGTGGTATGTTCACTCACAGAAGTCCTCTGAATTTTTCCAGTGTTCTTAATGTTACAACTACAGAACATAGCTGTAATTTCAATTTATTCACTAAACTTAAAAGTAAAACTTTCTGTAACATAATGTTTTGCCTATTAAAAGCTGTAAATATATTTTTCAGAAGATTTTTCTGTACTGCTTTTTAACATTCTTTTCTTTTGCTTTACTTGACAATACTGTTTCCTATTCACATATATACTTCAGATTTTAGCAATAAGATCTATGTTACCTTAAGAAGGTTCCTCTTTGGTTTTGTCTTGCTGACAGAAGGTGGTGGTGACACTGCTGCTTCCTGCACGGGCGACAGACCACTACGAGGAGACGTACCACGTGACGGACTATGCACAGGAGGAGGAGGGTTACGATAAGGTGGTAGACTACGCTGCGGTGGAGACGACGGGCGTGGAGGGTCCCTGTACGGGGGTGGCGGGGCTTCACGTCTCCCGTGGGCTACGTTTCGAAAACTGAAGGCCGAATTAGAGCTGTCAGCAGTAGCGACGCTCGTATTATGACTAGAAGCCGCACCTTCACTCACTTTGGGAGAGATATCTTGATTATCTCGCACCTCGAGTTGTTGTTTCACTTGCGGAACACCTTTGACTACACCAATATTGTCTCCTCTTCGTAATTCTATGAGACCTTGCACGTGGTGCCCTCCACTGAATGTTAGAGATTTACGTATATCTTTGCTACGGTCAGCTGCGTGTGAAGAACCAGCACGCCTTTCAGTTCCCTCATTCAAAGCACCTGTAGGAGAAGTGGAATTAGAAGCAAAGTTCTTTAGTGGATCAGCTACCTTTTGCCGTACTTGTTGTCCAGCGTATTTTGGTCCGTCAGGTCTTGATCGCTCCAAAATAAAATGTACATCATTCGAATACTCTCCCCACTTTGTGAGAATCTACAAATATGATATCAGAAAGAATATAGTAGGATTATGTCAATCGCTTCAAGCAGAAATATCATAATTATGTTCCATGAGGTACTTACTTCTAAAGGATGTTCATGTGGTGCCAGCAGTCTGTCAACATTTCTCCATCTCTCAATTAGAGTGAATCGTCCAGTCTTTCCAGTTGCATGTGCCAGTGCATAGACAACATCCTTTGGAGAAAGTAAGAAACAAATAATGAGTAATTCAAACATATAATAAACCAGATGGGTGGCCAGCGTTTCAGGGAAACCATCTGGCTCCTGAGGCTGGCAACAAAATGATAAGACTACATCCTGACATAAAGGATAGTCTAAGTAAGTACAATCCTCTAAGCTATGATGGTTCTGTCCTAGGTAAAATATCTTAAATGTAAGAAAAGAAGTGACCATCAAAAATAAAATTGCCAGAAACCTATTATATGACAGAATAAAAAACAATACAAGCTTGAACAAGCCACTTTTTTTTCTTTTTTTTTTTTTTTTTTGCTTCAGGCTTTATGTTTCGTTGTCATCAAGGCCCCCCCCTCTATCCATCACACACCCTATTGCTAAATTATGAATAAATTCAGATCCCTTTAGCTGGAAGTAGGAACTGTTACTGTCCAATTGAAATGTACTTATTTTGATGCTTACGCAGGAAATTTATGTCATTATATATTATGATAATCTTATATCCCTTTCTGACAGTTAAATCAGTTACTCTGTAAACACTACCACAAATTATAAATTTCAAAGACACAAATAAGTTGTCCTGATCCTAAACATTTCCATTACAACACCCCAGATATCAACTCTCGGTATCTCTTTTTTGCAAACTTGAAAATCAGTTACCTACAGACTTCCTTATTAACAAGCACAAAACCCTCTCTGCCATTTATCATATACCCGCTTCCGACCAACCAACGGGTCTTTCCGAAGCCACCGTTCCGACCAATCAGAGCGGATCCTCTACCTTGCCGACAGGTATATAAGGAAGTCCGTATGGGAGGCTAAGCCAGTCCACGCGGTGACTACCAGCTTCCGTCAGCCTGTAGACACCGGACACCTGATGAAGACAGCCGAGCTGGTTGTCGAAACGTTGTGTTTCCAAAACACCATCTGGCTGCACACCCGTGAAGACTACAGTGTTTGGTGTTGATTTGCAGTCTTCAGAAAGGATTTTGAACAGTCTGATGCCATTATTAGGACCTGTGATGTACTGTCTGATACCAGTTTAAAGCCAGCAGTTTTTGTAGAATATATTTAATGACTTTTGGCAATTGATTTTTATTCTGTGATGTACCTCATACCATTATCTGTTACAGTAAAATCAGATTAACAGATTCGCGATTGACTCAAGAACCTGGCACTTCTCTCCCGTTCAGTATCAGATATTATAGCATCACATCCACTGTTAGACTTCTATTTTTTTTTACTTATAGCATTACGCCTCGTCGACATTCATGTTATTAGAGGCAGGATGGAACTGGGGGCAATGAAAGGGATGGAATTCTGCCATGGCCTTTTGAAGGAAGCATCCTGGCATTCGCCTGGAGTGATATGGGGGAACCATGGAAAACCCAAATCTGGATGCCCGGAGGGGGATTCGAACCACCATCCTCCCGAATGCGAGGGCAGAGCGTTAACCACTCACCAAGCTCGGTCCTACGGTTGCAGTTTGTGAAGAACATGTATTAATCTCTATGTCAGTTTTATCATAACAGTCCCAATTCTGGATTCAACTGCAGCAGCCCCACCCCAGTATGCCTTTATCACACATAGACTACTATTTGCATCCCTGTCTAGATTTTAAATTTCCTCCCTCCTCTTTCATAAATTCCCCGCACAGTAAACTCAAAACCTCAACCATCTGACTAAATATAACATTGGGTATGGATTTGCTAATGATCACGGGAGATCATCAACATCCATCCACTTTTCCTTTTTTTTAACTTATTGCTTTACGCCTCGTCGACGGCTAAGGTCATTAGAGGCGGGATGGGACTGGGGACAAGGAACGGGAAGGAATTCGGCTATGGCCTTTTGGAGGAAGCATCTCAACATTTGCTGGAGTGATTTAGGGAAACCATGGGAAATCCAAATCTGGATGCCCGAACGGGGATTCGGACCCGCATCCTCCCGAACGCAAGGCCAAAACGTTAACCATTCACCCACCATGCTCGGTCCCACTTTTCCAATTACCGAATTAAACTTATCACAAAAAAAAGCTCTACTGGTTGTAACAGATACCTTATTCTTACTGACAAAAATTTTCAAAAATTTGCTTAAAACTATAATTGAACATGTTTGAGTAGCTCTAGAAGCTCTCATAATTTAGCTAGAGAGTTGGGAGAAATATTATTTTAAAGCATTTTTAATGCTCTTCCCTATGGTATAACATACTATAAGCTCACACAGTAAATTTTTGTTGGAAAAATCTAAAATATATATACATGTATACATATTTTCAAAATGTACATATTTTAAAAATTAATTCCAGGAATAGTTAATATTGATTTTTTTTGCTACGGTTTATTCCTCACTGACGTCATTAGAGGCGGGAAAGGACTGGGTCAAGGAACTGGAAGGAATTTGGCCATGACCTTTTGAAGGAACCACCCCAGCATTCACCTAGAGTGATTGTGGGAAACCATGGAAAACCTTAATCCGGATGGACGGACGGAAATTCGAACCTGCGTACACTCGAATGTGATTACCGCTAACCCAGCGTGCTCAGTGTATTATTGTAAATCACCTGACAAAATATAAACATGTGATCGTAATGGGTTTATTGTTAAAACAATTTAAAACTGAAGCCTGTTTTACATTAATTCCCTGTATTCAACTGAATAGTACAACAATACTAATATTCACACTTCCATGAAAATAATTATGAGCACTAACCTGATGAAAGAGTATAATAATGAGTCTAAAGTGAAACTTTTCATTGGAAAGTTGAAGTTTCAACATTCACATTTCTTTGGCATTCTTCATTTGCAAGTAGAACATAAACTTCTTCTTGTGAGAGTCACAGGGTTTATGTTTTTTTTTTTTTTTTTTTTTTTTTTGGAACATCCACAGAACGTTAGCATTTCTTTCATATGAGAATGATGCAGATGGATGTAAAAAAAAAAAGAAGAAGTTTTTTTTTTCACTTTATCAGTTCATTTTCCTGTAAAACATACCTGAGCCACCAGTTTCTTTCACAGACAGTGATGATATGGCCAGATATGTCTTCTATTTTAAGTTTATCTGGAGATCTGACACTTCCTTTTAACCAATAATTTTTAAGTAGTTTTGAGAATGAATGCAAGGTATTGCAGTGTTCCTTGCTTAGTCAATGCTTCATCAAAGCGACTTTTCAAGAACAAATCTGATTCAACATATTCCTCTTGGGTTGCGTACCCAAAGTCTACCTTGGTACTGTTTACTACTGCCCACTCAAAAAGTTGTCATAGAATTTGAATTTCATAGATCTTTGCACACTAGCACAAGCTGCCAGTTCTCTTTACTGATCCCCCCACTCTGTCACAAGATCCTTTTCCATTTTTTGTGGCCACTCTCCTTTCACTTTAAAATCTTCCTCATGAAAGCAGCAATTCAAAAAGTTTTTCTTATTTTTGTATATGGAAAAATAAAAAAATCTTGTTTGGAAGTTCTTGAAATTTGGAAGTCAGAAAGGATATAAGTTTTATTTTTGAAAGGTGTAAACAGCAACTGCGGGCAAGGTAATAAGAAACAACTACATAACTAAAATGTTAAACTTTGTTTTCCTCATTTGAAATATAATACAAAAGGATTGATTATGACCTGATGCCTTGTCCAGTGGTACTGCTGTGCTTCATCTTGAAACACCATGCTACAATTTTCAGGAATATCACAGGTGGCAGCAAATTCTGATTCTTTGAAATTTTCTTTAGAATAGTTCAGGAATGCTCCTGTTTTTTTTTTTTTAAATAAATGTTATTAATATTAATTTATTAACTTTTATAAAAATAAAAAGGCATTTTAACTTTAAGTGAAATTTTTAAAGTATGACATAGTTAGTACTGCCGGCAGATTACAAGTCTGTATGATTTGATTGTTTTTGACTCAGGCCCACAGTAGGCAGGCATGCAAGGCGTGCACCACACATAGACAGCACGTCCAGGGGGCAGCAAATCGAGTGATCGATCATGTAATATTTATAGTCATCCACCTACAGCATAAGAAATGCCCACCACATTGTTGCCACCGGGGACAGTAGCAGGATAAAGGAAGGTCACCGCGGAATGAATTTGCCGCCCTCCAAACACCATTTTGCCGCACCCCTAAAGCTGAGTGGCGTAGGTAGCTGTAGTTAAACAGGAGGCGGCATAATCGGTATTGCACAAGGGTGTTCAAACAGCTAGCAGCAAGAGTGTTAATGCTCATATTTATTTTAATGGAAGTGTAAATATTAGCATCATTGTGTTTTTTAGTTGAATACAGGGAATTAATGAAAACAAGCTTCAATTTTTATTTTAGCAATGAACCAATTACCTTCTTACTTTTATATTTTTCCAGTTGATTTTTTTTTCCTGTCGTCAGTCTTTCAACTGGTTTGATGCAATCCTGCATCCCTTCCTATCCTTACAACCCATGTCCTCAAATATCTGCTTCATATTTTGTAATCTCTGTCTTCCCTGTTCCCTCCACCAGCAAATTAACTATCCCAGCATGTCTCAAAATATGACCTACCAGCCTGTCTCTTCTTTTGTAAGCTTCTTCCACAAACATCTTTCCTCACCCACCATTTCCAAAACTCGTTCATTTCATACTTTGTAAGTCCACTTAATTTTCAGCATTCTTCTGTAGCACCACATTTCAGATGCTTCAATTTTCTTTCCTTCTGGTATTCCTAAAGTCCATGTTTCGCTACCATAAACTGCTGTGCTCCACACATAAAGTTTTAAAAAATTCTTTCTAATTCCTACATCAATATTTGAAACTAAAAGGTTTCTCTTATTCATGAAAGCTCTTTTTGCTAGTGTTATTCTGCTTTTAACATCATTCCTGCTTCGGCCATCAGTTGTAATATTGCTTCCCAAGTAAAAGAATTCCCTTACTTCTGCTATTGCAGACGATCCTATTTTTATATCTACTAGTATTGGTATCATTTCTGCTACATTTCATCACTTTTGTCTTGCTTTGATTTATATTCAGTCCAAAATCTTCCTTCAGTATTTTGTTCATACCATTCAGTAACGTTTCAATATCTTCAGCCCTTTCTGCTAACAAGACAATGTCATCAGCAAATCGTAGCATAGTGATTTTTTTTTCTCCCTGAACACTTATGCCACATGAAAATTTTTCTTTGACTTTCTTTATTGCTTCTTCTACATACAAGTTGAATATTAACGGGTATAAACTACAACCTTGTCTCACACCCTTTTTAACTGATGCATCTCTCTCATAATTCTCTACTTTTATTATAGCCACTTGATTCTTATATAGTTTATAGAGTATACTACCATCTCGGTATTTTAGACCTGACTTCTTTAAAAGTTTAACATCTTGTCCCACCTACCTGGTAACATTATCAAAAGCTTTTTCTACATCAACAAACGCCATAAAAGTATCTTTGTTTTTCTTGATCCGCCCTTCAAGTATTAATCCTTAAAGACAGAATTGCTTCCTTGTACCACGATTTTTCCTAAACCCAAAATGATCTTCACATACTATCTCTTCCACTATCCCTTCCATCCTTCTGTATATTATTCTGGTCAGTAATTTTGAAGCATGTGATGTTAGACTAATGGTGCGATAATTCTTACATTTGTCAGCATGTGCTTTCTTTGGAAGTGTGAAGATGATATTTTTATTAAAATCAGTTGGAAATCCTGATTCATAACATTTTGATATCAGCTTGAATAATGTTTCAATTCCTTCTTCTCCTAGGGATTTAAGAAGTTCTGCAGGGATCTCATCAATTCCAACTGCTTTATTTGCGTCCAAGTTATTCAGAGCTATATTAAATTCTGTCCTCAAAACAGGATCTCCTAAGTCATCAATGTCGACATCGCATTCCTTTCCCATTACACTATCATTCAAGTCATCCCCATCATACAGTTTCTCAATATATTCCTTCCATTGGTTATCTCTAACGTCTGAGCTTAAAAGAGGTTTCTTGTCGCCAGCTTTAATTTTCACACCTCTTTTCTTCATTTCTCCAAAAAAAATGTTTGATCTTTCTATATGCAACATCTACTTTACTTATGACCATTTCCTTTTCTGCTTCTTCACACTTTTTCTTCTAGCCATTTTTTCTTTTGCTTTTTTGCATTTCCTATTTATTTTATTTCTAAATTGCCTGTATTGCTGTCTGCCTGCTTCATTCAGAGCATTTTTGTACATCCTCATCTGATCCATCAGCTCCAAAATTTCTTCTGTGATCCAAGGTTTTCAGACAGCTTGTTCCCTAAAGTTTAATGTTTCTTTACCAGCTTTCATTATTTCAGTCTTGAATGTATTCCATTCATCCTCAGTTGAGCTCCTTTCAAAGTTACTTCTTAGACCTAAGTCTACCATTTCTGCAGACTTTTCTCTCGTGCTAGATTGTTTCTTTATTCACTTCCAGTCTGTTCTGCTTATACTGCTTCCTTATTAGCCTGAATTTCAGCCTGCACTTCATTACTATCAAATAATGGTAAGAATCTATGTCTGCTCCTGGGTACACTTTACAGTCCAGAACTTGATTCCGGAATCTCTGTTTGACCATAATATAATCTAGCTGATATCTGCTTGTATCCCCAGGACGTTTCCAGGTGTATATCCTTCTTGCATGGTTCTTAAACAGTGTGTTTGTCACAACTAGCTAATATTGTTTACAAAATTCTAACAATCTGCTTCCTCGCTCATTTCTTTCTCCCAGACCAAAACTTCCTACAGTATTCCCCTCTTTTCCTTCTCCCATTATTGCATTCCAATCGCCCATGATTATTAGATTTTCCTCTCCCTTCACATATTGGATTAATTCTTAAATTTAAGCATATATTTTCTCTATTTCTTCGTCATCTTCCTGTGACTTTGGCATATACACTTGTACTAATGTGGTTGGGATGGGCTTAGTTTCTACCCTCACCAAAATAATCCTGTCACTAAACTGTTCATAATAACTCACCCGTTTCCCTACTTTCTTATTCATTACAAATCCTACACCAGTGACTCCATACAATGCTTGTGTGCTAATTATCTTGTGTTCCCCAGACCAGAAATCCTGCGTGTCCTTCCATTTAATCTCACTAATCCCAACAACATCTAACTTAAGTTGTTCCATCTCCATTTTTAAGTTTTCTAACCTACCTATCCTACTCAGACTTCTAACATTCCACGCTCCAACTCGTCGAATGTTAGTATCCATTCTGATTACTCCTCCCTCAGCAGTCCCCGACTGGAGGTCCGATTGGGGGACTATTTTACCTCCGGAATATTTTACCCAGGAAGAAGCCATCATGATATATGTAATTTGAGAGGATTACATGTCCTCGGGATACCCTTTGGGTATTTAATGCAGTGGTTTCCCGTTGCCTTCTGCATCTCCATGCCGTTGATCATTTCTGATTCATCCACCTTTAGGGGCCATTTCCAACCCCAAGGACAAGGAGGGTGCCCTGAACCGCTCCTCGCCCTTCTGCCCTCCTTCCGGAGGCCGTTGGCAAACAGTGGGTGACTCCTTATACCGGGAATCTTTCAGTCGCCAGAGCCTTGTTGGTGCAAACAGGGTTCACCACATGAAGGAGAGGTTGACATTTGGTTGGAAAAGGCTAGTGTAGTCTCTCCCAAACCCTTACACCCCCCCCCCCCAGCTGATTTACAACAACACTAACTATTCACAGAATTAATTTTAAAATATGTACTTAAAAAAAAATAACTATTTAAGACTTTGCCAACAATTTTTTTGTGTGCTGGCCTATAACATTACACCACAAAAAAAAGTATGAAAAATGCTATAAAATAATATCTATCCCAGCTCTCTAGCTAAGTTAGGAGAGCTTCCAGAGCAATTAAAAAAATGCTTATTGTGAGTTTTTGGGCAATTTTTTTAAAAACTTACACAGCTGTAATTCAGAAATGTGATGATATACAATGAAATACATATTTTTCCAAGTCTATAGGAATAGTACACCTATGCCAAAATTCTCGATGATCTGAGATGGTAAGGTTACTTTAGTTTTAAAAGTTTATTTGACATGGAATGATCCTACTGTAACACAGTACAAACAACTATAAACTGAATATAAATGGAACAACCTTGACCAAATGCTTAGGAAGGAAGCATGTTTATATTATAGCCGCTATCCACAACATTTCAAATAGGAATCGATAACAACAACAAATACATTTTCTTTTCATTGAACCATCAATAAACTGAAGGCAAGAGTGTCTGTAGCACAATTAAAATTAAGTATACACAATATTAAATAAAATGTAATGATTGCTATCATGCTATTTTTAGCATTTTTTAAAACCAGTAATGCTGGTGAAAACAGAAATACTGTGTTACAGAAAGATCTGTTTTCTTATCTTATTGATGAATTGTCCATAAAATTAGGCCACACTATTACACACATGCTATAGATTTTACAGTACACAAGTATAGCTTATTAATACAAAGATTCCTGGAACTAATGATTATAATAAAGGCTTAAATAAAACAGAGAAAAAATCCACACAGTGGTTTTAACCTGGTATAAAATCATGTAAAAATATTAAAATGCACATTCAGCAACCTACTAAAAGGCTGGTAGGAAAACATTGCACTTTTACACGAAAGCTCGTATACTCTACTGAAGAGCTTATTAACAGAAGATTAAATAATTTTCCTACATGGCTACCTATTCATTATCATTCAGCTACATTTCATTATTTTATTAAAACCATCTAAGAAGTATCTGAGTTGGGCTGAAATGTTCTCTGCATCAGAAACCTACTTTATGGATGATTATGTTTGAATAAATACATATAGGCACTATTCCTATTTAATAAATTTCAGTTGGAGACAATTTCTATGGGAAATTGAATGATATCAGAAATAACTCATTTCACCACCCTTAGGCCAAAATGTTCTCTGCATCAGAACCATACTTTATGGATGATTATGCTTGAACAAATACATATCCTGTCTTTAGTGTGGTAGCGTTTCTGAAAATCTGCACAGCAAAGCATTGTGAATGTGAACATGAAATATCTATGCTCTCTACATTTCAAGTTGTGGTGTTAGGTTAATCTCAAAAGTAAATATCTTGTTCCATTCACTGGTCCATCAAAAGGTAAATGTAGAACATGTGTGTAACATATTTGTATACTGCATTTTGTGAATTTTCTCAAGTACACGATTTTGGCAGAACTGATATAACGTTGTCTGTAATTACATTTGGATGCTAACATCCTACATTAAAATGTTACAAATATTAGGATTTTTTTTCACTTTATAAGCCTTAAAATTTTGAGTAATTCCCATACAATGAGGAAATTACTGCTGTGTGAAAATGTGGATATAAGCTTTGTTATACTGGTATCCTGTTCTCGAGTATTACAAAATATAATGTTGCACCTGTTAGTTCTTTCCAATTTTAGTCATTGAATACCTATGTTTGTCCCCCCCCCCCCCTTCTTTTTTCTCTCCGTGTGTTTGTTAGCTGTAATTGTGGTGCACAAAATAATTTATGTATAGTTTATACAAAATGTCAGAAAAGTAATTTTCAAAGTTAAGTTTTTACTAAGATTTATCTGATGCAAGTGTTGTAATAATGAATAACCAAAGGAATTATATTTCTATAAAGCCACTTTTTTCTTAAATTATTTGTATTTTCACCACCAACCTACTATTGCCCTTTCGCAGTTTAACTTTATATCCTTTGTGTTCTTGACAAAGAATTGGCACTTTCTCTGTGTTTTAATTCACTACTTCCTTACATCCAAATAACATTTTCCCTCTCCCTTACACCTGCCAAGTGCCATCTTGTGGTCATGGTGATTGATTTGTAACACTTCTAACAATTTACATCCAAGCCTTATCGATAATATACACATTTGTCATAATAGTTATTGATTATAATTCGTATTAATATACACAAACAGTCTCAAATTATTATTTGGGGGTGGGGGGGAATCAGTATGCAGTTCCTGAGAGGAGTGTGGCAGAAGATATGGAAAATGAACCTCACCTTCAGAAGAAATTATAAATATCCTTTATAGTTTCTGTTTCTTACTGTTTATTTTGTTGTAATTACTTTTTTTTAAAACTGAAGCAATAAAATTAAAAAGGAAGAAAATTATTAATTTTTTCATTTCAATTTCCTTTCATTCTATTTCCAATTCTCCTATTGTGTAGCAAACAATTTAAATACATAAATGAAAGGAAAAAATCAATATACACAATGCCTAAAGTGGTACTGAGGGAAGGGGAGACAGAAGTAAGGAGTAATAAGAATTTCAAAATTCCTACAGTCTAGTGAGGTCACAGCACAATTCTCTTGAAGTACTAGTGTCAGTGACCAGCGTACACTTTGACAAAGTTTATACTGGCCATGATGAGTCTTTATGTATTGTCTTTGACAACCGGTATGTGGGGCATGAGATTTGAACCTAGGTCTGTTGTACCTCCCTGATCACAAATATCAGCAGTATAGTTTGTGCAGCCATAGTAACACTTACTGCATATTTGAGGCATATTAATAGATTTTTAAGAGAGTATGCCCAAATATTTAACTCAATTTTGCACCAAAATTAATCCCTTGGTATATTAGTGATGGTCACTATTATTTTTGCATCAAAACTGTGATTTGTTTTCCAGAGTGAAAACATATTTATTAGCAAACACTACTAATATTTGTATTTTAAAGCATTTGTTGGAATTCTTAACTGGTTCAATTATTTTCAGTTTCATTTATGTCCTGGATATCAGCAGTACAACCTTCTTCCAGACATATAAGAATAACTTGTTTAAAAGTTGCATTGTTTGTCGCAGATACAATTTTCAAATAAAGTAAAAATTAACTTATATCACATAAAAAGCTGCTCTGTATATTCCAGCATGCATTATTCCTGGATCAATAATATTCTTAGAATAATCAGTGGATGAAAGAATGATATAAGTTCTGTAGCATCTTTCAAATTATGAGATTAGCTGTCATGTAAAATTACAGTTTATCCACTGGAGTATTGTACAGCTTGATATCACAGAACTTTTAACAGGATGACTTTGGCTCACAAATGCATACTTTATCGTATTAGTTGTACAGGTTTAATTCCACCTTCCCTGCCCCCAATTATTAAACTGATGAAAATTGGTTTCTTCATAAGAAGGCAAACTAAAGTTGAAAGTATCCTAATCATTCTTTGCTGAGATAATTTTGCAAAGCTTTAATGTAACATTTTAAATTATGGCAATAATCACAGTTTAGAATTTGTGCTATCTGTTACTTGAATAAAAAGACCGGGAACAAATTTTTGTTACAAGCTAAAGAGCAAACGTAATTTCGTCGTTACATATTTTCTTCATATCAAGGCAATAATAAAAATTCTGCCATGTCCAGTCACTTAGGTTATCTTAAGTGATTTTGGGAAACCATTTTTTAATTACATCAGTCTCTTGATTGGTGTGATGCAATCCTCCACACCTTCCTATACCATGCTAACTTCTTCATCTCAACACACCCGTGACAACCCACTTCCTCAATTATCTGCGTCATACATTCAATCTCTGTCTTTTACTACAATTCTTCCCTCCACTAACAAATTAACCAATCCAACTTCTTTCTTCGCCAATCATTTCCAAAACACGTTCATTTTGTACTTCGTCCACTTAATTTTCAACATTTTTCTATAACGTCATATTTCAAATGCTTCAATTTTCCTTCTTCCTGGTATTCCTAAAGCCCATGCCTCACACTCAGAGTTTTAAAAAGTTTTTTCAGAGTCCTAGATCAATATTTGAAACTAAAAAAATTTCTCTTTTTCATGAAGGATCTTTTTGCTACTGCTATTCTAATTTTAATATCATTTCATCTTCAACCATCAGTTGCAATTTTAGGTAGCAGGATTCACTTACTTCTTCTATTACATCAGATCCTATTTTTATATTTAATCTACTGTTATTGCTATCATTTCTGCAACATTTCATTACGTTTGTCTTGCTTTGGTTTATAATTAGTCCAAAATCTTCCTACAGCATTTTGTTAATGCCATTCAGTAACTTAACAATATCCTTAGACTGTTCAACTAACTGGACAATGTCATCAGCAATGTGTAGCATACCTTGAACACTCATGCCACATTCAAATTATTCTTTCATTTCCTTTATTCCTTCCTCTAAATACAAGTTCAATAATAATGTGGATCGACTCACCCTTTTTAACTGATGCATGTCTTTCATGATTCTCTACTTTTATTATAACCATTTGATTTTTATACCTAATATATAAAAATGAATGTCGGTTTGTTCATCTTCTATGCATTCCTATGCCATTTATGCGATTATGATGAAACTTTGATGAGTTATTCTGTGCACGCCTGCAATGGTTTATGACCAAAAAAAACACTCTACACCCTTCAATTTTTTCAAATATTTGATACACAAACCCATAGTTTTTATCCAGTATTGATGGATCATCACACACATAATCTTTAAAACAAACAGAAAAATAATGTCTACATTTTTTTATTTTTTTTGCAAAAACCCACTCGTTTCCACCTTTACCCCCACTCCCTAAATTTTTGACAACATTCTTCATACAAACACACAGTTTTTATCCTATAGTGATGGAACTCTACATGTGTATTCTTTAAAAGAAATAGAAAATTACTATCTGTGTTTGGTTTACAAATCCTAACTTCCCTCCTCCTTTACCCACCATTAATTTATACCAACATTGTTCATACAAATCCATAGTTTTTATCCAATTTTGATAGTACTTAGCACACGTGTTTTAGAATAGATTGGTCTGGTAGCTCAGTGGTTAAGGTTCTAACTTCCTATGGTTTATGTCTGTGGTCCCGGGTGCAAATCCCAGAGGGAGTAAGAATTTTTATGAGCTGGATTTTAACATATGAGCTGTACCGGGACTTTCTGTGGTTGGAATTCCACATCATATACAATAGAAAAAGAGTGGTCTGCAAGCTCACTGGTTAACTGGCTTACTACAAAAGTTTCCAGGTTTATATCATGGTGGAAACTGACATTTTAAAGTATGGTATTTGATCACATAAGGTACGCCAGATCCTCGGTTTGGATTCCACGTTCTACTGTAGGTCCCAGAGGAAAAGATCTTGCCATCCTATCTGTGACACAATAGTTAAGTAAACCTTCGGGATAATTCAGCCAACCATCAGGATGTGGACTAAGTTAGAATTTTTATTTAAAAAAAAAAAGCAAAAAATATAGTCTACATTTGGTTTGCAAGAAGAAACCACTCTTCTCCTTACCCCATGCCTTTACCTCAATTTTTGCCAATATTGTTCAGTCAAACCCACAGTTTTTAATCCAACTTTGATATTACTTACGACACGTATGTTCCAAAACAAAATGGTCTGTAGCTGAATAGTTAAAGCGATTACTTACAGAAGTTTCAAATCAAGTGGAAGCAAGAATTTTTAGAAATTGAATTTGATCATTTGAGCAATGCCCAGACATTCTGTGGATCAGATTCCACAGTATACTGTAAGTCCCACAGGAAAGAAAAGGGCCATTCTGCCTCTGACACAACGAGTTAGTGAAACTCCTATGGGAGGATTCACCCATCCTTCGGGTTGTGGGCTAAGTTAGTTTCTTTACTTCAAAGCAGAGAGAAAAATACTGTCTACGTTTGGTTTACAAAAGCTAATCCCTCTCCTCCTTTACGCCAGCCTTCAAGTTTTGCCAACGTTTTTCATACTAATTCATAGTTTTTATCTGGGTTTGATAGTACTTAGCTCACCTTTGCTTAAAAAACATAGCAGTCTGATAGCATAGTGGTTAAGGCTATTATGTTCAAAAGTTTCTTGGTCAGGTCCCAGGTTCAAATTCTGGTGGAAGCAGGAATTTTTTAGAGTTGTATATGATCAATGGCTTTGTATGTCCCCTTCGGTTTGTGGACCAAGTTAGTTTTTTTTTACTTTAAAAAAAGAGAAAAATACTATATACATTTTGTTTGCAAAATCATACCATTTTTCTCCTTTAACCCTGTTAATTTTTGCAAATTTTCTTTATATAAACCCTCCGTTTGTAACCAGTTTCAATGAAACTTTACACATGTTTACTTTAAAATGACGAGAAAAATATTTCCTACATTTGGTTTACAAAAACCCACCACTCTCCCTTAAGCAAAATTTACACTTGGAACTATTCAGCATTTTTGCAAATATCTCGAAAGTGGTAGCGAAAATAACCAATGTGGATGTGATATGCATGATATTCCGAGAGCCCATAACATTTCCTGCCAAACAACATTGGACTAATTCCGACTGGACGGCTGCTAACCAAGAAATTCCTACTAAAAATTTAAAAATCAGTTTTTATCTGATCCTGAAGGAACTTTGTGCACAGATGTTTTAAATTAAATGAAAAATGATGTTTACATTTAGTTTACAAAAACAAGTAACTTTTCCTTTTTTTGTATCAGTAGGGAAACCTGCCAATGTGGATGCTGATGGAGGTTTTTTTTATTAAAATCCAATCAAAAGGGATAAAACATTAGAACTTTCATATCCAGCAGCCCAGAAATGCTGTAGACAGTGTTTTTCTCTTTGTTTTAAAATAAAAATAAATAAATAAAGTAACTTAGTCCACAACCTGAAGGTTGGTTAGATCCTACTGAAGGGGTTATACTAAACAACTGACATACTGAAAAATTCCTGCTTCCACCAGAATTTGATCCTGGGACCAGACCAAAAAAATGTTTGAAATAAAGAGCTTTAACCACTGAGCTACCACACCACTCTGTTTTTAAACATAGGTGTCCTAAGTCAGGGGCGAATCTTGGAATTGGTTTGGGAGGGGCTTGACTGAATTTTGGTTTGGGGGGACGGGGCCTTGAGTGGACTCTGGTTTGGGGCAGAGCTTGAGTCGGGCAAGGGTAGTCTTTATAGACCCTTAAAAGATCAGGAGAGCTTAAAAAAAAACCTCCAAAATTACGATGTCAAGTCAGGGGTAGACCTAGATACTTTTTGGGGGGGAGGCTTAAGCCCCCTAAACCCTCCCCCCCAGATCTGCCCTTGTCCTAAGTACTTTCAAAACCGGATAAGAACCATGGGTCTATTTTAACAGAAAACGAAAGATCAAAATATTGTATATCTCAAAGCACTAGAACAGACTATTTCAATATTAACTTCATTCATAAAAAATCATTGTATTTCGTGTATTTTGAGCACGTAAATGTGTCTGTTTTGTATATACATACCCACTTAAGACAGTAAAAGAGGTATTGCAAAGCTAGTAGATTATAAAATAGTCTTCTATCCTTGTAATTTAGACCTGACTTCTTTAAAATTTTAAACATCTTGTCCCACCTAACAATATCGAAAGCTTTTTCTAAATCAATAAATGCCATTAAAAATATCTTTATTTTTCTTGATCCACCCCTCAGGTATTAATCTTAAAGCAATAATCACCACAATTTTTCCTAAACCCAATCTGATCTTCACTTACTATCTTTCCTACTACCCTTTCCATTCTTCTGTATATTATTTTGGTCAGTAATTTTGTGATATTAGTG
This sequence comes from Vandiemenella viatica, assembly GCA_031002005.1. NCBI lineage: Eukaryota > Metazoa > Arthropoda > Insecta > Orthoptera > Morabidae > Vandiemenella > Vandiemenella viatica. Next base: position 186,853,175 of record CM061921.1, on the reverse strand, counting down.
CAATAATTCTCACATTTGTCAGCTTTTGCTTCCTTCAGAAATGTGAAGATGATACTTTTATTAAAATCAGTTCAGGTATACCCTGTTTCATAACTTTTTGATATCATTTTGAACAATCTTTGTATTCCTTCTTCTCCTAAGGATTTCAGAAGTTCTGCAGGAATCACATCAGTTCCAGCTGCCTTTCTTGATTTCAAATCATTCAAAGCTTGATCAAACTCTGTCCTCAAAACAGAATCACCTTAGTCATCAACGTTGACATCCCTTTCTTTTTCCAGTGCACTGTTGTTCAAGTCAACCCTATTATAACGCTTCTCTGTGTATTCCTTCCATCGGATAGCTATATTTTCTGAGCTTAAAAGAGGTTTCCTATCAGCAGTATACAGTTTTTCTACATTTCTTCAAAATTCTGTTTGATTTTCCTATATGCCAAATTTTCTTGTATCCTTTTTTTTTGTTGCATTTCCTGTTCATTTGATTTCTAAATTGTCTGTATTGCTCTCTCCCTTGAGCATTTTTGTGCCTTCTCCTCTGATTTATCAACTCAGAAATTTCTTCTGTGATCCGAGGGTTTCAGGTGGCTTGTTCCATAAAGCCTAATGTTTCTTTATCAGCTTTGGTTATTTCCCTCTTCAACGCATTTCATTCATTGTCAATTGAACTCCTTTCAGAGTTACTTCTTAGACCTTCGTCTACCATCTCTGCAAATTTTTCTCTCTTTTTGGATTGTTTCCATTTGTTCACTTCCAGTCCGTTCTGCCCACATTGTTTCGTTATTCTTTTTAATTTCAGCCTGCACTCAGGGTCGTAGCTATCGGAGGGCTAGGCGGTGCTGTTCACTTGGGACCCCAAGATCAGAGGGCCCTAAGCATAGCTCAGGGGGGGGGGGACCATGCACAGGGGGGCTCCCTAAAACTGACCTTTTTTTTTTTTTTTTTTTTTGCTTTACGCCTTGTCGATGGGTAAGTTCATTAGAGGTGGGCTGGGGCTGGGGACAAGGAACGGGTAGGAACTCAGCCTTTTTTTTTAAGGAAGCATCCCGGCATTCGCCTGGAGTGATTTGGGGAAACCATGGAAAACCCAAATCTGGATGCCCGGTCGGGGATTCGAACCCGCATCCTCCCGAATGCGAGGCCAGAACGTTAACCATTCACCCACCATGCTCGGTGCCTAAAGCTGTCACAAGACTTAGTTGAGCTAAAAAACAAAGGTAACTCATCAAAATTTTTGTTTTTTGCAACGGTGCCCTTGTTAGCCTAGCTACGCCACTGCCTGCACTTCGTAACTATCAGATTTTGATCATAATCTATGCCCACTCCTGGATATGCTTTATGGTCTAGAACTTGATTTCTGAAGCTCTGTTTGCTCATGGTATAATCTAGATGATATCTACCTGTATGTTTAAAGGTGTATATTCTTTGTGCATGGTTCTGAAATAGTGCGTTTGCCATGATGAATTTATATTTTTCGCAAAATTCTAATAACTGCATACTTGCTCATTTCTTTGTCCAAGACCAAAACTTACTACAGTATTACCCTCGTTTCCTTCTCCCACTACCACTTTTCAATCACCTATGATTATTAGATTTGCCTCCCCCTTCACATATTGGATTAATTCTTCAGTTTCAACATATATTTTTTCTATTTCTTCATCATCTCCCTGTGACATTGGCATATACACTTGTACTAATGTGGTTGAGGTGGGCTTCGTTTCTCCCCTCATCAAAATAATCCTGTTACTAAATTTTTCTTTATGACTCACCAATTTCCTAGTCTCTTGTTCATAACAAATCCTACACCAGTAACTCCACCAACAACTTTTGTGTTAATTATTCGGTGTTCCTCAGACCAGAAATTTTGTGCATCCTTCCATTTAATGGCACTAACCACAACAACATGAAACTTAAGTCATTCCAACTCCCTTTTAAGCTTTCTTATTTACCTACCCTATTTAGACATCTAGCATTCCATGATCCAGCTTGTAGTATATTTCTATCCATTGTGATGCCTGCTCACTGAGCAGTCCGCACCCACAGATCTGATCGGGGACTACTTTACCTCCAGAATATTTTACCCAGGAAGTAGCCATCATTCAATATGTAATTTGTATAAAACAAAAATTGGATGGCAGGACTGAGGATGTCCTCCTGAATACCAAGCCTGAGTGTTAACCACTATTTTCCACATCAACAACTTATGCTGTCATAACATGAGCCAAATATTTGTAGTTCTGCAGGCAGCTTATACTGTGTATAGAGAAAAAAATAAACAAAGCCAGGGTATTATCCAGATAGCGGTCACTTGTGGGACTGCGTGCAAAACAGGAATTTTCAGGTGGGGAGAAATTAAATATTCAACTCTTGGTAAAGAAAATTCTTATTAACTGTATGAACGTAGATATTAATCGGAACTTTCAATTGCAGTTTTGAAGATATTTGATATCGGTATCTAGATTCCTCCAGGAGTTGGTGTCATAATACTGCAGTGGTCAAACGCAAGCCTCCACTAGAAATTATTTCCGAAGTACATTTAACAGTTTCATGCTGGTCCAGGCTGTTTTACAACCTAATTTCTGGTTGAAAATAATGGCCCAGGCTGTATTACAACGGAATTACTGCTTGGTAAATAATACGTCTTGCGGCTGACTACAGCATTATTACAACGACATTATTTGATGTTGTTGTAGCGGAATCACAATCTCCAATAGGCCCCATAATTCTATATGGCAATACCTTACGAAATAAAATATTTATAAAAAGATTTTGACAATAACCGTTTGCGTTTAGGTTATAAGCAGCCTGGATCACACTAACAGCGATCGATACGGTTTGGAAATTGGGTATCAGTAATATCGTGTGCGACTGTTACGTTTCACTACGGTCCAGGTTGCATTAAGATGTAAATGACAGTAACAGCGATAGATAGAACATAGAAATTAGGTATCCACAATAAGGTGTTCGATAGTCGATGTCTTTCCATAATTGTTGCTAATTCAATATAAAACTTAATAAAATATGTTGATGGTAACTAAAATTACAGCTGTTGATGTAGTTTTCGGTATCAACTATTAGAAACAATTAGGAGACGTTAATTCTAGATTCTGATATCAATACTTCTAAAAAAAAATTGTAATTATATTGTTATGTAAATATACTGTTTTCTTTGTACCCACCCAAAAAACTCATACTTTCCATTGAATGCCCTGTTAGCGACATTTAAAGATGCGTGTGGAACGTATACGTCACTTTCAGCAACATAGTGACGTCATACTCTCTCCATCCAGAAGTGTTTACATCGCGAGGTGGTAAATGGTTGTAGAGGTATCGCGATCAAGATTATACCCCAAAGCCTTATTCATATCCCTAATAATCTTACATTTTGTATTTAATTAAAGATCTCAGATTTTCTTGTGTTCTTCCTTCTGTATAATTTGAAAAAAAAGAATCACTTCCAAAGACAATGTTTGTACTATGTTACCATTTAATCTGGTCCAGGCAGCAATTCCACCCACTACAACTGGCTTCTATTTTAAGACTATAAATTTTAATACTTGAAGCTAATTCAGGCTACAAAAATGCTGAGAGATAATTACGGTTATCAATAAAGATACTAATAACACCATGTTTGTGGTGTTTACCCTTACAAAGTTGACAGTTATGTGGAATTACAATTCTTTGCCTCAGTATTAGTTGTACTGTGTTCTCCAGCAGATCCAATTATTTGTCTGTTTTAAACAAGTTTTGTTCTATTTTGTCCAATACAATTGAACAGCTGAAAACAAATGTATAACTGCAGCAATGAACACGTATAATACCAGCATATACATCTTGCTTGCAAAATGGTGTGCACCCACTTTTAAGTTTTTCTGTATTCTGAATTGAAAGGGAGGTCTAAAAAAGAAACTCTGTATTTACGAAACTAATTATTCTACACTGTAATGATATATAAATTTGTATAATGTCATAAGAAACTTCTTTCACTTGTTTGTTAAGAGTTAACTGACATTTTTAAATTTCATATAGTTCGCTGATGTGTAGTCTTTTACAGCAGTGAATACAAATCCTGGTGGGTCCAGGAATTTTTAAGACTTGTGTTTGATCCTATAAGCTATGCGAGGACATTCCATGGTATGGATTTCAAGTTAAACTGTAGGGCCCAGAGGAAAGGAACTGGCCACCCTTCCTCTGACACAATAGCTTAGTATGCCTCCTTTGGGAGGATCCAACCAACCTTCAGGCTGTGGACTAACTTCTTTTGGTTTTCTGATAGCATCTTCATCTATGGCACATGCCATCAACAATTCTGAGACACCAACATTTGTCTGATTTCTCTTTAAATGATTTTATTCCTCCTACACATCATATTTTCCATAATTCAAAATTGGCTCTGAATTAGCACTTTCCAAACATTTGCAAAATATTCCACTCTCTGATGTCAACAAAACTAGACTCCACATCAACACATTGGAACCTAGAAAAGTCGTCCTATCAGTCTTCCCACTAACTACCATTTATATACAGCTGTTATGCAATTGCTCTGATACCCTATCAAATAATATTTGGGTATTATCTAACAGGCAATACCGCTCGCTTCGCGCTGTTAACGTGTCGTCATAGTAACGTCACGTTCACGTACAGTCAATTTTTGTGACTATTCGGCCGCAGGTAAGCGGCCGCAGACGTCCGATAACACATCAAACACTGGACATCTGGTTGTGTTATCGGACATCTGCGGCCGCTTACCAGCGGCCACCTGCATCTGATCCACCTTCGGGATATCAGTTTATGTTGAAATTGTACAGTTTTAAATTATTGTGACCGAGCGTAGCGAGGGCACGGTCTGGTCTTACAACTGACTGTCTTCCACATGACAACCCCAATCATTTTTGCCAACAAGTGCTATATATGTCTTCCCTATGACGCTTCCAAATATTATCACTTAAAAATGAAATGTTTCCAGAAGTAGGAAAGATGATAAAGGCAGTGTTCTTCTTATGATGAACACTACAGCTCGAAACAGATGGGCTATTGAAGAATGTAACATAAGGATATATTCTTAAGCAACATTCTTAAAATTTCGTGCGGCACACGAAAAATATTAAAAAAGAAAAATAAATGCGACAAATTACCTATACACAAATTTATACAAATCAAGGAACATTATGAAGACTTTTGTTGTTACTGTTCATCCATACATTGAATAAAATGTGTAATAATATTTAGGAAATGGGACTTAAAAAATAGTTCTCAGCATTCCAATTAAAGGAATTAAAATATGAAAACGAGGAGTGTATTTTTTTCTATTTGTACGAAAAACACAAACAGTAATCACCTGGCAAGTTGTGCTTTCTGTTACTCCACAAACAATACGCTGTATCCCTTCAACCCAAACCTTCAGTTCCATTCTTCACATAGGTAGGCTTCTTGGCATCTAAAAGCTTTAATTCCTTATCTGTTTAAAATCTGACCACTACAAATGGGGTTTCCCAAACAAAAATTGATAACCCACATAATATTTTCAGGACATCAAAACCGTTAAATGACAGAAACAATAAAAATATCTGAACAAAGCACCACCCCTAAACATTCCATCAGACAACACTTTTGACGCTAGTAACATAGTACATGCAACGCGGAGTCCTTTCATCACAATCATCACTCGAAAAACAATATCAGTTAAATGATTTAAAATAGTGATTACAACTGCAAACTTGTTTACAATCAATCATGATCTACAGTCACACACACAACATCCAACATTGTTATCAACAACATATATTTACAATTTACTAACAACCCATTCGCCTCCCACTGACCACAGATCACAATCATCACATCACACAACAAAGACACTCGATCATAGATACAATAATATATGTACCCTTCCCCAGAAGCAGTTATAAAACTACAAGATTTTTTAGGCTGAACGATGGAAGCAGTAATTCAAAAGTAAAATTGTTGGGGGTAGTATGACAATAAAATCTTAATCCTCTACAGTATACAAGCAAGGAAATGTATGCAATGATCAGTCATGACTAGGAATTATGATATGTGCATCGTTGGAATTGGCTTAAGGTGCCTACAGACGACCCGATTTCGGTCCCAATCTACAGGGGAAATCCATCGGGCAATCATACGGGGCTTTCCTCCTCACGTAACAATTTCGCTCCCGATTTTAGTTTACATTGGGATCGTGTGGTTGCAAGACGTAAGCGCTTAACAATGGCTCATTTTATTTCAAAACAACAACGAGTTGGCATGGTATTAACAATAGCCTGTACCTCCTACAGTTTGTACAAAATGAAAAAGAAGATATTGGGTGAAAAGGTGGCTTTTATTAAGGAAAAATCTATCTCACATAATTTTGAGGAGTCTAAAACCGGAAGATTTTACGAATTTTCTGCGAGTGAATTCTGGAAGTTTTGCAGAGATACTCAGACTAGTGACCCCTTATATAAAATAGAAAAATACATTAATGCGCGAAAGAATAAGTGCCAGAGAACGATTAAACGTTACTCTGTGTTTTTTAGTAAGTGGAAAATAACTGAAGATTTGAACTTTAGTTCGCTGACTTCACCACAAATGCTTTCGGACATTATTCCCGAAACATGTTGGCGTATCTACAAATGTCTGAAACACTACATTAAGATAAGAAGAAAAGTAGTAGTATATATAAGCAAAACCTTTATATAATAATTACTATTTACACTGAGATTTAATACGGAAACTAGTATTATTAATTAAAACAAAAAAGTAGGAATCTAATCTTGGAAGTACAATTCAAAATTATATAGTAGTGAAATTTCCGAAGTTAATATTTATTTTCTATGTCTGATGATTAAAAAATCTTTCATCTGGAAACTATTGCCTTGTGCAATAACAGGTGTTTCATTATTAATATCACCAGAACTTAATGAGGATAGATCATAGCTTTCAACTGGAAATGAAGACTGGGAAGAGAATTGGGAGGGTGGCTTTTGTGACACACGTAGTAGTGATATTGGATGATAGTTTTGAACTGAGTATTGCAAGGGCGGCGAATCAGATGATGAATGTGGAGATAATTCAGGACGATACCGAAATCGCTCTGTAGATGACTGAACTTTGTATATGCTATCAGGTAGTTCTAAATAGATACAAGATTCCATAGTTAATCTTCCAGCTTTAGCATAAAAAATAGCATCTGATATACGTTTATTGGCAATTGCTATATGGTCCTTATTTAGGTCTTTTAATTTAATGCCGACTGATTTTCCCACGATCTCCCATTCATATTCCTTTGAATTTAATAGTCATTGGGCAGAATCTCTGAGCTCTTCTTGTTTCATGGCAATATTTAGTCTTGGTTTCTTCTTTATAAATGGAATTCTTTCTTGTGCTTGAGCTGCTTCTTTTTGATTTTCAAGTGCTTACCAAAGGGACGGTACATAGGCTACATGTCTTCTGTGCCATACAAGATTTCATCTGTAAATACAAAGCACATTATTAATGAAATTATATTTTTTTATTCAGATTTCAGTTAAGGCAGAATTTAGTTCTATACAATCTGTTTTGGAAACTTTGTTCTATAAATAAAATTAACTATGAAATCAATCTGTTACTTTTCCTTTAAAATAATTTAAATTGAACAACATTCAATAAATACATTTATAGTAAAAGTTATTTATTTCTGTCTTTTATCTATTACCCTTATGTTCCTCAAAGAATTATTATCTGCTATAAATATAATGATGTATTTACATTTCATAAAACAATAATTATTAAGTATTTGAGCCTTTACTTACCTATTTTAACTCACGCGAGTAAGTTATTCGCATATTTTCTTTTTCAGAACTGCAACTGTTGGTTCCAGTCCAATTCTTTGTAAATTTCTAGCAAAACTCTAAATCCTTCTTCCCGCATGTTGTGGTTCATGTAATTTTTGTAGAATTTGTCCCACTACTCGGGCATATCTTTATAAACATCAAAAATATTAGACCACACCTCTTTCTCTTTAGACATTTCTGACTATAGCTATGTACACAACCAATGGCACGAAACGCACTCGTTCGCTGCTCAAAGCCGACTGAGCCGAAATTGTCTCAATCGCGCTACGCACGTCTCAATTTGCTCCCTGTCTGCATGGACAATCCGTAAATTGTTTGGTCGGGCACTGCCGATATCCCGATATCGGGAGCAACATACCCAATTAGCCTACTCACGCGGCAATCTGCAAGGGCCTCTGCCGGATTGTCCCTGTCGATTGGGAACGAAATTGCCTCGTGTGTAGCCGCCTTTAGTCTATATGGTGTTCAATTGTGTGCTTTTAATTTGTAGTTAATTATAGTTAAAAGTTAAATTTAGATAATTATATTGTCACCAGAATATAACGTAGTTAAGGATAGTATGTGTATCGATTATGCGCGCCTGCTACGGCAAACATATTCGAGTGCGACAACGGCCGTCCAGTAGACGCGTATTCGCGCGAAAAATGTTTGCGCGAATACGCCTGTACTCGCGCGAACTGAGTTGGCGCGAAGATACCACGCCAATTGAAAGCAGATTCGCGCGACTCTGTCGCCAGTTCTCTGTTGTATCCCACAATCCATTCCATTTCTTCTCGATGTCAGTGAATATGACAAAAGAAAATAGAACAATAATTCATTAATATATATTTATTTACTATTTAATTAAGAAAATAAACGTAAATTTCTTTGCTTAGATCCTAGATCGGTAAAATTTCCAGACTTACATTCCATTATCAGCTACGCGGTCTACTTAGAAAAAAAAGGTGTAAAATAAATACCTACAACTTTTTTTTAAAAAAACATAAACAATAGAAATTTTAACTAGATCGAGAAAAATATATGTACATAACTACTATAAGACACGTGTTGTCAAAAACTGATACTTTATTGTTATCAATTAAAAACAGGAATTGTGTTCCTAATTTTTACGCCTTTTAGTTTATTCCATATATATAACAAAGAAACGGAGGATGCTAGTCAGGGGATCTGCACCTGAGGAAATGTCTTTCTAGTTCATTTTAATCTTACAACGCATTACCTTTTTAACTTTATCTTGAAATTATACTGGTATACTTGAAAATAGTTTTATAAATTGTTTTATGTTAAGAGAAAAATAATTGCTTGAAATAGAACCAAAAAAAAGCAAAACAAACAAAAAATAATTGGAAAGATTGGCTGGAAGAATTTCCAGCTCAATTCGAGTAAACTAGTGATCTTATATAAACTAGATGAAATGAACTACGCCGAAAATAATCTCTATAAAATGATAGCATTTTGTTTTGTAATATTATGCATCATGTTAAGTAGTTTTGTAATGTTATCAAAACAACAACTAACATAAACTTAATATATAATACTATACGCACTGTAATGTACCAAAAATTAGTCACCACTAATTACAATCCGAGTAATAAATTGAAGCTGTGTTTGAGAAAGAAGCAAAGAAACTGATTACAAATATGTATGATTATTCTATGAATGTATTGTCTTTTGATGGATCAAAATGATTCAGACGAACAAAATTACTGTTGTGAATAAATTAAAACAATAATTAGAGAACCATAACTAAGAATATTATGTGAACCATAAATTTTTAGTGATATTTTGAATGTTTAAAAGTGTTTGATTTCGTAAATAGGCTGTCGTGTGCTTGTAATATTTTCTATTTTCATTTAAAAACGTTTAATAAAGATTTCAAGTATTTGTGCGTATATTTTAATTGTTTTTTTACGATTAGTATTGTTTCCATGATTGTTGCAGCTCGGAAAAGGTCTATCGGCGCATTTAGATTTCTCTGGAAGATTCTACGATGTCTGTATAAGCTTCAGTTACCTCTACTATCTAAAAATAATACGTAAATAATTTTATATTTCCTTCAAATAAATGAATAAATAATATAATTAATTACATGGTAGATTCATTTCAACTCAAATTTCTTCCCACATTCTCATTTAATATTCCTTTGGTGATATTAGGGTAATTTTTAACCACGCGAAGGAACTTTTTCCTCAACAACAGAAACCAGCTTCTCAACACCCATCGCGCGAAGTGCGTGTTCCCGGATTCAAATATAAACAACTTCGGACCTCGCATATGTTGCGCGACTCAAGCCCTCACAATGGACGGAGATACATAACATTCCCTGTGTTTGAAATGGAGTGATCAGCTCGCGCGCATACGCGTCCACTGGATGGCCAGCCTTAGGAAGTAAAATTACAACTAATGGCCGAAGTAAAAATGATGTTAAAAGCAAAATAGAACTAGCTAAAAGAGCCTTCTTGGAAGAGAGAAATCTTTTATTTTCAAATATTGATCTAGGACTCAGGAAGAACTTTTCATAACTGTACTGTATGGTAGAAAAAAATGGACTTTAGGCATAGCATAAGAAGGAAAATTGAAGCATCTGAAATATGGTGCTTTAAAAGGATGCTAAAAATAAATTGGATAGATAAAGTAAGAAATGAACGTATTTTGGAGATAACTGGTGAGGAAAGAAGGTTGTGGAAGGGGCTTACATGAAGAAGAAACAGGATAGTGGCTCACATTTTAATAAATGCGGCATTGGCTAATTTGTTATTGGAGGGAATAGTCGAAGGAAAGAACTATAGGTGTAGACTAAGATTAGAATATGTGAAGCAGATAACTGTGGACTCAGGTTGTAAAGGGTATGTATAGACGAATAGGTTAGCGCAGATAGGTATGGAGGATTGCATCAAACCATTCGAGAGACTGATGACAGCAAAAAAAAGCAAACTGTCGATTTTTCGCTCGAGTCAAAATAACAACACCCGTCTTAACTGAGCCTGAGCCATGCACCTATAGTCCTTCATAACGTCCGTAAATACCGACCGAGAATGGTTCGCAGTGCGACATGTTCAAGCGCGGCAACGTTCGAGTTGCTTTGCTTGGTACAGTACATTGTATTCACTATCCGCGGCCGCCGCGCAACCGAATGAGAGCGGGTTTGCCGCCTTTAGTGGATACGCGGTTAAAGTCAAACTGATTTATTTTTCAAATTAGAATCTGTTTACGAGCAGTCAGGATTACAAGAAGTCACCACAGCACAAAAATTGCATTCGAGATCGCACGATATTTTTTTTTTTTTTTTGCTGTCGTCAGTCTTTAGACTGGTTTGATGCAATCCTCCATCCCTTCCTATCCTGTGCTAACCTCTTCATTTCTACATACCCGTTACAACCCACGTCCTCAATTATCTGCTTCATATATTCTAATCTCTGTCTACCTCTACAGTTCTTACCTTCAACTGTTCCCTCCACTAACAAATTAACCAATCCAGCATGTCTCAAAATATGACCTACCAGCCTGTCTCTTCTTTCCGTAAGCTTCTTCCATAAACTTCTATTCTCACCCATCATTTCCAAAACTCTTTCATTTCTTACTTTGTCTGTCCACCTAATTTTCAGCATTCTTCTGTAGCACCACATTTCAAATGCTTCAAGTTTCTTTCTTTCCGGTATTCCTAAAGTCCATGTTTCGCTACCGTAAAGTGCTGTGCTCCACACATAGAGTTTTAAGAAGTTCTTTCTAATTCCTAGATCAATATTTGAAACTAAAAGGTTTCTCTTTTTCATGAAGGCTCTTTTTGCTAGTGCTATTCTGCTTTTAACATCATTCCTGCTTCGGCCATCGGTTGTAATTTTGCTTCCCAAGTAACAGAACTCACTCACTTCTCCTATTGCATCAGATCCTATTTTTATATTTAATCTGCTACTATTGGTATCATTTCTGCTACATTTCATCACTTTTGTTTTACTTTGATTTATATTCAGTCCAAAGTCTCCCTTCAGTATTTTGTTCATGCCATTCAATAACTTCTCAATATCCTCAGCCCTCTCTGCTAATAAGATAATGTCGTCAGCAAATCGTAGCATACTGATTTTTTCTCCCTGAAAACTTATGCCATATGGAAATTTTTCTTTGACTTTCTTCATTGCTTCTTCTACATACAAGTTGAATATTAACGGGGATAGACTACAACCTTGTCTCACACCCTTTTTAACTGATGCATGTCTCTCGTGATTCTCTACTTTTATTACGGCCACTTGATTCTTATATAGTTTATAGAGTATTCTTCTATCTCGATACTTTAGACCTGACTTCTTTAAAATTTTGAACATCTTGTCCCACTTAACATTATCAAAAGCTTTTTCTAAATCAACAAATGCCATAACAGTATCTTTGTTTTTCTTGATCCGCCCTTCAAGTATTAATCTTAAAGACAGAATTGCTTCTCTTGTACCGCGATTTTTCCTAAACCCAAACTGATCTTCACCTACTATCTCTTCTACTACCCTTTCCATCCTTCTGTATATTATTCTGGTCAGTAATTTTGAAGCATGTGATGTTAGACTAATGGTGCGATAATTCTCCCATTTGTCGGCTTGTGCTTTCTTTGGAAGTGTGAAGATGATATTTTTATTAAAATCAGTAGGAATTTCTCCTGTTTGATAACTTTTTGATATCAGCTTGAATAATCTTTCGATTCCTTCCTCTCCTAGAGATTTAAGAAGTTCTGCAGGGATCTCATCAATTCCAACTGCCTTATTTGCTTTCAAGTCGTTTAGAGCTTTATTAAATTCTGTCCTCAAAACAGGATCTCCTAAGTCATCAATGTCGACATCGCCTTCCTTTTCCAATACACTATTGTTCAAGTCGTCCGCATCATAAAGTTTCTCAATGTATTCCTTCCATCGGTTAGCTCTATCTTCTGAGCTTAAAAGAGGTTTCCCATCGGCAGTTTTAATGTTCATACCTCTTTTCTTCATTTCTCCAAAATTCTGTTTGATCTTTCTATATGCAACATCTACTTTTCCTACAACCATTTCCTTTTCTACTTCTTCACACTTTTCTTGTAGCCATTTTTCTTTTGCTATTTTGCATTTCCTATTTATTTGATTTCTAAATTGCCTGTACTGCTCTCTTCCTGCGTCATCCTGAGCATGTTTGTACCTTCTTCTCTGATCCATCAGCTGCAAAATTTCTTCTGTGATCCAAGGTTTTCGGGCAGCTTGTTCCCTAAAGCCTAAGGTTTCTTTGCCAGCTTTCATTATTTCGGTCTTTAATGCATTCCATTCGTCCTCGGTTGAGCTCCTTTCACAGTTAATTCTTAGACCTAAGTCTACCATTTCTGCAAATATTATCGTATATTTATTATAAAACAATAGCATAGGTATAGGAAATAAAATTGTTCAAAGATTAAAAGGGGCAGGGGATTGGTATGAGAAAGGGCATCGGAGAAAATGAGAGCATATAAAAACTAGATACCAGGCTTTTATTAGTAAATTGTTGGAGTAATAACGAGTAAAGTTTTGTAGCTTATTTGAGATCCGTCAACCACAGGTTGATATAGTGGTTGAGTCTAGATTGAAGGAAGGTGTTTTAGACAATAACGTTTTTCTGTAGAGATAAAGGAAGACTGATGGAGTAGTAATTCTACGGATTAGTGATGACTATTACAGAAAATGAAACTATGGCGGAGAAGGTGGTTTTAAATACACAGTTCAGAGGTGGGAATATAGTAGTCATAATAGGTGGTGACCTAAATTGGAAGGGGAGTGGAATTTGCAACAAAAGGGTGCAGAGACTCCCGCTTTCCTGAGGGAAGTAGGGTTTATCCAAGTGACAGAACAAGATGGCACGATGTGCTGACGTTTTCTTAATAAAGCCTGAGGATAATAATGTGGGATAAGGGGTTACAGACAACCAATAACCAAGGAATTATGCGGCTGTAGGTATAGTTATAATGAAGGATTGGTTTCGGGCCGGAGGAGGTATTTTATGATTGGGTGGTGTGTGGAAGGAAATAAGTGGGAAAGGTTCAGAGAAATAT